>VXBA01000855.1:3634131-3645907 GCA_013399895.1 Serilophus lunatus | reverse complement strand
GAGGACGGGGGGGGCGTGCGCAGAAGCGGCGGCGTCGGGAGCGCGCCAGGAGCGTCGGGATGAGCGAGGTGCGGGAACGGGGATGCGGGAGGTACCGGGGGGAGGAGGAGGTAAACTGGGGGAGGGGGTGCCAGAGACCACCGGGAACCTTCCCCCTCATCATCACCCGCTGCCGCCTCTCCCCACGCCCAGGCCGAGTTCCAGAAGGCCGCCGAGGAGGTGAAGCAGCTCAAGTCGCAGCCCACGGACCAGGAGATGCTCGACATCTACAGCCACTACAAACAGGCCACGGTGGGCGACGTGAACACGGGTGGGTACCGCCTTCCCCCGAGCCGAAGGCACCGGGTGGGGGAGGCAGAACCTCCTTCCCACCCCCCTCCCCGCTCCCGCAATCCCGGGAAAGCGGCTCGGTGCCGACCTGGCTCGGGTTTGTTTCCGTGCAGGAGGGCACGGCCCGGCCCGATAAGGGCTTGTGCAACTCGCGGTTTTAAGATTAACCCGAGGCACTGCGGAGAGGGCCTGGCGAGCCTCTGTGCTCGCTTCGCTCAAATATTGGGATTGGGATTTTTGGGAGAGCCCCCGTGGGGAAGGCGCTGCCCGGGTCAAGGGGTGCTGCTGTAACGCGGACACTCCTCGGTGAAGGAGGTTTAAACCAGCAAAGCAAACCGGGCGATTGCGGCGTTGCAATGTGAGGGGGGTGACACGTACGGTTTGTTTAGGCTGGATCGGCTGCTAAAAATAGTTTTGGAAAGGAAAACTGGGAGAGCAGGAGGGAACTTTTTACAGGAGCTGCAGTTAAATGTCGCATTTTGGAAAGACTGGTAAAAATATGCCTGCAGGTACCTGATGGAAAATGTCTCCTGCTGCTTCTCTGGCTACGTTTCTGCCACCGGGATGTCAGAGTAATTTAGAGTGAAGCCTCTCCCTGCTGACCGTGTGTTATACTGGTGTAGATAGAATTAGAAAGGAAAAGGTCATTTGTTCAGAGCGCTGGCCCCCTAACCCAGCAGCTGGTGAAGTTTATTGGCTGTCCACTGAGTTAAAAGCTGGCAGTGAAGGGTACAGGAAAAGGTAATTGTAGTCTCCTTCCCTGGAAGTGGAAGGAGAAGTGACTTTGGCTTTAAGATTCAACCCTTGTGGTGTGGCTGGACCTTGGCATTATTAACGCTTGGCAAAGTGAAATGGTGCTTTGGGGCTGTGGATGTGCCACCATTCCTGCCAGTGGCTGCACTCCCATGGAGCAGCAGCCAACGGGAGTTGGCCAGAAACGCAGCCTGTGAAAGGGTGACTGAGGGGGGTTGTGCTGGGCAGAAGTGGAGCTGCCAACTAGTTCTGCAGGTCACTGTGCCGTGTGAGCTGCACAAGGGCATTTCTGTGGCTGCTGTCCAGCTCCATTTGTTAGTCCTAAGAGTTGTCTTTAAGGAGGCAGAGAGGAAGGGAAACCACAGAGGGGACTTATACGAAGAATGACCACATACACATTAATTCTCTGCTTGGCCACACTGTAGCCTGCGCTGAAGCAACTTGGAATTCCAGGGTTGTATCCCTAGGTGGCAGAACAAACGCAGAGCTATGGGTTAGAAACACACCATAAGTGGATGATAAAGCATTCTAAGCTGTATGCTACATTGTTTTCGCGTCTCTGGATGTGATGGTCCTCAGGGTATTTTTGCTTTACTTTAGGGTTGCTGTTCTTTAATTGCATAGTTGTCATGTGACAGCAGGCTCTTCAGAAAGCACCGTGAAACCAATTCACACTAGCTGGTGCTCTTCTGCTCAAATGCTGCTGTCTCAAGGGAACTTGACAGAAAACATCTGTCACCAACAGTGTTCTAATGTGCTCCCTTGAGATGATCTGCTGACTACAGGTTAGTTAGCAACAGCTGCAAAGGTGAATCTTTGTATTTTGTCATAGTTAGGAGCTAAATAGCCTTCAGGTGGGTATTACCTACACCCACACCACACAAACTAATTCTGCTGCTTATCCTGTCTGGCTCAGATCGTCCTGGAATGCTGGACTTCAAAGGCAAAGCAAAGTGGGATGCCTGGAATGCATTGAAAGGTAAGTGTCTGCTTAAAAAAAATTAATAAAAAAGACCACTGGCAAACTAGTCAGAAAAGCGTGTAGAAAGAGTATAGTACTGCCTTGTAATACAAGAGTTCTAGAAGTTCAGAATGCCATGGTAATGAAGTTTTACTGTTGATTGCCTCTGCAAGGCAGAAGTAACCCTTAAAAATGCAGCCTTGTGAAAAGGGAATTAAGGTGCAAAATGCTCAGCTGGCCCAGGGTGTTAAATAAACCACAGTAACAGCAGCAGAAACTTAAATCTGTTTTCCAGGTCCCAGCCTAGGACCCCAGAAACTGAGCTCTCCCTCCAGTTGTTATGCATCTTCAAGTTAGGAAAGCTCTAGAAGAAACAACTGAGCCTCTGGTCTCTAAAAGAGGAGCCAAACAAGTGGTCTAATCTATGAAAATGGGGGGGCTGTGGTGTTTTAAGGAGCCAGCACAACATTTAAATGCAGTTTAAATTGATTGAGTGGCTCTCCTCTAGTAATTTTCAATGGCATTAATAGAACTATTACACTTGTTTGGTTGCTGTCTGTACAAAACCAACTTGGCTTTGAAATGCTGTTTTCTCATGACAGATGAACACATTTTTAAAAAACTCTAGTAGTGGATTCACAGCCAAGGGACCTTCCTGACTCCTCTGCTCTCTGGTAGCCGTGGGCTTATAGCAAGGAATTGTGACTTTTAAAAGGCATTTAATCTGTAAAAAGTATCTGACTGCTTCCTGTGTTCTGTCCTTCAGGAAAGTCCAAAGAAGATGCAATGAAAGCTTACGTAGCAAAAGTGGAAGAACTAAAGGCCAAATATGGCATCTGAGGACTGGATACAAGAGCCACGTGCACGCCTGAAACATGCCTTATTTCTAATACTGCAGAGAACATGTTTCTAAGAGTCATCTTAAATACCTAATATGCCATAGTCAGTTCTCCCCATGCCTGTATTTCAGGGGGGATTATGTACCTGCCTAATGTACTGACACCTTAAAAATTCGTTCTGGGAACAAAATCTGGAACTCATTAAAATGCATTTGGTACTTTAGCTGTTGTGCTGGTCATCCCTTAGCGATTGTTCTGAGCTCACCCTTTTACTGCTGTCAAGCACAACCCAGCCTCCCCCGTCCCTGTGCCACTAGAGGGGGTTGGTGATCTGTGTTGGAGCAGTGCGGACTTTGGCCGAGCCACTCCACGTTGTCTCCTTTCTCATGTAGATGAGTGGCAACCCACAAAAGCTGGAGCACCACAAAGCTTTTTGGGAAGAGGTCAGTTTTAATGCTGTGTATGCTCAGAACAAGGTGCTTGATACTTGTTGCCTGCAGCTTTCAGAGACTTAGTCAACAAGTGCCAAATCGTATTTCATAAAACACTTACTGGATTTGTGATTTCCCACCAATAATGTTGGGCTTCAAGACAAATGGCAAATGCTCAACAGCCAACCACAAAAGCACCCTGTGAAAGAAGAGGTTCTGCAGACAGTAGAGTTGGTGCCCTCCATGCTGTAAATGCAGAGTACTGGTGTTGCCATGTAGTGAGGCTTCAGTGAGGGGTGAATCCCCTATACACTGGTCTAACAGTGGCAGGACTGTTCACAGAGGAAGACTTTCAGTGATCATCAGCAATAGTTTTATTACAAAAGACACAATTGTGACCATCTCTAGTAGGCTTTTAATTGTTTTGGTCTGCCTACTATAGTTTCTGGGAGCTGCAGATGATGAACTATCTCCCTTTCAATGTCACATTTGAAAGGAAAAATTCCAGCATAGAGCATAGGAGGATGAAGTCCCAACTTTCTACAGGAACAAGGCATTCTAATTCCTGCTTTACTGGTTAGCTTCAGAACAGGTGAGGACTTAAACACTCCTCAGATAACCAATTGATTTATAGAAATACATAGGGATGAAAGTTATCATTAAATATCTGTCTAGGTAGACACAGTTTTGTAGTTAGCCAGGCTTTGCTATTTATAGTACACTTGGAGATCATGCTTTCCAAAATTCTAACTTCCCCCTTTGCTGCTTTTAATGGGAAATGCTCTTAGAGCTACTTTTCACCCTTTAAAATGTGTTAGGATAAAGAAAAAAAAGGTTATTTATTCTTGTTCTTCCTTATTTTTGTGGGTAAGTAAAATAAGCATTTGGGGTCTTTTACCTCCTTTTGTATCCTTTATTTGTGATTGTGTTAATTAAATTCACCTTGCAACAGGAGGGGTAAGAGCAGATGTTCAGTGTAAGAAATGCTTTTACCTCTTTTTTCCAATCCTAAATTCCATAGCCACCTCCATCTTCACAGCTATGTTGAGTAGAGCTGGATATCCTTGGAGGATTCTCCATTCCATGTCAGAATGAAGTTCACACTGGCAAATGTTTCCACTTCTGCTCTCCTTTGCTGGAAGCTGATGCACTGTGAGCATGCTGTGCTTTCTGTCAAAACATGTAGTCAGAATTTTTGACTGCTAAAGCAGTAGAATTGGGTCTAAAGGATCAGCTGAGAGTAGTGAGTTCTATATCCCAGTTCTCATTCAGCTTTATTTCCCTTGTGAAGCTTAATTGTTACAGGGCTCCTCATTCTCTCTTTCTCATTCGTGTCAGGCTTACAAATAGTGCTATTTGCCAAGTCTTTATTTGGGTCCTTTTTTTATTTTTACTGTAGTAACACCTTTCTGCTTGCAGCTTCACCTTCCATAAGAAAGTAACATCAGTGGTCTTACTATTTAGCTTTTCCTTTGGCAATCAACTGTGCCTTCCAAGAGCAAGCTGAAAAATTCAAGATGTGGAAAGAAGAGCTTTGCAGTAGAAGTGTACAGAAGGCATGCAGGCAGAAGCAAAGGTACTGGGTGTCCATGCAGTGTGTTCATAACGGGAAGCAGCAACACAAAATTTGGCTGCATGGCTATTAATTGTGGGTACTACCACTGCAGGGAGAGGGTTGGAACAGACAGCTGAGTTGAGGGGCTGGTTGTGATTGTTTAGCAGCAGGAAGAATACCTGCAAACCTGTGGGATGCTGGGCTGCCTGCAAATATTGCTGACCTAGTGACCACATAGTGCTTGCAGGTATGAGGCACCTGGGCTGCATAAATAACACTTTGGCAGTAGTGATGCCAGGGCAGTGGTGGTTTAATGACATTTACAAACAGATTTGTAGGTAGAGGTAATTGCTTTTATTAAACTAATAAGGTGCTAAAAATAAACAACCATTATCTTACACAGCCTGGAGATTGGAAACAGAAGCAGCAAGCCTCAAACCCAAATAAAATTTTGGGACCATTGCTCTGCCCACAGTAAGGTACTCTTGGTGGAGAAACAGATGCTTTTGATGTCTGGGCAGTGCTGCAAAATGGGGATGTTCTGACACTCAGGGAGTTGCTGCTATTTCCTCTGTATTAGATCAAAGAAAGGCCAGCAACATCCTGGTCCTTGCAGTGCTTGTGAAGGGAAGGAGCTGTGCACTGAAACCAGCCCAACACGCAGGAGGTCAGAGGCCAGCTGGCACACAGGCACTCGGCTCTGGGTTGCTGAGTTTGCAGTGTGCAGGACAGAATCTGGACTTTGGATATGGCAATAATAAATGTTAACCTATGTGTGTGATAAGACAGTGTTCCTTCTATCAGCCTTCTACTATTAGCTCTTGCACAGAGCCACGGGCTGATTGGCACCCGCTGCACTTACAGATAAGCTCTAAAAGCGGATGATGTTTTCCTTGGAATTTTTTTCTGGGGAGTTGCTTGCTTTTAACAAACATAGGTGAAGGTGAAGCACAGATTTAACAAATGGGTATTGGTGTGCTGCTTAAGGCCCATAAGACATTTTTCAACACTGTGGAGTAAATTTTTCAGTTTGACTGAAATGCAGTCAAACTGAATGCAGGGTGCAACTGTCTTTCTGTCAAAATTCTTCAGTACTCATCTGCAGCAATCTTGTTTCACAATGCAAGTATTTGAACCTTTGAACTTATCTGACCCTGATGATACCGCTAAAAATAAATGACAATTGTATTTGCTGCTGTTCAAAATATTTGCTTTGCCCCCTGAGTGTTCAGACCAAACAATATTAGGCAATACCACTTTGGGGTGACTGGGCAATTGAGCCATCTTGTGGGATTGGCTATAAATCAGAGAGACAAAAAAAAAAAAAAATTTTGGTTGGGATTGGTTTCTAAATACCACATCCAAAAATGGGTTACAGAGTCTTTCAGGTTGTCAAAGCTGTGTAGAAGACAAGTTGATACTAAATAGACAAAAGACATGAAGGGTAAAAGTGAATAGAATAGAACAAAAATAGAATCATTTTTTCCCCCTACCCACAAGTATATGAAGTACCTTCAGACTCAGTTATCTGATCTATAAATTAGCCAATATTCAGCTGCTCATTAAAGTGCAAATAACATCAATTTATTCTAGATATGTCTTCATCGTTTACAGAATGAGCTTGTATTTCCTCTAGAACCAGGGTATCTGTGAAAGTTAAACACAGCTTGGTTGTGTTATTTTAGAATAGAGCTTGGCTGCTGTAGTCTTTTAACTTTCATTCCCAGTTAGTCTTAGTATGTACTTATATTTATGAGCTGCATCAAAAGAAGCATCACCCCACATTACTTTGCTGACACAGCCAGGCACACACCTTGTTTGTCCCCACCAAAACGTGCAAGGCGCCAACTTGTACTGTGTTCCCCAAAAGGCTGAGATAGTAATATGTCATCTCCTCCTAACAAGTACTGCTCATTTGAGTAAGTTCTGAATCTGAATGGTAACCTCACCAGCTTAATGTACTTGCTATATTTAAATCTGAGTATTTCTCTGTGTTGATCTGATGTTTTACTGAGAGAAGAAACGTATATATAACTGCTGAGAAACTGAATTATATTATTTTCCCCAGATTATGTAAAACTGAAATACAGACCCAAATTTTTCCAGTAGTGCTACAAGGGCTAAAGTCTTATTTTCTGTATTGAACATACATTTCAAAGCATTGATTTGTCAGGATGGCCACAGACAAACACTGATGTATGTCCTAAGCCAGCCTATTGCCAGAGGTCCCTGAAAAGGGCTGAATCCAAAACAGAAGAGTGAGCACCCAGTGTTGGGCCTCTGCAGTGTGATGCTGAGGTGGGTCTAAAAACTGATCAAAAGTGAAAACACAATTCTTTCCAGGATACAATATGTATTCCCTTAAACCCATCCTGCTTAAAGTCTCTCTTCTCCTTAGACTTAACTGAGGTAGGGGGTAAAATCACTGTAATGGACCCCCATACTATCAGCATGTTTCTAACCCAGCTATATGAGTGCCTTAACAAGTACTGCTTGATTTGGATGGGCAATATGACCATGTGGGTGGTGGGTATTATTGGGCATTATGTCCCTGTCCAGCAGTCCAGGTCTCTCACACACATGCAGGAATGAGTGGGAGAGCCTGGGGCTACAGGACACAAGGTAGCCCCTGGCTGGTGGTCAGTCTGCCTTCCTGTGGCACAGGAGCCATGTCCAGGCAGGAGGCAAAGTGAAACCATCTGGCCCAGGGCCTTTTTCTTTGCATGTTTTCACATGCCAGGATGAGCCTGTCTGCTTGGCTGCAGCAACTTACAGTGATGGGAGGGAAATCCTGAGGTAAAGTAGTTGTGATAAGGGGCTGGTCTGAGCCTTGGCGCAACCCAAAACTTCCTTATGTTACATATGCTGCTGCCTGGAGCATAGTGCACTTGGGATGACTGTTCCCGTGTTCCCAGAAGTTGCTTGCCAGCAACTGACTTTTTGCCCTGTTACAGAAGCTCTCTTTCAGCCCAGCTAGGTTGAACCCAGCCTGAGATGAATGCAGCTTCTTCAACTTGGATTTTCAATCTACTATCAGAAAAAAAAGAGAATGTAAAAGAACAGTGACAGGAGGCAGCTAACCTCTACCTTCTTCCTCATAAAATTTTCTGCATGCTTTTTTTAGAGGATATCAAAAAATAACATTTTGCCCCCCATACAGACCTTGGGCAATTCCCGGGGATCTGCAAGGATCTGCAAGATACCGAAGATTCATTTGTCTCAAAGATCAGGTCAACTTCTACCTGCAAAGACACACTGAAATAGGGGTCTGACAAAAATAAGGGTTTAAATGTTTACCCAGGTCAGTTGCTATGCCAAGAGTCAAAGATGTGATCAGAAAGAACTTTATTGAAGAGACAAATGTATTTACAGGAGTAACTGGCTTCAAGATTAGCTGAACCTGGACTGGTCACTTGTGTCCTGCTTTACCTCGAAGTGGAATACTTCATTGGGTAACCGCTCCCTAAGCCCCTGGTGACTCTCAGATTTCCAAGCTTCTGCAGGAGAAAAGCTGGAACAGATTCTTCAATGTTAAACTTCTCATGGTTTTAAATGAACCAGATGAAACTATTTCTGTATTTTACAACAGTCTCTGGTAATTTCCATTATTTATGAGCACATTTCCCTGAAAACTTTCCCTCCAGGGATAGGATGTGAAATACTCACTTAAAACAATAGAGAAAAGGGACTTTCTAAACAAAATAATGAAACTGGCAATATACCAAGAACTCTACATTAACACAAATGAGCCAAAAATACTTCTGAAGTGCTTTAAAGGTCATTACTGTGTTTTTATTACATAGGTAATATATTTTTCAGACTTTTTTTTTCTTTTAAGGCACTAAGCTCTTTTTTTATTGTAAAATTCTGTTTTCATGTATGATTTTCAAAAATAATAAGGCATTTTTCCAAAAATTTTTCCTTTCTACTTTTTTTTCTTTAAAAAGCAGATACTATATTTGGCTTGTTTTGTTATGAGACAATGAAGATAAACTCATTCCATTTGAAAAATGCACAGAGTATTCACAGGCTTCATAAACCTAGACAGTTTTACCAGAAAGTATCTCCAGCCAAGCAATGGCAGAAATGAAATTCTAGAAATGAAACTCTGCAACTCTTCTATTTACACAACTGTAAAAATCACCCTTTCCAGGGTGACTTGTGAATCTGAAAGTGCCTATTCAATGGTGATTATAGTTCCAGGCCAAGATTCATTCTGATTTATATTTGAGATAGCTAAATTAAATACAAAATATTAAAGCAATTTTGCATTTGCAGCAAAAGTACCATCCCCAAACCACCTTTTTCCTCAAAGAATCAGCTTGGCAAATAATTATATCTACTAAATAATCCAAGTATGACAGGAAGCAGTTTTGATTTCAGAAGTAACCACTTTTAATTTCCTCATTCATCAAAGATTTTTTTATGCATGTGTTTATTCATGTGAGCCTTACCATGGACTTTTACAGGGAAAGAAAACACTATCTTCTTTAGCAGAATATCTCTCACTATTAAAAATTAGGTTTTGTAATTGCTGAAGTCATGAGGATGACTCATGTTTTAAATGCAGATCTATGCTTAACGATTTTGCTAATTGTGGGACAAGTTGCCTAATGCTTTGCAGGGTTGAGCTTATGTTACAGAAAGCATAAGTTACGTGAGGTTTTAGCCAGATAAGAGTTGGTATATTTTGTCTGGTCCAAGTCTGCATTTCCTCAGCAGGGTTACATTCAAGCAGTATTTGTTCAGCTCATGCGACAAGTGAGACGTTGCTTTTTGAGCCAAAAACACGTATTGTTAAATTTGGAACTTAGAAGTGGAAGGGTGTAACAGAAAATGCATGTAATCAGTTTGCACACTGCAATGTAGAAATGCTGTTTAACCGGTGGAATAAATAGCCCAGGATTTTCATAGAGCTATCAACTGATGAACCTTAAATGAAAGAGATGTGGCAAGCATCAAGCTTCAGAAAACAAAAACAAAAAAGACCTTGCAGACCACAAACCCACAGAAGTTTTAACAACAGACCTCGCAAAAATTTGCCCTGTGTTGCAAAGTAGAAAATCCCAATTCAGCATATGATAGAATTTAATATTGTATATAACTTTGTAGAGAAACATCTAAACAAAAGGATTCTGCAGGAAAAGAGAAATAAAAAGATCAGAATCTATTATTAAAAGGCAAAGTATGAAAACTAAAGTAAGTATGTTCAAAACACTCTTACTAGAAAAAGTCTCATAGCAAACACCCCCAGCCAAATCATAGCAGATATATGTGTATTTTAAAAACCAGGAAGCCCTCATAAAATGTGTAGAGATTAAAGCAATGAGAAAATCAGCAGATACACCCAATGAGTTCAGAAATGAAGGCTGAAAGAAGGGTAAAGTTATAATAACCTCTACCACCCCATGTTGGAGAAGGAGAACCTTCAGCTGGAAAAGGAATGGCCGAATTCTGACCCTGGCTGCACATGAGGGAGGTCCAGAACAACGACCCATGGGCCTGTCCACTGGACCCTGTGGAGTCACCGCAGACCTCTCTGCTGGAGTCAAAATCAGAATTTGGCAGTAAAACAAGAGTTTATGATGACACAGCAAAACCCAACTTCCTTGGCCATTTTAAAAGCTGTTTCTAAAAAAAAAAAAATAGAGCAATCAGTAATTCATTACATGATGGCAACATATGAGTGAGGAAAAACAGCAAGGGCAGAAAACTTTATGAGCAGAGAGGTTTTTGCTGACAGTACAGGTAGGGAGATAGGTGAGGTTAAGGAGGCTGGTTGGAGATAGCGCGCGCACACAGCCCAAGGTGCGAGGCCGCCGCCGCGCCGGGAGCCGGTGGCGAACGGCTTCGGGAACACAAACACCGGCGCAGACACCGCGTGGAGCGGGCGGGGAGGGCAGGACGGGGTGTTCCCGTACCCGCAGGCGTCTCCGTGGCTGGGTGTCACCTCAGTGCCCAGCGCTGCAGCCCCGGAGCCGCTCCCGAGGGGATCCTGCGGTGTCCGAGGCGGGCACACAGGGCTGGGGCTGCCCTCCCGGCACGAACGCCTGGGACCGGGGCAACCCCGGGAGTTGCGCGTCCCTGGCGGCAGGAGCACACCTCGAGCCCTCCGGCAACCGGTGACACACGGGCACACGGGAGGGGGTGAGGCTGCAGCGCACCGAGAGGCATCGCCGCCGCCCGGGACATCTTCTACCCGGCGGCCGTGCCGAGAGCGTGCTTGGGCGAGTCCGTGTCCCGGGCCAGGGCAGCCGTGCCGGGGAGCAGGGGCAGCAGCCCCGCTCGGCTCGGCTCCGCCCGTCGGGGCCGCGCTGCTGACTCAGCCGCGGGGGGGCCCGGAGGGCGCCCCGGCCCTGCGGGCGTGGCGGGCGGGGGTGCTGCCCTCCTCCCTCCGGGGAGATAAAGAGCCGCGGCCGGAGCCCGCCCACGTCTCTCGGCGCCGCCGGCAGCATGACGGCCATCGGGGCGCAGGTACGTCCGCCCGCTCCCGCCTCCGGGTGGGGGCTGCGCATCGCCCCGCCGTGGGGGTGGTGCTGCTTTAGGTTGTCCCTGCGCGGTCGGGGTCGCTCCGAGCCTTCCCGGAGCAGCGGGGCTCGGTGGGGCCGGATCCCCGGCTCCGCGGCTCTCCCCTCCCCGCCGCACGTGGCTCTCGGAGCACCGCCGCCCGCCGTGCCGTGCCGTGCCGTGCCGTGCCGTGCCGTGCCGGGCGGGAGGGGGCTGCGGGCGCGCGGCGAGACTTTTCATTAAATCTCAGGACCCCTTGGAGGGTTTCGGTGAGGAGGGGGCGTGCGTTGCCCACGCGGTCAGCAGCCAAAGACCCTCCTGGAGCCCCGGGGCAGCCGGGGTCCGGGCCGCCGCCGCCGCTGCTGCTGACTGCCTGGCTGCAGCCCAGGAGGGCAGTGCT
>VXBA01000855.1:3561149-3634125 GCA_013399895.1 Serilophus lunatus | reverse complement strand
CCCCCCCCCCCCCCGTTCCAGCCACCGGCCTCCATCCTCTCAGGGGCTGGTGATTTCCTCCAGGCCTGCCAGCGCAGGAGGCTGTGCTGCGGGACCGTGCTGCAGGGATGTTGCTCAGCCCAAAGCCTTTGTGATCCTGGTCCCGGGCCTTGACGTGTAAGCATTGTTCGTGCAGCCGGGCAACCAGGAGAGAACTTCACCCACCCTTCCTTTCTTCTGGGTACAGCCTATAACTAGACTGCCTTCCCTTGTGAGAAGGGGTTTGATGTGCACAAGTAAATATTTTCAAAGACTGAATCCCGCAGCTTTGTCCCTCTTCCTTTGTTTCACCCTGAAGCAGCACTGTTAACTCTGTTTTGTTTCTTCCCCTCTCCTTTCAGGCGCAGCAGCTGCTGGCACACCGGAGACCGAAGAAATCCTTCTTTGAGACGCTCATCAGGAGCCTAATCATCCTGTGTGTGGCGATAGCTGTAGTCTTATCATCCATCTCCATCTGCGATGGCCGCTGGCTCTTCGCGAGGGGGCAGCTCTTTGGACTGTGGCATTTCTGCAGCATTAGCAACGACAGTGTCCTGAAGTGCGTCACTGACCTCAGCCTGGCCCAGGTGGAGGGGCTGAGCGTGGGGGTGATTCCCATAAGAAGCATGGTGTCCTTTGCTGTTGTGGTCGCTATATTTGGCCTGGAGCTGCTGATGGTGTCCCAAGTCTGTGATGATGCCAATGCAAGGCGAAAATGGGCAATGGGCTCAGTTCTCATCCTTGTCTCTTTTTTGCTGTCGGCCACTGGGGTTCTGAGCTTCTCCATCCTCGTGAAGGATCACCTCACCTTTACAGGCTTCACGCTGACTTACTGGTGTGAGTTCGTTGCTGCCTTTCTCTTCTTCCTTAACGGGATCAGTGGACTTCACATCAACAGCCTCACACACCTCAGGAGTGGGGTAGGCAAAATATAGGTGCAAAGGATGTACCTCTGCCTTTGTGTAATCAGCTTTGCCAATTAGACTGTAAAAAAAGAGAGTCTAATGAAGTTTGAAAAGAATACCCTGTCTTAATTTGTGTACATGGAGGGGAAGTATGAGTCAGTCTTGGTGCCTGTAGAAGACATACCCACCTGCTGCCCAACACCAGCAAAGCAGAGACTGGGACTGGCTGCCACTGCAGTGTGGTTTTCTGGAGAAGTGGATTAAAGCCGAAGGCATCCCGTCGAACATGCAGAGGTGTGGAAGACTCTGATCTATCGCATGTGTGCTGTTCTGAGGCTTACACAACACCTGTACTGCTGAGCGTTTGGTGTTGCTGTGCTTTTCCTCATTCCGGAGCCTGTGAAGAGTGTGACACAACTTTGGTGTGTCTTACGGGTTTGTTCTGTCTCAGGGACAGATGGTTTAAGCCTGGCCATTCTCACTGGCATGGAGTATTGAAAATTTTCACTGGATCTCCTCCGTTTTTCTTTCAAGAGAAGGCAAACAGATTTTGGTCTTGTCATACATTTTGTTTGCTGTTGGCACGATCCTTCTGGCTGTCCTTTCTTCACTCAGTTTTTTGGGGACACTTCAGCCAAAGGTGCCGACTTAAGGTCAGGGGCAGGCACTGGGTGATGCAGGTGTACAGGGAAGGGTTGTGAGGCTTTCCTCAGGCAGCAGTGCATGTTCCTTACTTGTGGCCTCACCCCGCTGTCATCGCCCTTCTGCCACACCTGAAGGACAGGTGACAGTTGGTCACTCCAACGGGCTCCCTCACAGCCCTTGCAAAGTTCACGGTAACAGGGCAATGCTCCTGATTTCTTTTTTTTGTTTCTTTTGGGCAAAATGAACAAGGGGGCCTTCATGTGGTGGTGTGGCTGAGCAGACCATGCTGAGACCACCATACCTTCTGGGGTATGTTTTAGTTGTCAGGATTTCCACTGGGGCAGTGGGAAATCTGCTTATCCTGCAGCTGAGTGTCTCTTGCAGCATTTCGTATAGGAGGAGAAAGCTCTAAATCCTCCTGACCAGACCAAGTCCTTTTCTTCCCCGACTTTTAACAGTGAGTCTGGGAGAAGCAGCCCATGATTGCCTAAGGAGGGGCTAATGGGTGCAGCTCTAATCTGTCACAGCTGATGGAAATACAGAGCGACCTGGCCAAAATTATATTAAGGCTGGTCTTCCTGCTGCCAATGTCTGAGTCAAGATCTCTAAAATTGCTACAGCTTTGAAGTTCCCCATGGCATCTTACATAATAGGAGAGAAAACTTCAGAGGTTGATTCCCCTACATGTGTCCTCGCTGTCCAACACGCAACATTTGGCTGCCCACAGTTAAAAACGTCTTCAGAGTGTTTCAGGGTTTCTGGTTTACTGTTTGTTTTGCATCTGCTGGTAAAGCTGCTTGTATTTTTGTTTTAGAGCAAGCATATTTACATGTCTCATCTCTATAGCTTGTCTGATAGATATTCAGCAAAGTTATTTCCTGTGCAACAAGTTCGACACAGTTTTTCACGTGAAACAAAAGCATCATAGCACAGAGGCCAAGAAGGCTGTGTAGGCAAGCCGTGAGTAAACAGCTTTGTCTTTGAAAGCTAAGTCTTAAGCTGTGCCTTAGCTTAATGTGTCACACTTGATGAATGTGTTCCTGTGGACTCACTTGCCTTCATGAGGACAGTCGCCATTCCTTCTTGGATTTCCGTAATTTAAGACAACACTCCTAACTAAGCCTGTTTTGCGATGCAGTTTCAGACCTGGCTTGCTCTGGACAGTGCCAGTTGTACTTTAGTGCACGAATCTGTCCATCTTTCTGTCAAGATTAGGCAGAGAGCTGTGCTACCCAGATAGTTTGTGAAGCTCTTGTAATGTTTGAGAGTTTGTTGGTGCTTCTTGACCCACTGTCAAGAACAAGCACTTGTGCCTTTAACCTGCCTCTGGAAAACTGGGCTGTGACAGTGTCTGTGAAGGTTTGATTTGCTGAACTGCACTGTTGAAGATGTGGTGGTGGGCTGAACGTGCAGATGCTTGTGTGAACTAGTGCTGTTGGCTTGAGCAGAGCCATTTATGCCAGAGAGACCCTGCAAGGTCTGGTCCCAAACTGTTGCACTCCAGTGTTACCAGGTGTTATGGTACCTTAACTAATGGTTCAGTTGTGGTGCCCATGGGTGCCCGTGCCAGGCAGAACCTTTCTCCTACATGGGGTTAAGGGTGTCTGTGGGTTTGTCTAAAAACATGGCTGTAACTTCAGAGTGCCTCTTTGGTGACATCCAAAACTGGAAATCAGTTCTGCTTGTACACTCCTTCGTGCTAATGGGAGGCTGTGCCCCCATCCCTTTCCCTGGAAGGCAGCCACAGCCAGACTGAGTTCCAGGCTGGTGCCTCCCGTTTGGGTTAGAGGGAGGCAGTGGACAATTGGCCATTGAGTTCACCCTAGATGTGGTGCAATTGTGAGTGGTTTTAGGATGCCTTCTGCTAGCTGAAGAAGAGGCCTTTTGTATCTTTTTCCAACTGGTTTTGTGTAGTACTGCTTGACTTAATTATGCTGCGAGAAGATGCATTTTGACAGCTAAGTATTAGAAAACAGGGTTGATTGTCTCGGAGACATCCTTATATACAGCAACCTGTGCAGCAATGCATCACTGTTCATTTTCTGAAGGCTGTGAAAGTTTCAAGATATATTCCTAAAGTTTGTTAAATAAATTTATTTGAAATAACTGCAGCTCTCTCTTTTTATATTTAAATATTGGGGTGCAGATTTAAGGAGATGAGTGGGGTTTTACATAATCTCCCAGGCACCATTCTGTGTGCTTACGCAGCTAGACTGATGAAGAAATGACTGCTTGGCACTTTGCCGAGCTCTGACCAAGGGAACTGAGGCCACTGCACGCTCCTCTCTCCTTTTCCCTCCAGTGTGTCTGCACCAACCCAAGCAGCCAGCACTGCTTTCTTGTCTTGCAAAACAAGAGTGGCAGTCAGCTGTGCTGCTTCGTGGGAACTGGAGATAACCTTGTAGGCTCTTAATGATTTCCTGCTGTTGCATGTGCTGTTTACCAGCTAAAGAGCTCTTTCCTGTGTCCTTCACCTTCCTTTTCCCACAGTATGACTGAAGCATCCTTGCTCTTTTCCCCATCTCCGATTATTTGGCCTGCAGAAATGGTATCTGAGTACAAATAATATTTATACATTTTTCTCTGAGCTCATTGTACTAACAGGTTTAGTTAAACGTCAGGAAAACAGATTCCCAGCTACACCATTAAATTAGTTGTAATCTCAAGTTAATTTAACACCTGGTGTTCTCTTTCCAACAGGAGAGGTCATTGGCCTGTCTCAGGCGGTTTAACGTCTCTTAAAAGCAGAGTAATGAACATCTCTGCTTGTTAATGGGGCGTTTAGACATCGTTACTAACTTTAATTGGAAACTTGTGCACAAGCCGTTGCTTGTGGTTAAGAATAAGGAAATAACGGTAGAGGGCATGCTAGCTCGGGAGGTATCCTGCCTGGACTATGTCTTCACTGAATGATTAGGTTTCGAAGGGACCACTGGAAGTGATCTAGTCCAGCAGCCCTGCTCAAGCAGGGTGCCCTAGAGCATGTTATTTTAAGTCTGCGGCACCTTCATCAGCTGTGCTTGGAGGAACACTTGGAATGGGATTGACTGGCTTGCTTTTGCAAGTCAGGGGAAGGTGATTACAGGAAGATTACTGTCCTCTCCTGTCTTCTCTACTGGGGGCTATGGTAAGCAAATAATGGCCCTTCTTCTCAACCCTCCAGGTCAGCTTGCACGTGCAAGGAGGGCCTCATTTCTGGGCTGACACGAGGTCTGCCCCAGGCAGTGTCCTGGAAGGGGTGTTGCCTAAATTCCTGGGGCGTCTCACCTTCACGTGCATCCACCCCTTCTGAAACAGTCTGTTTCAGCTCCCCTGTACTCAGGCATTGCACAATGTAATTAATCACGGCAGGACTACTGTTTTTTGCTTCTGACAGTTTTGTTGGGAACTTCCTTGTTGCTGGGCTGGAGAGAAAATCCATTTCTCACTTCCTCTTAAATTCATTACCTCTTAGACTGCGGGTGCTCAGGCTGCTGGAGCTGCTGTCTGCCCTGCTGGTTTGCAGAGGGACAACTGGCTTCTCAGGGGACCTGGAGTGAATAGCCAGAGGCCATCGCCAGTGTCCCTGAACAATGACAACTGCTTGTGTGAAGGGTGGTACTCAGGTCCTATTTACTGCTAACAATCACCTGCTTTACATTGAATACCCAGGAGCAACTGTAATGAAAGGGAAGCTGGGAACTCTGAAAATGGAGTTTGTATTCAGCTTGTGTGCCTTCATCTGCTTTCCTGTTCATCTGCTTATAAATATGTTCTTGGAGCTAGATACCTCTTTTCTTTGGTATCCTTCAGCACAGTTAAACAAGCAATATCCCCAGAAGAGCAGGGAGCTTTTGCATTGCCTGCAGGGGATAGGAGAGCTGAGAACCTATTCCACTGGGGTGGTGTTTGGCAGCAGCTTCCAACGCCCAGCCGGAACCAGGACAAGGTCATAACATCAGAATTCCTGGGGCTGCCTGCTTCTGGCTCCTTCCCGAGTGGACCTGCTGTTCCCAAAGAGCCGAGGACTCCGAATGCCAGCTGACATTTGAGAATTTTCGTGGAGCATCAGCTCTTCCTACAAACCATGCCTGTTCTCGATGCCTAAAGCAAACATGCAATATAGAATCTGGGAACAATTCCTGTTTTTTTGGTTATTTCAGGCAAGACAAAATCAAAATGGGCATGTAAAAAGTAACTTATACTAGATTTTTATATATATATATATGTAAAATCCAGCAGCATTTTATTCTGAGGCATGTGGGTTGCTCCTGTATCACCAGGTTGTATAAATAGGTATGTTCAGCTGTGCTCTCTGCAACCTTGTGCCATCAGTGCTGGTCCTGACTCCACACTGTAGGGCTGAGCTCTTACACTGGCTTGTGAAAGAGCCAATAATTGCATCAGATCTAATTAATTACATGTTATTGTATCTCTGAATCTATATTTCTTCATTTATGCCGGAAAGAGGCACTTGCATTTAAAACAAACAGCTGCTTTGGCTTGTCTGATGAATCTTTAATTCTCAGGAACATACAAGTTTTTTTCACTCTTCTTGGTCTCATTCGTAGGCCAGAGAGAAAATTAAAGTTATATATTTTCAGAAGTATCTGACTTGCTAAATGCACTGGGACAGAGTGAACTCCCAAAAAGGTCAGAAGCTCTGCTTGGCTTGGGTGAGTCAGCAAAAAGTGAAATTTTTCACTCAAACTTTCATGGAGGGGCTTTCACTTCACCCTTGTCATGGGACTGACCCTGCTTCTACTCTTCCATTTGCTTTGGCTGAGTTTTAAAGGTCAAAGTCAACTTGTAACCTTGCTATTTAAAAAAAAAAAAGTAAGTTTAAATTAATTCCTGGAAACACTTGCTAATTTATTTCTTGATACCTGATTATTTTTTTCCTGATTTTAAAGAGGTTCAACTCTCCTGTTGGTGGTCGACCTGCATCAGCCAGCAAAGCCAACCAGGTAGTGGAGGCCAGAGGGAATGCAAAGAGTGCCCTTCTTTGTCTGGCTGTTCTCCCTGCGCTGTTGCCTGCAGTGCCCACTGCTCCAGGAAGGCTGTGCGGAATAACCGGGATAACTGTCAGCACCGGCAGGGAAAAAAAAAGAAATTTTTCCTGAATAATCTCAGAGTTTCAAACAGCACTAATAGCACTCAAAAAACCTGCTTCTGTACAGGTAATTAACCTTGAATGCATCTTTTGAACTTCTCTGCATGTTTGCCTTCTGATAAAATGGCAGAAGCCTACCATGTAGGCATTTGGTGTGATTAAAAGCTCGTTAGGGCAGTTTTGGGAGAGGGGGTTGGGAAGTGCTGCTCAGGCAGCATTTGGCATACCATGCGTGTTTTGCCAATGTCCTGTAGGTGATCCGGAGGAGGAAGAAGTGATAAATACCATTTGCTTTCAGTTCAATCATCTTTGCCCTTGAAGAAACCCAGCCAAGAGTCACGCCAACTAGGGAAATGCAATACAAAACCAAGTAGGAGATTTGATTGCATTTGTCGGATGGGTTATTTTATCCCTTTCCCATTCAGCCAGGGAAATTTTCTTAATTATGCCCTTAAGAACATAAAGCTGTAATAGCTCATATACCTTGTGACAGCATATTACAATACACAGTCTTGCAGATTTCAGCACATGGAGGGATTGTAGACTCTAAAGATTTTTGGTAGCCACTCTGGTATTGTTTTTCACAAGATAGGTTCTACTGTCCAGTTCAATTGAGTTTTAAATGTTTCAAGTACTTTCTTTTCTTCCCTTCAAAGACAAACTAGACAAGTCTCAGAGGTACTGACACAATTGGAACAAGCTCTGTTACTGAAGTTTTTTTGGCCACTCTTGGAATATGCTAGAATACCTTTTTTATCATTTCAAAATGATACAAATATCCAAATTGGACCACTGTTGTTTCCAAGATCTCCAGTATTAAAAGAGGCAATTGAAGAAAGCTGGATAAATTTTAGGTATTCATTCTGTATTTCAAATCCATGGGCTGTGTTAAAGGATGACATCATATAAAAACTGAATGTCCTCCCAAGTTCCACAGCAGAAGAAATAGAGAAGGTCTAAAACTCACCAGCCTGGCTTAGCCTGGAGCACGTTGGAGAGCCACAAGGAAAATGAAAGGTCACATTTAAGGTAGAAATAGCAGCTGAAAAATACTGATGTGGAAAGAAACACAAATTACTGTGGCCAGAAACTCAAGGAAGAGCATAATATTTTGGCCCATTCCGCTTTGAAAAATAACTGTGGTGCTACACAGGATGTACACGAACAGATGTGCTTCAAGAACTGTTGATCTACAGCCAAGTCCCACTTTTGGATACGTACACAAGACTCCCAGCTCAGTCCACGGGGCTTAACCATGTGTATCTGAGCATGGAGGTATCCTCCAGGAGTACAGTATTAAAGCATGCTTGATCTTTGGAGGGTTTCCCTCCTGTGCTCTGGTGGGCTTGACCTCACCATGTGCATCTCCTGAGTTAAGCCACTTCCTCCGTTACTCGCCGAGGTGCTGAGATGCTGACTCAAGTGTTTGCTTAAATGCCACTGCCTCCATTTTCTCTGAACTTCCAGCTGAACCTAGGTAGAAAGGTCACAAAATACTTAGTTCAGCTAGTTTATCTTGGAGCCCTGCATTGCAGAGAGCAGTGTAACAGGAAAAGGAGAGTGGGCTACCTTTGCCAAGGTTTGGGTTTATTTATTTAACCCCCAGTTTAAAGGGTTAGGGTGGGGCCTGTTTCTTGACACTTCTAGTGATATTGTTGTTGCAGACACACAATTTTTTAATTAATTGCAAGTGAAACTGTTCATAGACTCTAGCTAGTGTTAGTAAATGTTTGGTTTAGATTTTTCCAGAATTTTAAGTTATAAAAACAGGACATTTTGGCACTCTAAGGTAAAAAAAAAAAAAGGCAGATTTCAAAACTTTTTCTGAACCCTGTTAAAGGATAAGTCAGAGTATTTCAAAACTCTCCTTCTTTCAAAGTGACTTTTTCTACTTAGGCACTGGTTTCCTCCTTTTTTTCCCACTTCTAATTACCTCCTGATTTCCCAGATCTGGATAATGTTCCCCCCTCCCATCTCAACAAGCAGAAGCATTTCAGAGCACAAGTAATAGCCCAGAAGTCTGGAAGTTGTCATGCAACTACTAAGGAAAGTCTACCAAAAGCTTTACCTGTTGAGAATCCTGATAAACTTGGACTGAATAAAGCTTTTGATATGCTCCCTCCCAAGCACAGAAAACAGTCATGGGATGACAGATAATAGATAGCACCATACTGGTCAGAACCAGTCAGTTGTCAGTGTGACTGTGTGGGGAATGGTGCTCCCACCCTCCATTCTCAGACAGTAACAATGGTATCTGATTTATGAAAGGGTTGCAAAGGTTGAGAGGTGAAGTTTGCATCTGGCATACAATGACTTAGGCTTGCCAGGTCTAAAAAGTATTTCACTAGTGATGTTAAGTAGCTGGGTAGAAAACCCTCAGATAAAACATGTAATTCATTGGGGAATATATCCTACTGACTAATGAGGCATCCTTCAGAAATAGAAAATAATATTATGTACACAAAACTCACCTCACCATTAAGAAAACAATAAAGTACTGCCACAACGAAGCCCTAAAAGATAAAAGAACCGTGGTCACAGAACTTTAGTTTCAGCTTTTGAATGGGGATGAAGCATCTCAAAGGAAATCAGACATCTTGGCTTTGCCACTGGAACTCTGCTCTGTTGCAGAGCTCTATGTTCTGCCTGTTTTTCTTATCTTAAATGAATGACAGCTTGTCAGATACTACCTGGAACGATCCAAGAGCCAATTCAAAAAACAGCTGAATTTCCATTGTGCCGCTGCTTGCATCTTCAGGGAAAAAAGCAAAGATGATGTAGTGGACCCCAAAGAGAGGGATGAGGAGGAGTGTGGATTTTGCAAGTCTCCTGAGAATGAAAACAGAGAGGAAAGCTGGTGTAGAAAGAACAAGAGTTGCTCAGGGCTTGCACGGCGGCATGTGGGCGACATACTTGTATTGGTTGAAGTCACTGCTCCGTCCTTCAGGCAAGCTGAGCTTCCTCATCAAGATTCTTAAAATGTTGACAAAAAGAATGAAATTAATCTGCAAAAAAAAAAATAAAAAAGGTAAGGTAAAAACAAACAAACAACAAAACCATTATCCAGTTATGTAACTGCCAAGTATCAGCAGAGCCAGTTTGGGGTGTTGGGACAAAGCAGGCAGAATACAGGGATTGGGGCTGGCCTGCCTGTGTCCATGTCCCCGTCACACTCTCTGTCCCTGCCTCTCCAGCCTGACTGGCCATGCTGGGTTTGGGTGCTGGCTGCTTTCCCTGACTATTTGCTGCAGCTTTAGTTATAGAGATGATCAGGGCTTATTATTTAGGCAAATCACCAAAGGAAAGGGAGACCAAGTGCATGGATAGGATCCCTTCTGGCTGTGGGGTTCAGACAGTCTCTGTACAGTCTGGCCCCACTTAGGTTGCCAAAAAAGGGGCAGAACTGGAGCTATCACTTGCTAACTGGGACTGAAAGTGCCATTTGTTCCCTGCCAAGAGACACAGCGCGATTTGGGATCATGGAGAACAAGCAATTAAAAGCGGGGAGAGGAGAGAGTCAACATTGAAGTTCTTTTTGCATTTTCCCCTTCTCTGAGGGTGAATATTTGATAAAAATGCTGATCTGCTGCTCAGTTTGGGTGAAGGTGAGGCAATAGCTGTTTTCTGCTCATTTGACCCTCAGGCAAAAAGTGGGAGTTGCGGGAGAGGCAAAGCCTCAGGTTGGTCTTGCTCAGCCCGCAGACGTGCGCCCCTTTTGCAACACTCTGCGCTGTGTCAGGTCTTTAACCCTTCCCTGTGTCTGGAAACGCCATAGCAGAGGTGGATCCTCTTCATGGTGGCTCGTATGTGCCTGAGAACGTTGGAGCAGTGCCCTGAAGTAGTGGATTTCCCTAAAAGCAGGGATCTACTGGAGATGGGAGAGAGCCAGGAAGTTCTCGAGGTCCCTAAAATTATTGGATGGAAAGGGAGCAACTGTAGCTGCGTGGTCTGCGCTGCTGAGGGTGCCCGGAGAGACCTGGATGTTTGAGGAAGCTGAGGAAGGACAAGGAGTAGAGCTGGGAGGAGCTAGGGGTGATGAGCATGATAGAAAAACTGAAATATTTCGAGGGTGTTGCGGGAAAAAAGAGGTTCCGGTCTGGGGATTCTGAGGGGTTTTTAACCCATTAAGCCAGGCACAAGCCGTGTAGGATGAGCAGGACTTTTCTCTGATGAAAATCACAGGGGAAGGGAGGGCAGCGGGATTCCGGACGGGAGGAATTGCCCGCGGTCAGCACAGGAATGTGCGTGAGCCTGGGGGCACAAAGTGTTTATCGGTGCTGGTTTTCTGCCCTTTGAACTGCTGAGGACTGTGAAGAATACAGAGATTGGATCTGTGTTCTTAAGATCTGGCTGTTTGTTTAGTTAAGGGTTTGAGTAAAGCCTCTTTTTGGGTAAAAAGGCAGAGTCGTGCAGGCGGCTTCTGCCTTCGCAGGTAAACTAGGCGTGATCAGCACTCTGTGGGAACTTGGAAGGTGATAGCAGGTGATGGCCACCAAAAGATCAACTAAGATTGTGCTTTTTGTCTTGCAGAATGCCTTGGTCTTGTTGGCGTTTAAATATTGCTGAGTGGCTCCTAGTTGTCTCATTAAGAAAAATAAATGCTGTGGGCTCAGTTAAGTTGATCCCAAATCACTTGTGGAGTCTTCTGCTTGTCTTGTGGGGATGCAAGATTGCTCACTGGTAAATGGGTGCAGAACTTTAACCCACCATCTCTCTTGCATGGGTTTCTGAGGGTGTGCAAGTGTTGCAGTTTGTGTTTTGCAAACATAATAGTTCTTACTGGCAACGAAAAAACCCCAACCAGTTCTTGGGTTCTCCTTTGGAGTGTCAGCATGTTACTCATGAGTAACCAGAAGTTCACATGTTTCTGGACTAGAGCTTCAGACTGGTCATTGCAGCAGAGTCTGACTCAGAGCGCCTCCATCGGGCAGAACAACTGCCTCCAAGCAGCAGCTCCAGCCCCTTGGTACCTAAACCTTGTTAATTCTATGATTCTGCGATTCTGTGAGAGAACCAGCACATGCTTAAACCACAGGTGCTGAGTATTATATGTACCAGACTGGTGTTGTCATCACTACTGCCCTGTACTGGGCAGGTTCACGTTGAGTTTCAATGCCCGTGCCTTAATTCACTGAGCAGAGCCCTTATAGTATAATTGCTGTCCATCGATATGCAGTGCATGCAGCCTGCGAGCTGAAAACAAAAGCTTTCGTTGCTGAAAACAGAAGCCAGTGGTCATGTAAGGCAAGTTGGTTTTGGCTTTGCTGAGAGGGGACCAGGAGACATAAAGGCAATTGTACCGAAATGTACAGCCACTCATTTCTCCTTCTGAGCCTTCCTTGAAACAGTCCAAAACAAGCTTCCACAAGCCAGCCAAGTGCATATGAAATCAACAGGATGTGGAAATCTGATCTTCTTCAGACTCTTGCTTCTTGGGAGGACACTCTAGCTTTCCTTGTGAACTTAGCTTCAGGGCATTAGTTACTAGGTCCTGCTGAGCAGAAGTTGCTTAAGCAGTAATTTATGTGTCACACCAGTTCAGACACATGTCTAAGACCGGTTCATTAACACACTTCTAAAGCATGTTGAGTAGATGATCTCTGACTTTACAGTATTTGCAAATACAGTTTGAACCTGCTTGTCCCAGAAAAGACTTACAAAAATAGACAAAACTATGGGGCCTCTAATGATCCACCAGGTATTGGCATTAGTGTTAATGTCCCAACACCTGTAAAAATAGAAGAGAAGGTGCAGTCAGTCATCAAAACACTGATGTCTTTTCAAATATGTTTAGTTTGTTTTACACTTCAGATAGCCTCCTATCCCCTTCTCTACAAAATTAAGTTCCTGTTCTCACTTAGGGGTAGAGCATGTCTGACAGAAATCTGTCCATCTGCACTGCAGTATGTCAAGGACAGCAGTATGTCCTTGTCTTAAAGTACAACTGTTCAAAATTTTGGAAGGGTGAAAGAGAAAGGAACAAGTTTTCACTATTCAGAAAGTTAAGTACAGATACTGAAAACATCATGGGCTGAATTCACATTTGAAGGCTACCTCCTCTCCTTGAAAATTTCTGGAATGGCATTTGATGCATTTTCTCAGGTTGCTCAGCTGGTCCTCTACTCCCACCCATGTTAGGATCCAAGCTCTACCACAGCAAGAAGATGGTTGTCAGCAGTCAGATATGAGCAGCACCCCATTGAGCAGCCTGCATGCTCTCCCTGGTGGGAAGCTGGTGTGCTTCCCTCCACACAACTTACCCATTATTTTCATAGAGTTGCCTAGCAGTCACCCACGCAGCCACAAACACTGTTGGGGCACCTGCAATTGGAAAAGCTAGTTACTGCTTCACAAGTCCATCCCAGAGGCAAAACAAACCCAGTTATTCTTACTGAAGGAGAATCAGTACCCCATCCGAGGGCGATGAACCACCAGAGGAACTTCCTTTCCGAGAAGAAAGAAATAACAAGGAGAGTGTGGAGGTACAGTCCCTCCACAAGGAGCCAGCTGTAGTTAGACATGATGCAATACTGAAAGAAGACCATGGTGAGCTTACAGCCGGCCTGTGGAAAGAGAGGATAATTAGCTTCTGCCTGGGCTTGTATCTACCTCCTAACAGAGAGACTGAGCTGTAAATTAATCTTGGCAAATAGAGATTTTATAGCAATTAGGGAACTAAATGGGTGTCCTCGAGACAGACGTTCACATGACAAGAAAGCAGGGCTGGCACTCCTAAATGCATTAATCAGCTGCCTCACTAGAAGAGCTGAATGTGTCATGGACACAGGGATTCAGGTTACTGTCTCAGAGGAATTTCACTATTACTACCTTCTTAGTATCAGTAACACTAATATCACCTTAGAGATGCACGTGAATGTATTTGTCAGCCTTTTTTCCCAAGAAAAACAGTTGATAAAGACAAACTAAAATGTGCTCAAAATGTTCTTTTTCAGCAACAAAAATCCAGCAAAACTGGGGGGGTAAAACAAAACAAAACAAGCCTATTTTTTTTCTCTCCCTAATTCTTATCTTTTAGTTTAAAGCATTGACCATCATCTCCAATGTTGCTCACGCCTCTACACACCCAAATTTTCAAAATATTTTGCTGCCAGTAAAAAGAAAAAGGCAAAAACATTTCAAAATGTGGGATGTTCCTTTCCCAGACTCTCTGAGTGCAAACCCATATCCTACTACCAGGTCTCATACTGCAGTGTAAGTCAACAATACTCAATGTGTTCTCAGACAAGGGGCAGAGCACACCTCTCCCACAACCCCTCATGATGAATATAAAGCTGGCATAGGGATTTCCTTCCCTGCATGCTAGATCCTGCTAGGATTCTGCTGGGAAACTGAGGGGTGGAGCAAGCTGGAAGGCAGAGTGTTACCGTGTACTCCCCACAGTAATTTGTGTCTTCAGAGGAAAACAAAACGGCGTCCTTGATGAAGTTGGATGAGGCTCGCAAGATGAAAGATGTGAAGAGATGCATGTGGATATAGTTCCTTGTACAGCGAAGTCTTCTGTAAAAAAAAGGGAGGGAGATCCTGTGAAGTGACATTCCTTGCCAGTATGGGGAGCTTGTGACTGTAAACAGCAGGTTTCAATTCTTAGTACTAAAAAGACAAATGAACACTGTTCTGTCTGTGAAGGGAAGACTAATGCATCTCTAGTGATGTCCTAGAGAAGACCCTAATTGCTGCAATCACATCTGCTCCACTCAGATACTAAAACAAGATGCACGTTGCCAGAAAAATTGTGATTTCTTGCCAAAGGCTTGTTCTAGCCTCCCTCCCTCCTTTCTGGAGTAACACGAACCCGAGGTGTTTATTCACACCTGGATGAATTTATTTATTCTGCCAGCACAGTTCACTTGTGCCTGCAATGTTTTCTGTATTAAATCTCCACACAATGTGTGTCTGGAGGCCATGCAGCCTGAATACAAATTTGCAAAGTAGTTTGTTTTCCTTCTGCCCAGAGATGCCTCCCTGGCTCTTACTGTAAGGGAAATAAATTTTACTGAGTAAGCAGCACAGTACAAATTCCAGGTTACAGGGATGTGTGAAGATAAGATGACTGTCAGATTGCTGATAGGAACCTGAAACACCTTGCCAGAAGTCAGTGCAGTAATGCTTAGCAAAGTTTTAGCCACAGTCTGAAGTGGGGGAAAGAGCGGCAGAGGGAAATTCACCCTGCCCAGGGGACACTGAAGTCATGGAAAGACCTTAACTGGGAGTTGGTGCAAATGCCATCTGCAACATTCATCCAGCTACATTTTGGAAAAAAAAAAAAAAAAGGAGACTAGAATATAATGAACAGCCCTGACATTTTCTGGGAGACAAGACTCAGAGGTAATTTTTTTTCATTGGTTTCTAGGAAGGTTTTCAGGAATACTTCAATTTTTGACTTGCCTTGAAAGTCAAGAGAAGGATTTGTATCAGCTGAGATGACCAGAAGTCCTGGCCAAACACAAACCAGAGATGCTTCTCCTTACTGTCCTAGGTTGAAGTATATTCTATTAGCATCTCCGTGAGCTGTTGAAGCAGTGTTCCTCACCTCCTCCCTCTGTACTAACTTCTGTTAATGGGCCATCAGTGCCTCATGACTCAGAGATAACTCCCTCCTGGACTATCTGCTGTTAATGGGCCCNCTCACCATTTTCTTTCTACAGGATCACTGCTTCAACGGAACTGCTTTGCTTGGACTGCTATTACCATAGAGTGTCAGGGTGTATCTGACTTTGTCAATGTTCTTGTGCTACTGCATTTATTTATTTCTTTTAATTTTCTTTTTTCTATTAAATTATAATTCTGACTTGCAATTTCCCACTGGTTTGATTTCAAACTAGTACACTTACCTAAAGGAGGCCAGGACCATTAAGGCTATTGCCAGTGTCACGAGAGAGGTGCAGTACCCAATGGTGTACATGATCTTCAGAGTCATGAAATAGGAACGCTGCAGGGGAACATATAATCACAACTTTACCTTTGTCTGTCCGGCAGACACCATTCCATAGCAAGACAAAGGTGTCTTCTCCTATTTAATGAATAATCTTCCTTGTAAAATCAGCTACAGAAATTTCACCCTGAGCAACCTATTCAGATCATTTGCAGGAAGCATTCATGCTGAAAACCACTGATAGCAATAACCCCACCTGAGTTAAATCACAACATCATTCAGTCTCTCCTAATATGTTCCTGCCCCAGGGCCCCAAAGCAGCAGGTCTGTGGTCCTGGGCACTCAGACTCACTCTTGCCTCGTTGGTTGTGTCATTGACATTGTAGCCACAAGCGATATCAGGTCTTGGGTATGGGTCTGACCAGCCCTCGCTTGTACAGTTTCTGTAGACAAAACCTGTGTGGTAACAATAATAAAAAAAAAAAGACAGAACAAGGTATGACCATTTCCAATTGTATCTTTTTTTCCTCAGGGGTCCTCACTATGTCACCTCCATGTAGGGTTGCTGCAGGAGCCAGAATAATATATTCCCCCAGGCAGAGCACTCTGCATAGCTGGAGGCAAAATGCGGCTGAGCTAATTCTGTTGATACTTGTCCAGTGTACTTGTGTGGGTCATAATATTGTTTGCCCACTCAGGGATGACTGTGATGGATGTGTTTTTATTAATTGCAACATAAATAATACTGTTCAGTACATCTGGTGTTTCTTGGCCACTATTCCAAGATCAGCAAACACATGACTTGTTCAATCACAGATTCATACTGCATGTAAACCTGATGCTTTGCTGAATGCTCCCACCTCCTTACTGTGGTTTGTAATGCTCCAAAGAGAACATGAAACTGTAGATGGTCACAGAATTTTGGTGAGATTTAAAGGAAAACTTAAAGACTTTTCCACATAGCCAAAGTGGACATTATTTTACACTGTTGGTTTCCTTGCTTACTTGCAAATCAAAGGCTAGTATGAGATTACCCTCACTTAAGTTCAACTTCTGAAAGCTGAACACTTGAGTCTAACTTGTGTTCCTCATGTCTGTCTTTGGAGAAAATAGGCATTTGCAGAATTCAACTAATTTTTTGGACAGATATCTGCAGAAGGCAGTTTGTCTGACCCACTTCTGCTGACCTTTAGACTGGATCCCCAGCAAGCTGCACATGGTTGAAGAGAATAGTTTTGAACTTGTCCATATTAATGTTTGGCACTGAAGTGGAAGGGGGATATCCTGCCCTGCACACATTACAATCTCATTGGAAGAAAATAGCCCTAACAGGCATGCAGGTTGTATGCTGAAGAAAAAAAGAAACTTTTACAAAGAAGTAAAACCACTGCCCACTGTCATAATCACATTGATCTGTCAGGTGGGAGCCATACTTTGGAAACATGAAGTGCAATCCTGGCTTTGTTGCACTGATCATAATGCTATCAGGGACTCAGAGGGGACATGAATTTAGCAGCCTTTCTTGGTACAAGCCTTGTCAGAAGGCACCATAAAAGTCTATTTTTTGCCCACACATTTGGCCATGAGGACTCTAGGGGATCTAGCTCTTGCAAAACAAACCCACAGTGTTGAGGGAACAGAGGGAGATGTATATGCAACAGTGTTGGGCAATTGTTTATGCTTTTTAGAGCCCTCTGAGACAGTTAGGGCTCCTGCTACCTCTGGGCTAATGCTGGTGACCTGACAGCATGACTGTACTTCATTTGAACTCACCTCTGTAAATCTGCAAGGCACAGCAAAGACGCTGAGAACTCTGAGTGGGAAGATCTCTGGGTGTGTCAGTATCACATCATTGTTCTGATGCTTTTTTGAACATCTTGTTCTAGCTTAGCATCTTTGAGAGGGCTGGGCTTGCTTTATGAGCCAGGTTTTCTGTGCCTTTCTGCAGTGCAGCAACAGGAAAGAAACAGCTCTCCTAAAAAGTTCTCCCCAGCCTCCTTGGCATTCAACAAGGGAGTTGTGTGATGGCAGATTCTCCACTTCAGCATCAATTATTAAGACACATATACTTAACTCAGGGCAGAGCATTGTGCTTGTGAACATGCCTGTCTCTGGTTTTTGCCTGAGGCTGTCCAAGCAGATCAGATAAGAAGAGGTGAAGTTCTGTGTTGCTGTGCACGTGTGATTTGCATTATATGCAAAGTACAAGAGATTATGCTGGGAATGTTATATGGATGGACATGAGCAAAATTTTAACAGTGCTCCTTGCTTTTGGGTAATACCCACACTGGTGAGACTGCATGCCCACTTGGAGCCTGCAGTCTGTCCAAGGATTGGTGCTTAGTATTCACTTGTACCTTAGAGGCTTTTGGAGTTGCCTAGGCAAGGGGGAACTCTAGCTAAAGACTGGAACTGTGGAACTAGAACCAGCAGATGTTGCCTTCTCTTCTGCCTCTGAATCCTCATGATTTTCACACCTTCCTTCATTTCTTTCTTGAGACACAACGTGCAGGTCTGGATGTGAACTTCAGTTATGTTACTTGGTTCCATATAATTTTGTTTTTTTGGTCTGTTATGTGCAAAGGGACCAGACAGTCTGGGCTGCAAATGCAAGTCTAGATGTCAGCAGAAAGCTCAACAGCATGGAGACCAGGGTTTGGGCAGAGTTCAGACACATCTGCATGTCTTAATGTATAAGCCTTTGGCATTTGTGGCTGCCCATCTGCTTTGTAAGTGGTGAGGAGAGAAAACTTTTGCTTTTCTTTTGAAGCAAGTGGATCCTTGTTTTCCTTCTTCAAAATTGCTTCAAACAGGGCAATGACTGTAGCAGTAATTAAACAGAGGAGTCATAAGCCAACCACAGTATAAAGTCAAAGAAGTATGTGGCCATGAGAATGAGGATAAACTATTGCTGACTTCGACCCAAATACCAGATGCAGAAACCAAAATAAGATGCAAATGCTGATGGACCATGTCTTGGGGTTCTGTTTTGAGCACTGTCACTCTGATTATTGTTTATCAGAAGTGGTTCAGCTCTCAGCTTCTTGATAAGGAGGGCAACTAAAGTTTAAGCTGTTAGACTATCTCCAAGATAATTCAGTGAACATTTAAGATGTAATTATGACCTTTGGATGTACAAACTTCTGCTTTCCTGCCCGGTGGGAAGGCCAGAGGCAGGGAGCAGTTCCCTCTAGTGGCTGTACTAGCAGAGATTTCATTTAAAGGCTGGTATCACTATGTTAAAGATTTGCAAGCCGATGTCAGATGGATGATTTCTTCAGCGATCCTGTGCCTTTGTGTAGTTTATCCTCTGTCTTTAAACCAGATTATAGGGCTCAATGGGCAGATACTGTTCGTGTGTACAGAAGGTAGCACAGTATTAATTTTAATATGAGCATCTCATGTCTGATTTTATTTAAAGAACACTAAGTGCTTCTTCTCTGAGTTATCTAATCTTTATTAGACAATCTAATACTTTGTCTCCTGTTCCTCCCTTCATAAAATGAATTTGTCTGCTTTTCTGTAAGTACTGGACCTCATTAATCTGTGCCCTATAACTGAAGAAAGCAAAACCCTCTTCTCATTTGAATCATTAACTCACTGAAGAGAAATGTAAGCACATTTCTTATGCATTACTGAAAAGTAGAAATGAACAGAAAACAGAGTTACTTAATAGCTCATGATTGCTGTAGCCTACTGGGAATGAATTTCACTTCATTTCTGTCTTAAGTCCCAGAAAAAGGACAAGCATTGCTTGAGCTCATTTAAGTGAGTAGTTTGGTGAGCCGTTAAACCTGAGCTTCCATGAGTTCATGCCACTTGTGTAGAGCCTGTCACAACCAAAGGACAAATTCCCAGTGCAGATTTCCTCCTGATGGAGGCAAAAAAAAGGGATATTTTCTGCCTACCTGACTGGATGTTTTGCCAAAACTTGTGTGAACTTGATGCAGTGTGAAATTTTGTCCCCAGTCAAGCTCAGCTGAGTTCAGCCACTGACTCCAAGAGTTATTAAAAGTAGAAACACAGAAATAAACACAGCCCAAGTGGAGAAAACTCTTTCTCTTAAGAAACCATGCTTTTCAGGATGGCATTTATTTCCTGCACTTTTTTCCACCTGGCTAAGAAAAATAAATACATGTTCTTGCTTTAATTCCAGGCTTTTCCATGTCTAGTTTAGTGTTGGAGACAGAGCTGCTAAGTGAGTATCATTCTTTAAAAGAAGCAGGGACAAAATTCAAGTTCAGACTTGACAGTGGCATCTTTGTAAATAAATTAAAAAATAAAGTGTTTCATAAGTAACTGTATAATAAAAGAACACCTGGTCAGGAAAAACATGATTTTAGTGTTACCTTTTTTCCCAGTCAGCATCTGGAAGAATTCAGGGCAGTGAGCGTTGACAGTCTGTCCCACAGTGGCTGAAGGCCAGCAACTCATGTTATCCCACATTCCAGCACATCTGCCTAAGGGGGCAACAATGAAATACCATACAGCATCTCTCAGTGATATGACACTGTGAAGCTTCTTCCAACAATGAAGCACTGTGAAACATCTCCCAGCAATGCAACACCGTGCGACGTCTCCCAAGGACCAAGGCAGCTACAGGAACAAAGATGCTCAGTACTCTGAAAAGCAAGCTGGATGAAACAGAGCGAGTCCTGCTGAGACATGTTGAGACCTGGATAGGACAGAACAGGTCCTGTTTGCTTCAAACCAGCACCAGCAAGCTTCAGACATGTCCCTTTCTTGTCAATGGTCTCTCCTAGATGCAAAAAGAGCAACCTGAGTCATTATGAACTTCACATCAGGTCCTTAGCTACCCATCTGTTTTCTGGTAACTATTGAATGGCCCTGGAAAGATGAAGGAAACCAGTTGTGAATTTTTTAGCTTGCTTTCAGTCGTTCTAAAGCTTTCACTTTCAGTCACACACTGTTGTAAACACAAAGAAATACAATGATTGGTTTTAATATAGCCTTCTTCGTGGGTTTTGTAACAAGATGATGAAAAAAAAAAGGCCACTGGAGCATGCTAACACCACCCTACTCCTGGTGTATTTAGACGTGTGCCATCTGCCCTGCATGCTCCCTGAAAATTGAGAGGAGGAAGTGCTGACCAAGCATTCTCCTCAAACACCTCATGCTTTATAAGGCCAACCTCCCATTAGCCTGACAAAAATATTTGTATTTCTAGAAATGTATTGATTTCCTCCTGTAAGACAGTCTTAGTGCCTGAAAATACAGAGCTCTTCATCTCAGTTCTGGTGTCCTCCAATATTTATAGGACTTGGTAACCATTTACTTCAAAGCGATAGTTTAATGGCAAACAAAACATAACCTTGGGTGATATTTATGCCTTGACATGCTCTATTGTTTAGATTATCGAACCTTCATGACAACATCAATGGCATAAAGTCCCCAAATCAAACCTGGCAAAATTATGATGTTGGGATGGTTTCCATCCAGGAGAAGAAAGCAAATACCAGCTGAGCTATTCCTCCTGCAGGTTGGCTTCTTGCCATTCCTTGTGGACCAAAGCCGGTGACACATACCCCTATCGAGCTACAGAGCTTTGGGGTGAGGGCAGAGCAGAGAGACACCTCCCTGACATCCTTGTGCTCTTTGGGATCTCTGTCAACTAGCAAACAGAGCATTCCCCCACCAGCAATACACAGTGTCACCATGATCAGAGGTCCCAGATCTCCAATATCTGCCCTGCCCTGCTCCCAAGAGACATGCACAGAAAAGACCATAACTGTGATTTGGGTTACTTTAATGTTACACTGCTCCCTTTCCCAAGATGATGCTATCACAAGGACAGAGTCCCTTTTGTCTTATACTGCAGGAGGATAAGAAACACTCACTGCTCACACTTTGTGCCTGATTCACCAGCAATTAATGTGTTTGTGCCATCTTCACAGAAATGTGAGCACTGCAGCAGAGACAGCGTGGTGGGAGCTTGACCACTGTTTTGCCCTTCCTCCTGCTGGCATCAAAGTTTCTGGGGTGAGTGCAGGAAAGACAGGTGATCCACACCCTGCTAAGCTGCCTTTCTCCCTCAAAGGGTATACATTCAATCCCCAGAGCTTTGTTTCTCTCTTCTTCAAACTGAAGTCTTTGTGTGGGATTTTCTGCACATGGACTTCTTACAGGCAGATACTTAAAGTCTGAAGGTATTTTCAGACGTGTAATTTCCCAGAATAAAAGCATTACTCCCTAATTTACCAAGGTAAAAAGCTCCTAGTTCATAGGCAAGTTTTAATAATTGCTTCCAGTTATCTCTCTGAGACCCCTTGCACATGAACACACTTGTTCAGCTGTGAAAGGAAAGCTGTCTACATCATGAGGACTCAGCAGCACAAAATCTTCCCAGGCCAAAAATCTCCTTTATGTGATGATAAATCCTCACTGAATTCAAGAACTCTGTTATATGCCAGTAAGTAAGAGCAAGGAGGAGGCAGCGAGGACTTTTAGGCCATGCAATTTAAATATTTCCTGGTAGTCTTCACTGATTTTTAAGGTAAATATAGTTAAGTAAATTTGCACATACTGGGGTGACTTTATAAATTATCCTTGTCCAAAAAGAGATGATTGCAATCTGCAAGATTTGGTTGCTGGTGTGTTCCCTGGTTGTGAAGACTTCAGTTGAGCAACTGGATTAGAAGGCTCCTACAACTCTTCCTGATCCAGTGAATTCAAATTGCCACTCTCAAATGCTTATAGTAAACCTTACTTCTTTTTCTGCTCCAAAATGAGAGGTGCATGCAAAATGCATGTCTCCTATGGGAAGGGATATGGGGGTATCTGAGTTTGAGGCCACTCAGCTCATCTGAGAGCAGATTTCATCATGTATATTCATTCAGCCTTTACCTGAGCTCGGGAGCAGATCGTGTTCAGTCGTTCTGTTCTTTGCCTCCAGGGAGAGAGTCTCTACACACTTTTCCTCCTCCCTTTTCAGGACACTCAGGAGGTCACAGACAGGTGGAACAGCTTTGATCTACAAATTTTAAAAGCAGTGGAATCAGCAAATGTAAGTTTTCCTCTTAAAACTTTTATCACCTCAACAGAATTCACCCTTTTTAAGCTCACATTCCCCAATACAAACCTATCAACTGTTTGAGGGCAATATTTCCTTGAAATACAGACAATTTCCTTGAAATACAGTCAATTTTCCTAATTAGGCCTGCATTTTTATAGTAGCAGCAGGTAAGCACAGACTGAGTTTCTGTCTTCTCCCTTTTGCTGACATTACTGATATTGAGAAAAATATGTTATTTTGCTAAATTAAGTACGTGAGCAGGATGCTCTTCTGAAAGACTGCAGAAACATCTAGGACACTGCTGAAGCCTCCTAGAGTAAGAGAGAATTAATTACTCACTCCTGGAATGTTAAACCAGAGATGTGACAGGTTATTTTCCTAGGCACAAGTGACGCAAATATGCCCACTTGTTGCAGACCACCCAAGCCTGTTTGACTGCTACTGACCAGCTGCAGGAGCCCATCTGAAAGCAGAATCTCACCCAGATTTTCATGAGAACCTAGACAGTCATTTGTCCTAAGGTAATTTTCTCATCTTCCCATCCTCCTTTCTCATGAAACAGTGTGGAGATGTTAGTGTTCACTCAGTTCTTACGTAGCAAGTAAATGTGTGTTTATGTCTTATGTAGCTGGACCAAAATGAGTGAGCAAAACAAACAACTACAGACCATTAAAATGAACATTGAAAATCATGATAATATTATTTTCAGGACAAGGAAGGTCCCAGAAAAAAAAGTAATTTTACCATTTCTTTTATTTTACCATTCTATTCTTTTTGACAACAAAAGTATTGAATATAAGCAGATTCCCATTATAACTAATTAGATAATTCCTCCCTCATGAATAAACCCAAAAATCTTTATAAATTCCAACTATGGACCTCTTATGTACATATACAGTTGTATATATACACATATTGAAAAGATTCAAAGTCAGTCATCAGGATCTATTAGCTGAAAAGTATCAGATAGAATTTTTTTATGTGCTTTTTCAGGAAAAGTTAACCTGGCAGCATCATACTCCAACTTAACCTAATCGATCTTGTCGCATTGCCAATCACTTTCAGATTAGATTTGAGATAGAGAACAATCCTTGAAAACCTTGTAATGAGATCTATTACTTTACTACAATTAAATTTTATCCTAATAGACATCAGAGACCATATTCCCATTATTTTGGCTGGAAATTTTCTGGGTAATGTATTTCTGAACAAAGTTTGATCCTTTCAGCAGTATATCATACCTCATCTAATTAGTCTGGTGTGTTTAACTTCAGCATCGTTCTCCCTTGTCTTGGTGTGTCATGAAATAAATAAACTAGAAACTTGGGTTTACACAATGTAATGAATTTCCTGGAATCATGGATGCAAAGAATTCAGATGAAATAAACTGACCTCTGATGCCAGGATTTAGATACCTTTTTAATCTATGTGATATTTGGAAAAAAATAATTTTAAAATTCACCTGATCTTTGAGCTGTCTGACTGGAGTAACATGTCTAAAGAGATATAATTGCTTTTACTGATTTTAGGCGTTAGCTGAAGGCTGAATTTTATCATTTCTAAATATTGACAGAATTTTTTTAAACATGCATTATTTATCACTCCCTATGTTTATCTATTTGATTCCCAATAGTAAAGCAGTTTGGTACTTTTTCAGATTTCACAAGTACAAGAGTTAAGCCTTCATAAGACACTCTGCTGTAGTACCTCTGTCCAAAGTTGCCTTGAAAATATGTTAAAAATCAATATTAGTGGTGGACATTTGAAGCGGCCAACACAACCAGTCTGGTTTGCATGTGGGTTGTTAAAATAATACTGAACATATGTAAAAATAAATGCTAGGAATCATATGAATGATCTCAGAAGCAGGAGAATACTTCACCTTAAATAAACCTCTACATTGTCTTTGGGCACTCTTTTAAGAAATGTAGGTCCTTAAAAGAGGTTTTCTTCCAGAAATATTTAAAGTCTGTGTTATTTCTGTATGGCTAGAATGGGGCCACCCGCTTTTAACACGCTCTGCTGTGGAGACCACCTTAATGATCTGACACAGCATTACTTCCTTACATAAAAGGTGTTGTTCAAGCAGGAACATGGCATAGTTTTAATGCCTTACAGTTACTGGTTTTCCCCATGAAGTGATGTCCACCCTATCCTTCCGATCAGCTAGATACCACTGCCTGGCAATAGCTATGCAGGCAACAAGATTTTAAGCCCAGGGAGAGCAGAGACCCTCCAGGTACTGGTTTAAACCCCTTGTTTTCCACAAACGCTGTCCCTCAGTCAGTCTTTGCCAACGCTGGCATCCGCCGGGACAGGCTGGGTGCGAGTGTGCGGGTGTTTGCCGAGCGGTGGGAAATCTGCTTCCCCTGCCATGGCCAGATAACCCCGCTCTGCTGCCAGCTGCGCTCAGTCTCACTCGTGTTTACCATGCACAAGTGGGAGGAAACAGCCTGCCCCCGCAGCCTGAAATCGAGGAGGAAAAGGGGCTCCTCTACGTGCGGTTTCTTATGTCTCTTCCTAAACAGTTCCCCGAAACAGTTCTGATGTCCTTAACACTTTACTGGCTACTAAAATGATAATTAACTCTATCCCAGCTGAAATGAGGGCAGGGGCAAGACATCCTCGTGTTTTGTTTAAAGACAAGGTACAAACCCCATTCCAAACAGACAGAAAGCTGCAGTTTGTAATATTGAGAGCAATGGCCAACTACAGTTTTTAAACTGTGAAATGAATGGATCAAAACACTACTTATTATTTATATTTGCAGCCACAGAATTCACGGCCATTTCATTTGAAAGTAAGCGGGTTTAGTTTAAAGAGAGGATTTAAAACAAAAAAACTTGCCTGGCAGAATCAAAGTATGTCTTTTGAAAGACTAGAAAAAGAACAAATAGAAGGAGGTGGTCTTGGTGACACCCTGAGCAGCGACATATATTTACAGAGTCTTTTAGGCAGTACTAAAAATAAGAAATAAAAGTTACAAGAAAACCCTCACAGTCACTATTTTTATTGTAGAAGATGATAGAAATGCAAAAACTTTGCATACTGCATTCATTCTGCAATTAAAATGTCTAGGCAGAGCTCTGGTTTTCTCAGAGTTGGAACCAAATCCCTTGCTGGGACAAATAAATTGATCTTTCCATTTGTTGCAATGAAACAGTGAATTGATCCTTTTGTAGTCTCTCACACCCAAGCTGTACCTATTTGGCCCTTTGTTTCAGATGCCTTCAAAATCTGAATGAGCTGAGCAGCCCTGGAGATCACAGCTCAGGTTCTGCTGACCAATCTGAGGTCCAGAGCTCAACAGTGACAACCTGCCGAGTAAATTCTCAGTAAAGTGACAAAGCTAAAAGAAAGAAACCAAATTTTGTGGATTAAACTTAACACTCCCTCACTCTGAGTCCAGGAAGGCACTGCTAGAGGTGGGCATTGTCTCTTACGTGTTTGATTGCTGTGTAAACCAGTAAAGCTTCTCTAAATGGTGTCGAATCTTTCTCCTTTGTCATAGAACCTGCTATATTTACCAAAGGAGGTTAGTAACACTGTTGGCTTTATACAGGTGGGGAAACGGAGGCATCCAGCATCCAGTTATCTGTTCTCTGTCAATTAGTGCAGGAAGCAGCAGAAGCAAGAATAAAATAAAAAAAAGTCCCAGGTTCTGCACAGATCTTTTTAAACAGACACACCACATCTTCATGGAATAGAGGTGCACTTACTCGAACGTGTGATTCCATGCAAATGGGAATAAATAGCTGTGAGCACTTACCGGGACAGATGAAATCCAGAAGATGATCACCCAGATGGTCCCCATGGTCAATTACTGTCTGTTTTCTTCATCCCTCATGCACAAAAATTAATACCAAATAAATACAAATATAAATAAAAACAAATAAAATAAAAAATATAATAAAAACATTCTCAGCCATAACAAAAACATCAAGAATGAAACAACACCAATACCTTATGAAAAAAAAATCACAGCTTACCCAAAATAAGCCCTCAACCTGATGCTAACCAACCTTAAAAAAGTGCACTCTTGTAGACATAAACTGTTGTATGTATATAAACCAAACCCAAAAAAATAGTAAAAACCTGCAAAATATCTAAAAACAAACCAAAACTCTATATCAAAATGACTCTCCCTGAGCCTTCAAAAAACTGTAAAAAACATTTACATCTTAATTTCCTAACCTTGCTTAATTAAAACAACTCTTCATAACTATGAATATCATGATGGTTTTAAAATTAATAAAATGCACAAATGTACACTGTTTCATGTAAATATATATGCATACAAGTAATAAATATAAAAAAATAAAAAACACTAACTAAAATAAAAAGTAAAAAAATACTTCCAAATATCTCCTAAATAAAAAATTTGCCGACCAAAAACAAAAGAGAGAGTATTGATTTGGGGTTAGAAGAAACCATTCAAGGGTTTGGGAAATGCTTTAAGAATTTGAGAAACGAAGTTGCAAAAAAAAAGCAGAACTGACACAAGCAAAGTGCCTGTGAAATTAGAAATAAAGTGGCCAGAGAATTAGAAGTAGACACCATGAGGGTTAGCAGATAGCAGTTAAGTGAACATTCCAAAGTCCTCGAATGAAAACATATTTTCCGGCAGCTCAGTTGCTGTGCAACAATACAACATCACAACTAAAAAAAAAAAAAAAAAGGTCCAACTACATCCCTGCCCATGTCCAGCCAAAAAAAATGCAAAATTGAAGCAAAAAGGAGAAAAAAATCTTAAACTAAAAACCAACCATATAACACAAAAATGCCCACTAAAAAATATAAATAACAAAACCCCCATGATACACAAAAAAATAAATAACATTTTAAATCCTGTAACCTTCCCTCCCAACACGTTAAATAAAACATACCTATCTCAGAACTCATCTGAGTTCTGAACGATTATCACCAAAACAGCATCAGAGGTCTCCAGGCTGTTTCTATGTTCTCCAGTGTGGCTCCTAGCTCTTTTCACTTGGTCCTTTCCTCTCCTTGCTTTTTTTTCCTTCCGAGCTTTGACCGATCTTAGCGAATGTTTTTCTCCAACTGCTGAGCTCTAGAGTGCATTAACAGTGACAGGACCCCCCCTCCCGTCCACCCCGCAAGCTCTCCTCCTCCTCCTCCCCTGCAGAAGAGTCCTGTCTCAAGAATTACAGCACCTCTCTTGAGCATGTTCCTACTGTCACTATCGTCTGCCTCCCCTCCTGGCTATTATTCACTATTATCAATGGGTGTCGCTGGGGAATGATCATTCCTCATGCTCCCATGATAAGGGACCAAGCAGGACTCCTTTGTAAGATGTCAGCCCCACATTGGCAGGGGTAATCCATCAAGGGGAAGTACAGCCCTGAAATAAGTGCTCTGCTAAGAAACTGAACTGGAGGAATGTGATTCAGGGTGCCTGCACTGCTTCTGCTCTCGACAGCTCTGCACATGCCTCCAGCATCAAGCACACATCCCTGAGAACCAGAAATCAGGAGGCTGACAGATCCTGCTGCAGGTAAGCCAGCTGCCCACGTGTCCAACCAAGCCCAGGTGAGCACACCTGCCAAAGACAACCTCAAGTCTGGGGTAGGCACCAGATAAAGGGTAAATGGGGGATCTGCTCTTCCCATCCCTTCCAAGGAGGACCCCAAATGCTCCCTGGACTTCATTCTCTTATCCAACATCCAGAGAAACAGCCAGTCTGCATTTTGTCCCAGTGCTATAGGTTGCAAGCTGTCATTGTTTCTGGATGCCTCAATGAGGTACCTCGTTGTTGGGATGTAGATTCCAGACATTCTGGGTTCCCCATAGACAGTTCCTCAGCAGTCCCCTTCTCTAGCAGCAGAGTACTCTTTGTTTTTCCAGGTCTTGCTTCTGTGGCAAAACTATTGTAAAGAGGCTGTGTGCTTACCTGGGTGTTGGCTCCCAGCTGCCAAGGCAGGTGCGCTTGCCAAGTTCACTTGTAGCACAATACAGAATATAGCTTCCAAAAAAGAGCCATGTGTACCATGTGCCAGTGCTCTTTCTCAAAACATGGCAATCCTCAGCTTGTCTTGAATAATTTTTATCAGCTATTCCAGTTACCACAGACAGGTCAAATTTGATGCCCAGAATGCAGATGTGCTCCAGATCCACCAGTGAAGTCAATGACCATGGCCATAAAACATGGCTCTTTACCTGTCCACTGAAAATCCATCCACTGGATTAAGAAAGTCATCCACTGAGAATGGTGGATTCCATTCATTCCAATGAAGGGATTCGGGTTTCCTAGTGAGTACTGCCCTTTCCATTCCCACTCTGACCACAGTAACTACAGCTCATCTCTGTATGTGCTCCCAAGGATTGTTGAGTTGCAATCCTCCCTGTTTCCCTGCACGCAATCCTTATCTCTGCCCACATTCCCAGAGCAGGAGTCAGGCAAGTGGCTCCATGATACCCCTGTCCTGCCCAGCTACCCTGCTCACACAGCATCCTTCCCCCCCAAAAGTGCAAATGTTTCAGTCTTCCTTGCCCTTGTACACACTAAACTTGTAGTGACTTTCATTTCTTGAGGAGCTCTGCTTTCCCACAGAGTTTGGTTGAAATTGGTCAAAGGGTTAAATAAACTGTTTAAAGAGGTCTGAGAGGCAGCCAGACAATGTCATTAGTTGTCTGATGAAACCGCACTGGCAATGCTGCATCATCTCAGTGGGGTGCCAAGTCCTTCTCTTTCTTCCTTTGGCTGGAGGAATATTTTATTATTCCATTCATATTGTAACAGCTTCCCTTGAAAGCCAGCTTCTTGCTTGCTGTTTGTGTAATCAATGGAGCTTTGCTCCTGAATGTACTATGGAATGTGGGGCATTTTCTGAAATAGGCAATGGATGCCCAGGAGTCTGGAGAGAAAATGCTGGATTTAAACACCAATGGTGTGAAAAAATATTTTATGACCCTCTCATTATATTCATGTGCATGCTGAGCATTTGAAAGAAGCTGGATGCAAAATAAAACCTGGAAAATTCTCATCTGTGCCAACCAATGCTTGCTTGACCTGCAGCAGATGTCAGTGCAGTGGGACAGACAGTGTGGGCTCAGAAACCTGAGATCAGCAGCAGACTACAGGGAATTATTATCAAGAATACACATATCCCAAAACAAAGTGTTTGTTTAATTAAACAGTGGAGCATTGCACTCATCTGTGTGCATTTACTTCTATACCTACCCAGTATATCCATTTTAAATTTGTCAAAGCTGGAATTTCTTTCAAGACTGTAACCTAAACCAGAAATGAAACATCAGAATTTGTTCAAGCAATTTTGAAGGACTTTTAACTTTAGGAGTAAACAAAAGAAATTACTTTGATTGTTTATTTATCAAACACTGACCATCCTTGATTGTAAATATTTATTTATTAATACTTAAAATTTCCATTAGTGCTTCAGTCAAATAATTAATTTTTCTCCTTTCTTTGTAAATAATTAAATTGCTTGCAATGCCTCTATTACATCTTGACAATCAGGCCACAAAATTTTCATCTGACGTTTGGGATATATAGATAAAACTGGGGTGAGAATCACCTATTTAAATACTGGGTCACAATCTCTATTTATACCAACCTTCCCAAGGTTTGTTGGCTGATAATCTCCTCTTTCCACTTACCTTTCCCACACGTTTGCTACCTCTCAGGAAACCTTACACAGTGCTTTTCCAGAGGAGCACCATATTCAGATCCTCTGATGTGGAAGCAGAGATGAATTTTGGTTTACACTCAACAATCACTGTCCAAACAGACAGATGTACATGCAAATTGTGTTCCCGTGGGAGGAGAAGTATCTTCACATGCCATTTGCTGTACTGTGTTCCCACAGCCTTTTGCTTGTAAACAAAACCCTAGCAAATCCATAGAACTAAAGAAGTATAGTGTAGGACATCGTGTGATTAAACGCTGGAGCTGGCAATTCTATTTTCAGTGGCAACCCATGCCACAGAAAAAACCCATAGCATTTTGCAGAGACATCTCCCCTTGCCCCCTGGAGTTGATTTGGGCAACCCAGAGTCCCCTGTGAGGGCTCTCCAGCAGATGGATTCTGAAAGAAAGAATTCCAACCATCCTTCCAGCTTGTAAAGTGGAGAATAAACTTCCTTAGTGTGTTTACTCGGCCGAGGTGAATGGATAGTTTGGAAAAGCACTTGCTTGCTTTCTCCCCTGAATTTTGAAATGGCCCAAGCTCTGCCCAAGGCAGATATTTGCACACATGGAGCTGCGTGGACGAGGTGGGTGCACACAAAAGAGGAGGTTTGGCAGGCAGGAGGGGTTTTAGGTACCTCTCTGAGGGGTTACAATGCCTTGAGAGTGTTGTAGCACACTGGGGCACACACAGATGTGAGGGGAGGACCAGTTACAACAAGAAGCACGTCATGGGGTAGTGAGCTGCTGGGGTTCACAGAAAGACAATGTCAAACTGATCCTGAATTTTCTCCTAAACCCGATCTCAATGCCGTCATCACTGGGCATCTCTCCCCAACCTTGTCAAGGATGTAGGTGTCATTTTTCCTAACCAACAGCAGTTACATCTTATTAAGTATGGGAACTACACTCTGGGGGCTGTATTTTTCAATTTGAAGTTTATCTTCCTTCTTTTTTATCCAAACTGAATGTTGCACTACTTTCAGCCACATTTTACCTCTATGTTAGAAAAACTGAAAGTGAATAATTTTATTCTTAAAATACGTAAGGTAAAAAAATCCGTTCTGGAAATATTTCTGGTTTTCTAAACTACACCTACAATTCAGACATCATAAAAAAAAAGCATCAGGGCCATGAATACTGTTTGTTCCAAATGCACATTCACACTCAAGACAAATGTAATACAATGGCAGGAGGAGACAGAGCAGCTAATAGTCTTGAATTTATTTTATATGTTGCCTAATGCAGAATATATCAGAGCAGAATCCAGTGAGGCGTTGGAACAGGTTGCCCAGAGAAGATGTGGCTGCACCATCCCTATAATTAGTCAAGGTCAGGTTGGATGTGTCTTGGAGCAACCTGCCCTCCACGGCAGGGGTGTGGAACAAGGTGATCTTTATTTAATTAAGGTCCCTTTCAACCCAAACCATTCTATAACTGTATGAATCTCTTTGGCTTCTCCATCAGCTGTGTTGATGGGACAACACTGGGCTTGGGACAACAACTGGAAGATATGCCAGGGTATCTTCAGGAAAGTAGCTTGTGCCTACCCAAGGCAGCATTCATCGTTAATTCAGCGTTTTCACTTTCATCCATCCACCCAGATCACCTGTGTGAAGGCAGGAAAAAAATACAACAAACATACAAAAACCCAAACAAACAAACAACAAATAATAAGAAAACTTCTTTTCCTCCTCCCATGTATCCACGCAGGTAAAAAGAGCGTATTTTATAAGTGGTAAGAAAAATACATTGGAAAAAGCTTTTCAGGATTATTTCTCAAGGGGTAGCTCTTTAATACTCAAAGTGAGAACATATAAGGAGCCTATGGCCACACTGGTGATCTGAAAACAACGCATAATTTTCCTGCGAGCTAAAAAAAAAAAAAAAAAAAAACCACAACAAAAAAACCGGAAAGGAAAAGGTGATTTTTTCCGTCTACTTTGTACTTTTCGCCGTCAGAGGCCGCCGAGGGGACCCCCCTCAGCCGCGAGTGGGGCGGGCCCAGCGCGGCTGCCCCGTTACCGAGCGACCGCCGCGGGGCCGCGGTGAGGGCAGAGCCGGGCCGGGCCGGGGCTGGGGAGGGCTGTGGGGGGCAGGAGGGCTCAGCCGGGGCTGGGGAGGGCTGTGAGGGACGGGCGGGCTCAGCCGGGGCTGGGGAGGGCTGTGAGGGACGGGAGGGCTCAGCCGGGGCTGGGGAGGGCTGTGAGGGACAGGGGTGCTCANNNTGTGTGAGGGGACAGGAGTGCTCAGCCGGGGCTCCGGGTGGGTTATCAGTGATTCTCAGTAATATGATGTGGCGGCGATAGGGGTGTGCTCTGTACAGCAATGATTTTCCGATCCTCAGGGGGCTGTAATGGCCTTGCACCGCATCCCTCGGTGTGGAGAGCCGTGCGAGCCCCTCCGAGGCACGGAGGGATTTGAGAGCCCAAGCGCTGACAGGAGAAGGGCGATATCCAAACACCTGGAAAGGTGTTTGGGGGTGAGTTTTGCCCAGGGTTTCACACACGAGGAAAGCCTCGCTGAGGAAAGATGGAAAAATTAGCATCAGTGTGTCAGACATTCCAGGACCTTAAGGCTTTATCTTGTGCTTTTACCCTTTGAGGAATATTCAGTGTCTTGTTGGAGTTGGTGAGCCGTGATGGCATCCCTGCAAATTACTGATAAGGTTACACCAGGAATCCTTTGAGTATGTAGGTCTGCCTACACTTTTCCAACCCCTGCATTCCCGATGGGGAATTCTGAACAGGAGAAGGAACGTGGCAGTGGCATAAATTACAGCTGAACAACGCAAATGGAAAGAATGTTTTTGGCATGTTTTTGTCCAAGTTTGGTTGGGCTCACTACCTCAGGAGAAATTTACTGTTGTGCACGCAACACAGCTCCTCTTGCACCTTTCCTGTTGCAAGAGAAAAATTAATACCTAGAGCTATTGAGTGGAAAATGTTGTGGAGGCCAGGGTTCTGGTAGCACGTTATTTTAAGCATCTTGCTTATTTATTATTTAATATTGTACAAAACCATAAATCAAACCAGCACTTTATGAGCTTGAAGCAACTCTCAACTTGCACCTCAAAGATCTAAAGCAGACTAGAAAAACTAGATAAATACCAGAGATGAGACCATAAAATGGAGGAAAGTGGCAAGGAAACTGTAATGGGGGAGGCAGACTAATGATTCAGCTTTGGAACTGTTAAATGCCACCTGTTTGAGGGCTGAAAAACCCAGTGTGGCTTTTGAATTCAGTACTTGTCCCAAAAGTATCTTGTCTTTTTCTCCACACAGTCCTCCAGTTCACATGAGAGCCAAGGGCTGTGTGCTGTATTTATGAAGATAATTTCGGGGGATGGATTGTGTCTGGTGTCTTTCTTATGTCATATTTGCACTTGTCATTAAAGGAGTTTATGTTCTGATAGCTCTGCATATTTAACACAGGATCTGTAATTCCTCTGGCCTTTCTGGATTTACAGTTATCTTCACTAAACAAATAACCCAGATGATGCTGTCCAAACAAAAGATTCAAATGCCAGTTTCCTTATCCCCCATAATAATATTTAAAAATTAAAAGTGACTCTTCAAGTTAACAACCCAAACACCCAGGAGAGACTGGAAGAACATCTCGGCAGAAATAATTTCAGATAGTGGACTTATCAGAAGAATCTGTCTCCTCCTCTGTGCTGGGGGTCGTGAAGGAAGAGAGACATGTTTTACATGACCTGAAAAGCAAATGTCCCCAATGAGCCTTAGAACAGATGAACCGCCTTGCAGTAGGACCAAGGTTTTCTGGAATCACTCTGTAATTAGCACACAGAGAGTAATCTACTTCAGCAGGGAGAAAAACTCCCTCTCCTAAACGTTTTTAGGCTGTTCTAGGCAGCGAATGTTACCAGTGCAAGGGAACCACGTTTTGATCATGATGTTGTTTTCATTTGACCCCAGGCACTGAGGAGCTTTAGTGCCATTGAGACCCCATTTCTGCCCTGAGATGGATGTGATTCAGTCGGCCTCCACAGACACCACAGTCACGAGGAAATCCTTCAGGAAAATACCAGCTGTCCTGGGCAGCCTTGTGGAGGAACCTAAAAAAATTGCTGTCTCCAATCACCTGCTGGAAACAAGTAAGTTTCTGCTGTCTGACTGTTCCCTAACCTTGGGGCAATCCTGAGCACTTGGCTGTGGGTTTGGAGGGGGGGGGGGGGGGGTGTTGTTTATTTTTTGTGGGTCTTTTGCAACTCACAGGCAAAACTCTCATCCTGTTGCGTAAGTTGCAGCTTCCTGTGAGCCTAAATCATAGGAGAGGTAGTCAGGAAAGAAATAGTGGCTGTACTGATCCTGGCTGACCCTAAAGTTTTGGGATGGCATGTTGAAGTTGTGATGCCAAGACACAAACTGGTGTCAGGATCATGGATCTGCTGGTATAGCAGATGCTGCCATAATTTTCCTCTTAAAAATCCTTACCTACTTAACAGGATAAATAATCTGTCTTTGTTTTTGTCCTTCTATAATACATTTGGCATAGCATAAATAGATTTAATCAATGTAAGCAATCATCATGTGTATTTCACCTGGTCTCCTTTTATCTCTGTTTTATGACCTGTAGAGATTTATTCAGTGCTTAAAAGGAGCAAGATTGTACAGGCTAAACCTGCTGTGTTACACTATGGAGGGTATGAAGTTGGAAAACATCACCAACAGACACTGGTAAGTGTCAGAGCAGGGATCCTCTTGGGGCTCACAAAAGGACCCCAGAATCTGAGTCGATTGAGGCCTTTGCTCTGTGGAAGGCTCCAAAAAGCAGCACTTAAAATCAGTGGTCCTGTGGCAACAGAACAGAGGAGTACCAACCATGCTGTGTGCAGCACCCTCCTTCACACTCTCTGTTTGCTGTTTCCCATGTCTGTGGACAGTGTAAGTGATCTGGGACTTGCACCTCATGGGTGAAGGGATTTGTGCTTTAATTCCGTAAGAGACTCGTTTTTCAAACTGCCCTTGGACTGTCCCTGTCTCTGCAAACACATTCACTGATGGGAAAGTTTCAAAAGGACCTCTGGCCTTCTGCCAAGAGCAATTTATTCAGAGGAGGGAAACTCAGTGCATAGGTTTGATTACCTTTCCTTGTGAATGGTTTGGGTATTTCCTTTTCTCCTTTCTGTTTTCCCTTTGTCTGCCTTTTTTATTTATGTGGTAAATGTGTTGAGGCAGAGTTTGGGTGGTTGTGGTGGATGAGGTTCTCCAGATATAGTGGAAGTAAACAAGATGCAGGAGGCTTTACAGGCTGATCCTTGCTATCCAAAGGTTTGTTGCTTTGTCATCCAAAACAAAATCATGGAGATTATTATGTGGTTCCTGTTGTTTCAGACCTCTCTAAAAGTGGTCAAGAGAGACACTATTTGGCTTTGGTTCCTTTTCCAAAAAAGCAAAACAGGACCAAAATTTGATTTAACAGTAGCACCTCTTTTAGCAAGACTCTTATTCCTTGGTTAAGAATTGTGACTTGTTTGCAAGGAATAAAAATTCAGGATGCAAGGTTTGCATAATTTTCTTTTAAATTCAGACCATATTCAGAATTATTTCTACTAGAGTAAAAATGATTACTTCTTTGCTATGGGTTTAACAAAAAGTACAGCTGGCATTCTCAATTGGCCTCTTCTTTTTAAAGTGTTTTGTGGTTTTGGTTTTCTTTTGTTCTACAGAAGCTGATAAATATTTCTGCCAATATAATAAACCTTCACATAATACCACCCCAGACAATGTATTTTCAGATCAAATACAACAAAACAGTAAGTGTCAGAAAACCTTCCCTCTGCTCTTCGTGTGCAGCACAGGTTTTGTGTCCTATAAACAGGTTTTAAGTGACTTTTGTCTTGCTTTGGTCATTTTCTAGCACCGGCTTGTCCCTGGTTTGTCATATGTGGTGACTGTTGATTTTTGTCCTGATGAGTGGAGGTATTACTATGACTGCATCCGAATTCACTGTGAGGTGAGGGTTTGTTACAAAACAAAGTGTAATGGAATGAAATAACTACTAGGACATGATGATAATGATAAAGATGTCTGCTAGAGCCAAATGGATTTATTCCCATTAAGTCTTGATTGGAGTATTTAATTTTAAGCATCTACAATTTTTCACTGTAAACATCCCAGAGCTGTGGGTAAGATTATATTACAAATTCTGCTATTCTTTGCCAGAAGATCAGTCTTTGTGCCACACTGCTGTAATGTCTTAGCTGAGCAGGCTCAGAGGAGCTGTAGAGAGTTGCATAAAGCATGGAAACAGATGGATACTGAAATCAGGTAGAATTTCAATACTCTGAGTTGCAACACGGTAATAATCTTGAAGACCTTTTATGCCCGTTTACTGGCCAACTACTAGAGAATCTTTATAACAAACTGAGAAAAGTTGGGACTGTTCAGCCAGAAGAGAAGTTCGTGTGGAGTCCTTATAGCAACTTCCAGGATCTGAAGGGGGTTACAGGGAAGCTGGGGAGGGGCTATCCTTCAGGAAGTGTAGTGACAGTCCAAAAAGTAATGGGTACAAATTGAAGGATGGGAAACTTAGCTTGGATGTTGTTAGCTTGTTGTTGTTAGCTTGTTTTGAGGATGTTGAGGCACTGGTACAGGTTGCCCGGGGAGGTTGTGGATACCCCAACCCCGGCAGTGCTCAAGGCCAGGTTGGATATGGCCTGGAGCAACCTGGTCTAGTGAGAGGTGTCTCTGCCCATGGCAGGGGATTGGAACTAGATAGTCTTTACATTTCCTTCCAGCCCTTAACACTCTATGATTTATTCATTGTAAGAAATAAATATTTGCACCCTTTTTTCTTTTTTGCAGGGAGATGATACTTTAGTTGTTCCCATGCATGCTTACCCTGCTATGAATGTTGTAGAATTTCCATCATTTATAAATCTGTCTGATGTATCAGTTGGTCAGAGGTGAGTTAAGGGCAGACATTTGTCCACACAAAAATCACATTTTCCTCTATTTGTACAACTTAATCTTTTAGAAGCTTTAAAGAAGTCAGCTGCCATCTGGATTGCAGAATAATTCTGTACATGAACTGTTTCAGGTGCACATTCACAATAAAAGCAAATACTGTGCCAACTAAACAGATAGAGATGGAATTGAGTTTTCAGATAGTTTAAAGAGGTGCTGACTTTCTTCATTCAGCACATGGTAAAGCAGTCTGGCTGCTGTTTGTAATCTGTGTGCTCCCAAGTGCTGTGTCTTTTTAGCATTAATAAGTCCTGAGTGAAGAGGTCTTCCTTTCAAGATGAAGCATTCTGGAAATTAAGGTTTGGTTGGTGTAAGTTCTGAAAATGAATGTGTGGTAGGTGGAGGTGCTGGCAAATAGCTAACCTCAGTCCAGAGATTGATCAGTCTTAGATTTGCTTCTTCTGTTTCAAAATATTTAAAGTCATCTTCTGATGTGAAGTTCTGAATGGCATAGACTTCATCTTACTTGTCTGTTGCACTGTTCTCAGGAAGAAATTAGTAACAGTTGTTAATAGGAACTGGGAAGTGGAAAAGCAGAAGGCAGATCCTGTTAATTAGGGTTTAGTTCTGCAGTGTGTTTGCTACATTAGTTGTAATTATGGTGATTGCTGTTAGTGATACGATTTGAGTGAATTCTAGGAACTGAAGTTCTTAGCAGCTAAGTTGTGTCCTAGCCTGTGAGTTGGAAATAAACTAATGAAATTTACTGAAGCACAGAAATAAGAATAGGCAAGGCACATACAAGGAACATGGAAAATTCTGCAGTAAAAGCAAGTCCAGAATTGCAGAATGAACATTTGTCTTTTTGTTTATTTGTTTCTTCTGATCCCCTTTAATCTGTTAGACCCTAGTGAATCTGTCAGAAGTAACATTACAAAGGACTGAACATAACTCCTGACTTTCTATGTGCCTCTGGTCATGATGTGATTCTGGTTACTTGCTCCATTTTAGTGCTGAAGTATACAGAATTTTCATATTCCCAAAACACAGGGAAGATATTGGAAAGAGTAAAAAATATAATTTTAAACAAGGAGAATTTTATTTTTTTTAACATAGCAGAGATATGCTCAGAGATACTGCCGAGGGAATTCAGAAGAGTTCCTGAAAACTGATGGCTTCAAACCTTAATTTTTACCAGTATTTTCCATCACTAAGCTATTAAAAACTTTCCTAAAATGAGAGTTCTCTGAGATACTTGGTTCTATACAGAACTCAGGGCACTCTGGGCTCAATCCATGAGGTCAATGGAAAAACTGCCTATTCCATAAGTGTAGAATAAAACCTATATTCTACCACTCAGCATTCTCCTTAGGTACAGCAGGTTCATCAGGCAACAGGTGGCATAATTATCTTGCTTTTAAGGCACTTTGGTTACTGTTCAAGCTGCACTATACCCTAAAGCAAATTGCCTACCTGGTCTGATGTTACATCTTCTCCATGAACAGCTCATATTAAGGCAAAGAAAACAGAACTTTGCTATTATTTCGTGTTTCCTTGTGCATTTTAAAATGTGCTTTCCAATAGAGCACTGTGTGTAACACACATTCTTTGCTAATCAGCAGGGTAGGATTTCAGCCAGTTAATAAAAAACAAAAATAAGCCTGGGTAAATTGATCTTGATTTGCAGGATGATGGATGGTGTTACACCAATGCTTTTGTGTTTGAGTTTGGACTGTGAAAATAGATGCATACAAAGGCAATACAGCTTGAAAAGATGTGTCCTAGTGCTCCTCATACAACTTGCATGAGGCGTAAAGGGCTTTTATGAAAATCCGGCCACAGCATTATTATTATTTCTACAGTGGTTAAAGTCCAGTCATGTGTTGAAGTTTTCAACACTTTTGAAGACTGCAGTCTTTTTTCATCATCTTTCACAAGGAGGGCCATGGGAAAAGGCTGATTTCTGCTTCTCTATTCATTGTTGCTCCAGTTTGGATTGCTTGTACTTGCAAGATATTAGATATTTGTAAGAATTTGAGGATACACCTAAGTAACTTCCAAAAAGTAAGGTTTTAAAATTTTTGTGTAATCAGAGTCTGTATAGATAGTAGAAAGTAAGTAAAGATGTAAAATACTGAGCATTCAAATGAAGAGTTAGCTTTCATTTCCTCAGGCAATAAAATATATGAAATATTTTGATATTTTGGAGCAATGATGAATTATGATTTTCACATTAGTAAGTAACCCACCCCTCTGAACACAGATAATTTAGTGCATATATAATATAATTTCCCAGCTTGTAATTGATGGTCAACTGTAGTTTCATTAATTTCGTTATTCCTTTCTCTCTTTGCAGTAAGGAGTATATTATCCCGTTGGAATGCAGCTGTCCCATAGATTTTGAATTCCACATTGACATTATTCAGCCTCACAGAGCCTTCAGTGTCCAGCCAACATTTGGTAGAATGAACTGCTTTCAAATTCTAAATGTTATATCTGTATTTATAAAGTGTAGTTAACTTGTGACAGTGTATTCAGTGCTGTACAGAAAAAAAATTTGCCCCAGAGTTTTTCCAGGTAAATGCAGCCACTCATATGCAGCCTCAGGGCAAATAACCATCCATGGGTGGTAGATTTCTTTTGGTAATGCCCACTACAGAACTCTGGTGACACATGGGATGTTCCAAATGGTCCATCTCATCTTTGTCTTCCCACAAGAATATCCCAGAAAAAAAGCACCAACCCAGTAAAACTTAAGTCAGAAATTTTGGTGGCCTGAAACTGTGAGGTGCTGAAGGCCATCTGGAAAATGCTAAAAAGTTTCAGCTCCTGCTCAAGCCATTGTGCTCAGAGATCAGTAATCAAGAATCATGGAATCATTTAGGCTGAAAAAACCTTTAAGGTCCAGCTGTGAAATTAATATTTCCAACAGAGTTAACTTTCAAGGATGAAATCATTTAGGAGATTGTATACACACACAGAAAAAAACCCCAAGCCCAACCCAATGAAACTAACTGGTGTTTACAAGTTGCAGAAACACAGCCAATGGCAAATTTACAGATGGTAAATTAATATTTCTGATGAGCTGAATAAGCTCTTTGTTGAAGAAATGCTGAGGAGGGGCCTATATCCTGGGATTGCATTGAACATTTGGGGATATGAATGGTGGTTAAAGTGGTTGAGAAAATAGTGGAATAGGTAGTAAGGAAATAAGCTCAAGTAGAGATAGGTAATGCATGAAATCCAGATGAGTCCCCCAGCTTGGAAGAGCAGAGAGGAATGTGTTTATAATGCTTTGGTCGGCAGGGCAGAAAGTGCCAAAGACTTAAGAATGTCTACATGTAAACAAGGCAATCATTTTCACAGCAGTATGAAACGTTACAGAACGTTACAGCCTTACTGTCAAATCTTTCTGCTATTGCAAAACATCTTCTATTATCTGGCAATGGACATAGTTCTTGAAAGACGCTTAGAGACCCGAAGTATCAAAAGTTAAATTGTTATAAAAAGGAAGCAGTCCATAATCAATTTCAGCATATGTAAGTGGGCTTGTGTTATATGGGCTTTTACAGGTTTTCTTCTCTAATCACAGGAATCATTCCAGGCAGTGGAAAAGTGAAAGTAACTGTGAAATATTCCCCACTTGAGTATGGAACAGCACAAATGGCAATGCAGTTATGGATTTCACAGTTTCACTCCAAACCCTATGTGTGTGTATTCACAGGAACATCAACACCACACCTGGGTCTGATGTATGTCTGGCTGACTGATCTTCGAGTTTCTTTGCCCAGTTCTAAAAATACCTATGTAATAGGATTTCATACCATTTTGCTGTAATAGTTTTAAGCATCTGTACCTTCAGAGGCTTAAAATACACTAATGTAATTCAACTGCTGATACATTTACCCGTTCTGTTCTGTTACACTGTTTGCTCAGAACATCCTTAATCTATGTGAAGTGAAACTACCAAAATAAATATAACGAGAAGTTACGTCTTCTTAAAGAAGCACTGAGCATCCTCAGCTTCTGTTATTGCTGCTCTTTAATATTCTTACTGTTGAGGCCTTGCAAATGCAGAGAGTTTTGGACAATAAGGCCTTTTGGGCTGTACTTAATTTTCTCTTGAACGCTGAAGATTAAAAAATTTGGTTCTAGTTGTTATTTGGGAGAGTAGTTTCAAATTTCTTTGTATACCTAAAGGGCATGTAAATGCACGTACTGGATTTATATATCATTTACAGAGAGCAATATCTGTCCTTTTGACATCTAGAAAAGAACATTTTGATAAACAACAAAGTCATCCAGAGAAAAAAACTGCATCTGCAGGAAAATTCATGGTGTGGAGAAGAGACCAATCTAGCCAACCACAATCGAAACCTATTCAAAAGGTAAAGGTGTGAAAAGATAATAATTACAAATACTTTGCTGGGCTGTAAATCTGTCATGTTTCTATTTCTTCCTATTAATTTATATCTCATAGGAAATTGAGTACCAGAACCTCAGAATCCCCACAGACTTGTCAAATCCGCATGCTGTAGCCACTGTTTTGAATCAGGAACCAGGCAAATTGAAGATTAAGGACTTAAAAGAAGGTAAAGTAATTAAGCAGCATAAGCTTGGTCTCAGCATTTTTTGTAGGTTTCTGACGAGGAACTTTGTTTCAAATTTGTTGAGGTCATGTGACTGTAGTTTGTGCACGAATCTCATCTTAGCTTTCCATATTAATGGGTTCAGTTTGCGTAATGGATTGATTTCACAATTAAAAATCCAGTCTAGTTTGAGGTGTGATATGGCTTTCTGATATTCCTGCAGTCCTTTCCCAAGACAAACAAGGGATAAAAACCAAGCAGATGAAGGAAGCTGTATTTCAACTAAAAATCAAACAAAATATTCAGGAAGAGGAAGCAAATCATCTAAAGTGGTAAGTGTTAGTTAACCAGACTACCAAGACTGGGAATTTCTTAACTAAGGCCTTTGTGAATGATGTGTGCAATATCCACTGGTGGCTGCCATTTCTTGTCCCAGTTTTACAGCTAAATTACCATTGTTTTACTTTCATTTTTTTCTCTTCTACCTAAGAGGAGTCTCAGTAGTAACCCATAGTAGTAGTACCCAATGAAGTCTTTGGCTGTGTTATCATTCCATTCAGAAAGAAACCTGCTGAAATCCTTGTTCACTTAACTTTGTTCTCAGGCACTTCATCTCATACCCTTAAGGGCAAAGGAAGATTTTGTCATGGTTGTCAATAAATTGAGGCTAAAATGAATAAAGGAGTGAACAGAATTATTCTTGGAAGCGTTCAAAAAACATAGGGTGCCAGTAGATGTTGATTTGCTTTCATGGAGGGCCTGGCACTGTTAGGTTAATGGCCAGACTCAGTGATCTCAGAGGTCTTTTCCAGCCTTAATGATTCTATAATTCTATGTATATCAAAAGGAAAACATAACTGGGTGTGTAAGCTCAGCATGGTTTCATTTGAAATCCGCAGATCTACTCTTACACTGAATGTCATGGACACCTAGGTACCTTAGGAAGATGAGAGTAAGTCTGTTAGCCTTCAAAGCAAGCAAACTGTGCATTAAGTAAAACAGTTTTGTTACTTCCACTGTAAATGCAGGCAAGTTCGTAAAGGAGAAGATCCAATCTCTGAGGAATTTAAAAAAGAGATTTTTGAAAGAAGACAAAGGGAAGAAGAGCAATACAAGGTTAGTCTTTGATGTTTTTTCTGTAGATTTAAAATCAAAATTATACTTTCAAATTACGCAGTGCACTAGTGAATTCTATCAAGCTTTCTACATCTTCAGTTTTGTTTCATACATCAAAGCAAACCAGTACTAGCTGTGCTGATTACTGCAGTTATATCTTTATTGTGCCTGTATATCACTGTTTCTGAGGTGGTTTTATCTTGGAGATAGTCAGAGTGAAGGGAATGCTATTAATGAAAACATAACTAGATTTTTGCCCAACCTAGCAGATTTGCACCCAGCCACCCAGTCACACGACAGTGCCACATTCCAGATTTATTCCAGCATAGCACCATGGTCACAGCCACCCTTCCTCTCTGAAGAGCTGATGTCCTGAGTGGCCCACAGTCAAAGAGCTAAATCCAGTCAGTACTCTCATGCAGAGCCACAGGGAGATGGTTCAACAGGTACCTTCGCCCTCTGTCATTTTGATTTCTTCCAGTCACTCCAGACTGCGGGTCATCTTCCACAGAAGTGACAACATCAATAAGCAATACTTGGTGGCAGGAAATATTTCTCCATGTGGCACAGCCCTTAGGGACAGGTGGTGCTTGTTCCTGTTTTCCTGCCTCCTGGATATTCAAGTAGCTTCTGACATTCCAGTGACTTCCAAGGAAATGTTTGTGGGAGTAAAATTATTTATAGACAGGATAAAGTCTTTATTTATACACTGAATTATGCACAATAAATTAAAATATTGTATTTTACAGTAAAAAGGAGAAAATGAGTCCAAAAAATGTAAATTGTGAGTTTGTTGAATCACTGAATTGATGTACATCAAACTTCATTTAGAAGCAATGATTTCCTTACCTGCTGATGCTGGCTACAGAATGCAAACTGTGTTTCATTAGAACAGAGATCTATTTGAAACTCAGACCTGAAAACACATTATTTTCTTCTGTGTGACTTGCTCGAGGGTTACAATAATCACTCCTTAAATGGATATGAAACCTGTGTTTTGTTAAACACCTCCAGAATGTCCCATTTTAAGCGAGTTTTGCTAGAGGAAAGAATTCACTGGATGCTTTGTGCTAATGTGATTGTTCTTCCTGGTGACAAATTAGATACAAAGAGGAGATCCTATCATAGAACAGGAATTTCAAAGGAATGAAGTAGAAGTTTCTTTCAGACGTGTTACCCAGCATGTGAACCAGGTTTGTTCATATGTTATTATAGCCTGCTATATGTTATTATCACCTACTAAACTAACAAAAAAACATAAATGTTTGACATTGAATACTTTTCCTCCCAATATTCCTGTATATGTGTCCGTGCCTTATTTCCCATTTTACTTTATGTAGGGCAAGCATCATGCTACATGCACAGATCATTTTCTGATGTTCTGATCCAGTATGAGAGTCACGTGGAAATCCACAGGCCTAACCTAAGATTAATATTGTTTGTTTCTCTCAGGAGAAGCTTTCTTACACCTAATCATAAGGTTAAGCTTATCATAACATCTGCAACCTTTACCTGCAGGTCAGATTGACAGGAACCTTTCTGGTACTTAGATTTTTTTGTCCTCTATGGCATATTTCACCCTTTACATATGTGCTATCAGTCATTATTGGAGAAAGGATACTGGGTTTCCTGGGCCCATGGTGTGAGTTCTTACAGATAATCCAGCTTCACATCTCTGCAAAATGAAGTGTATATTTGAGAGGGATCCTGCCCATTCTGTCTGCAGTACAACTGCTTATGTAGTGCAATTAAACTGTAGTATTGTCATTTGTGTGGATGCAGGCCATGCTATCTTATCTCTGCATTCTCCATACTACACCTGCAAATATTTGGTGGTTGCCTCCCATTAAGCCTCACAGTGAAGGCTTCTGGTAAATGCCAATGCTGCAAATGTTTTCACTTGACTAATTTCAGTATTTAGAAATAACATATGGGTTCAGACCAAGGAATGGCTTAGGGTGAAAGAAATGTCTCCCTTATCTATTTGTAGAAGGGTTTTTTTTTCTGTTTCCTTTTTTTTTAAAAAATGCCATGCAGCATCCAAGTGTCCATCCCACATTTGACTTGCTCCGTAATGACCCTTGGGACAACAGAAAGAGGATGTTCAGGAAATTCCAACAAGCAGCATACAAGGTAAAGTAAACAATCAGAAAGCAGTGTGATGGCATGATGCTTTGGAAATAGCACGAAAGAACATGCAAACTAGCACATACAGAGTGTTCCCAGCTAGCCAGGGATTTGATAGTTTGATAAGTACAGCCCTACCTCAACAGGAAATAAGGATCTGGAGAAGTTTTGTATTCAGCTGGTGCTTCATATTGCAATCAAGACTAAATAAATGCAGATGAATTTAGATTTTTTTTAAAAGTCAAAAATACTTTTGCACAAAAAAAGAGATTTCAAAATGCATATGGAACACTGCCCAGTTATGGGCTGCTAGTGAAACAAAGATGTCAAAAAGTTGGAGTGAGTTCAGTGTAGAACCACAGAGATGGAGTACTCTCACTCTATAAGGTGACACTTAGTCTGAAGAGAGAAAGTAGAGGGGGAGAGCAGCCCCTTCCAACACTTCTGAGGAAATTACTGATGATGGAGCATCTTTGCAACGTAAGAAACAACAGGTATGAATGCAAGTAAGGGAGGTATAGACCTGGAAGCTAAGGACTAATCAATAAAATCACTTATTTCGTTGCATTTCAATATTATCTTACATCTCCAGTAAGTCTAAATGTAGCAAGCAAGATGGAAAAGTCCTGCTCTCCCAGTTGCCAGTTTGGATATTCCCCAGTCTATTCACAATATTGAGGTCATAAAATTAAATGCTCTTTTCTGTAATATAATTTGCTGCAAATGGCCCCTTCTAGTATTAAAACCTAGAGTTCTTCGTTGTTACCTGTGATAAATGGACAAACTACACAGTGCAGGTTGCTACTTACTCTCCTTGTTCTCAGAGCCACAAATATTCATTTGGCCTTGATCAACTGTTTCTTCACTCTTTGTTAAATCTGTGTTTGCCAATAAACACAGCTGAAGGATTAGGACCTAGCCAAAAACCCAGTCTGATTGACCTGTAAGACTAAATTAAGTTTTTAACTGTATTTGTCGTGTAGTGTCATTTTAGAGTTGAGATCCACTCTATATCTCTCCTTCCCATTTTCTCCCTCCTGAACAGAAAACTATTAAAAATTCTGAAATACAGATATCTGAGTGAGCTCCGTAGAATAAATACAATTGCAATGTATACATTGTGTTTCTATGGCTATAAATCTTAGAGTGTTCAACTTAAATTTAAAAATCATCCTCTCAGATTTTGATTCAGATTCGGCTGAATCGTTTATTGCTCCTGTTCCGTGGACTGGCCAGAGAGGCCAGAGGTCTGGAGGAAGCATCTGTGTCTGGTAAGGATTAGAAGAACAAGTTGATATTTTGGCCATGAGCTGTGGTAATTCAGGTTGTGCTGCAGTGTGATGGGTGCATTATATATAAAGACAGAATCCTTACAAAGGGATCTTCCAGAAAAAGAGAAATGTGACCAGGTAGAATCACAGAGTGATTTGGATTGGAAGGGACCTTTGAAGGTCATCTAGTCCACACCCCCTTGCAGTGAGCAGGGACATCTGACCAGGTCCAGCCTGACCTTGAATGTTTTTAGGGATGGGGCATCCACCACCTCTTTGGGCAACCTTTGCCATTGTTTTACCACCCTTGTGCAAAAAACTTCTTGTCTGTTCTGAAACTACATTCTTTTAGTTCAAACCCATTACCTCTTATCCTACCACAACAGGCACTGCTGAAAGGTAGAAATGGCTGTAGTCAAAATACATCTGTTTTTCATACACATTATTTACCAGATTTTAAAAATGTGACTAATTCTTCTTAAGTACCTTGCAGTTTATCTGCTTAATAACACGGCAGAAGCTGTGGATACACCATCAATGGGAGTGTTCACAGTCAAGTTGGATGGGGCTTTGGGCAACCTGATTTAGAGATAGATGTCCCTGTTTCTGGCAGGAGAGATGGACTGAGTGATTTTGTAAGGTCCCCTCTAACCCAAACCGTTCTGTGATTCTACTTATAGGCCTGAGGAACAAGGGCAGACAGGACTATGTGAGAAACAGGTAGATGAGCAGATCAGGTGGAGCCCAAGAGATGAGACACAGGACAAGAGGAGCTTGTTGCAGGTGGGATGGAAGGGGGAAGGACTCCTGATTGTGATGAAGACCAGATGCCTGAATTCAGTGAAATGCAACAGTAGGAACCACGAGATGGCCAGTACTGGGTTGAGTTTTTTCTCTTATTATTTTCTCATGCAAATGCTTTTAATCAATCACTCTTCTTTACACTGAATTGAAAGTGTTGCCCTGGAAAACTCTCTTGTTGCCTAGCAGTCAGTGAAGGAAACTGGCCTTGGATGAGAGTCACAGTTGGGTATATGGGGGACAGAAAAGAGTTTGTGTTTCTTATTTCCTACTTCCTTGTACACACACGGTTTGACGACTGTTGAAACACCTTTCCATATTCAGGACTTTTCCTGTTTTTCAAATAAGCACTTTTAATCCCCATTTTTTGGGGGCTGTAGGGATGCTGCAAACAGAAGGTGAAATGGCAGTTAGTGTAAGAGAGGCCTCTGACTTGTCTCTGCCTTGCTGAGCAGAATGAGATAGAGAACCAAGCTAGTTCTCTAGGAAAGTGGAAATTAGATCTGTCTGCTACTCAAGCTATTCTGCCTCATATATTGTAGATGTGACATTTAAAGCTTTTAGGAAGTATTACCCTTTTTTATGTTAAAATTACTAGACATATCCTGTTTTAGGAAGATATGAAATATATTTTGTGTCTTGGTTCTATTTTTCAAATAGTGTATTAACATATATTAAAAAATATGAGTATCTCCTTTCTATTCATGACAGAAACCAGGAATTCCAGCAAATCAAAGAACAGTAAAGAACATAAGGGCTCTTCTTCCAGTATATCTGAAGATCTTATATTGCCTTTTGAATTCCCCTTTTACAGTTTCCATGAACAACACAATGATTTGGTAGGTATAGTAACTAAACTGTTGGTCAACACTCAAGATAGACTTTTGTTGAAGGCATTGACCTGGTACTGCCTTTATTAAAATTTCACAACATGACTGGTGTTCTGACAAAATAATTCAGGACTTCAGATTTATTAAAGGTGCTGCTGAAAACAGTAAAAAAGTCTTTGCATTCTCTTAATTCCATTCTAAAATTCCGAGCAACACATTAATGTTCAGAGTTATTTAACATCCATGATTTTTCAGAAGGAAAGAAAAAAAAAATAACTAAAATTCCAAAGCTCAAGAAAGAACAGCAGAAATATCAAACTATATAAAATAAATGTTTCCATAATTATTTCCATATGTTTATAGTTATCTCTGCTGGTAGATTGCTGCCAATTTAAAACAAAATGCCTACCACTTTACTGGTTTTTGCATACCATTTTCTTTCAGGCACCTGATGCTCTTGGCCTAGTTCCTATTGAATCTGTAGATGTGAAAGTCAGACATATCCTTCCTTATTATGACTTGAAGGTGAGTCAGTACAACTCCCTCAGCTGTATCACGTTTCTCTCTTCCACCAGTTCAGTTAGACATTTTCTGCCTGATTCAGTGGCCTGTGTGCAGCCCAGTAAAAACGTAGCCTTCATATGGGTGTATGATTAGCATGCTTTTCTCAAAAACATCTCCCATGTTTCCATAGGTTACAAGTTTATTGTGAGCAATAGTCCCCTCTGTCCAGAGAGAGATGAATCATCTCACCTGGAACAAAGTGAATGTGAATACTGTGAGCCCTGCATACCACAGTTTTTCCTTTAATTCTGGAGTTCTAAAAAGTGACATAATAAAAGTGTGTCCTTCCTCTTAGAAAGTAATGGAATGTTCTGTTCATTTGACATCCACTTATGCACTTATCCAATTTTTGAATAGCAAAAGATCTGCAACCCATCAAACTAAAAATAATTCCTCAGGCTCAAATCCATGCAGATTTTGTCTGGAAATCCACTTTCTTTTTATTCAGGAGATGTAACAAGTCTATAAACTTTCTTGTAGCATCTTTCCCACTTACTGCACATGGATTCATCTATCAGTGTTACCTATATTGCTTACACAGCTTTTCACCACCCCATTAAGTTCAGCATATTTGATCAAGAAATCTGTGATCTTTCACAAAAAAGCAAGAATGAAAATATTCTTTTATGCACACATTCATCTTGTCCTGGTGAAGTATGCCTTCCCAAAATTTTGATCATATACCATGCCAGTATAGTGATCCAAGTATCTTTTGCCACAGAGATGTGATGTTTCCATGATAAAGCTGAGATGTTCCATTCCATCTGTGAGTTAACTGTCAGTGATTATTGTCATCTCCTGCAGCACATCTTTCTTCTTTGCACTTAGGTTCCTCAGTATTTCAAGATTATGAAGTATCAGCCTTTTTGTACACACTATGCAGCCACAAGTTACAAACCTCGAGAACTTTCCCGACCACTGAGACAGGGAGCTCAGGTAACAAATCCTCTCAAATGCCAGAAGTCACTCCTAGCCCTAAATTCCTACAATTGTTTGATTAATTTTGTCCCAGCATTTTATACCGAAAGGCTTACTGCACTCTGAAAACCTTTGATGCCTGTGTTTTTCCAGGATGAATTGATTCAAGTAGTTCCTTCTGCTGAGGAGCAGCTTGGCTTGGTCTCCCAGAGGACAGATTTTCACAAACCATTTCCAGAAAAAGTAGCAGAAAAAGTAAAAGTGGTAGAAAAAGCAGCAGAAAAAGTGGAAGAAAAAGCAGCAGGAAAAGATATCAGCCTCTTACAATTGGTTCCTCCTCAAGCTTTAGTCCACCCTCCAGAGAGCCATCCACTTCGTATTTTTGTAAGTAGAAGCTGACTTCCACAAAGAACCTAAGAAAGGAGAGGAAGTGTGTTTGTTTCATCAGCAGGCTGATATGGGATTGATGGGACGTTTTCATACTCAGACTGATATATGAAAGAGTAATCCTTCATGGTGCAAGGTGTTTTAGATAGGGGTCACAGAGCTCATCCCACTGAGAGAGACATTTCATTTTAGGGTGGTTTTGATCATTTAAGGGAGAGATAGTAAGGCAAAATTGCCAGTGAAAGCAAAAAACTGGAGACCCTTCTAGTCAATGGCAATCCACAAATGGTCACTGATCACAGGAGCCCTTCCCTTCTTCACAGAATCGCAGAATTAACTAGGTTGGAAAAAGACCTTTGAGATCAAGTCCAACCTATGACTTAACACCATCTCATCAACTAACCCATGGCACTAAGTGCCACATCCAATCTTTTTTTGAACACTTCCAAGGACGGTGACTCCATCACCTTCCAGGGCATCCCATTCCGACGGGCCGTTCCAATTCTTTCTGTGAAGCATTTTTTCCTAACATCCAGCCTAAACCTCCCCTGGTCCAGCTTGAGACTGTGTCCTCAGTCACTGGTTGTCTGGGAGAAGAGACCTCCATCTGACTACACCCTCCTTTCAGGAAGTTGTAGAGAGTGATGAGGTTCTCCCTGAGCCTCTTCCAGGCTGAACGCCCCCAGCTCCCTCAGCAGCTCTTACTGTTTCCCCATTTGGATGCTAGAGGAAGAGCTATGATCTCAGCATGTCAACCCTATAATCTCATGCTCTAGTCCAGGTAGGTAGGACAAGTGCAGTCCTTTCCTGCTGTTCAGCTGGGGGATTATAGTTCTACCTAATCCTTGGCTAAACTGAGAAAAGTGAAGTCAAACTCTGCTCACATTACATCCCACTGCCCTATAGCTCCTGATACTTCCCAGAAAATCCCAAACAACTTTTACAAAGTATTAGGCACAGAGATTCAAAAGATCACCAATACATGCTGTGCATGGGAAAATTTTCTATTACTTACCTGTTATGTAGATGGTGCTTCTTGGCACCAGCTGCAGAAAATGTTTACCACACAGTGCAGCACTGCCTGGAGGTCCCTGAGGTGTCTCTGAGCAGGCAGAAGGAGCTGTAGAGCTCAATGCAGTGTTGCGTGTGGGTACAGGCAGACCTCCCAGACAGCATGTCACTGTGCCTGGCTTGGGTGGCTCTGGCTTTGAGCATTTTTTAGCTACAATGGTCCAGAGCCCACTGTGCTGGTCTGGTGGTCTGGGCATAGCTTATACAGACTTGTCCCCATTGCATGCAGGCAGGACTCCAGTGGACTTACTGATGAGATATTCTGAGCATCACTTTCATCCCTCTGTCATGTCATAAGAGCCAGGCACAGCCTGATTCCACAATACTCAGCATTAGGCTTTATCCAGAAACAGATGTTAGTGCAGGGAAATTGATGGCAAAATGCTCACTAGCTTTCACCACAGTGAGTCCACTTTCCCTTACTGGATTCTGAACAGTTCAGAGAAGCAGCAATGGATTTTGGTATAGTTAGGCAATAGTTTTTTCTTCCAAACTTGGAGACCACAGCTAATTGCTGTATTTTAGACAGCAGAAAGCATGAATCAATCAGACAAATTATAGGATGAGGGGAAGAGACAGGAAATGAAGGATCACACCAAACAGAACAGGCACAATGAGACAAGGCTATGAGTCATTAATTGTAAGAACTGAATTTTCATTAATGTAGTTCTGTATGGTGCTTAGAACAATTTATTAACATAATCTCTTCATTGTTTTTAGAACCCCGCTCCAGGATTAGTTCCATTTTTACTTCCTTTGCCCTATTGTGAATCAGATATTGATTATCATCTTTGTACTCATCCAAAATATACCTTTACCAAGGAATGCCCCAAAGGATCCAGTATTCCAATCACACAAAAGAAATTTCTGCATCACAAGGTATGGCCTTTTGGGTTTATTATATGAGTACCTGGCTTGGGTATGTTCTTGCTGAGAGCTTGCTCTAAGGAATCAACAAGGCAGATGAAGACATTTTTGAATATAAATTATGCATGCACCTAAATAATCACAACATGGGTCAGAATAATTAGTTCTTGCTGGGCTTTATCCATATCTCCTCTTTATCTCAAAGTGGTTTTTTTGCTCTTTCCATCTTTTCATTGTCTATTGCATTTTCACAACCTTACAATAGTAGAAGCTTCTTCTCCTCAGATTCAGTTCTCAGCCAGGATGTCAGATGCTCTGTCCTGCAAGTCTCTATCCCCACTCCATTTTTTATTAGAAGCCTGATTGCTGTAGCATTTGTCATTTCAGGAAGTGATTTCAGGAGTAATGGAATGGAGGAAATTCTCACCATTGGTGTATTCCAGTTTTTCTAACATTCCCACATTAACAAGTACAGCACCTAGGTAAGAAAAAATTTGAATATACAGTGCCTCTACCCTGCACTTGTTTCTGTTGACTGTAGTTATATCAAACAGTAACTAGTCCCATAGGTGAAAGTGGGTGTATGGGTGGAATTAATTGTTGCTCAAGAATCCAAAACCAACAGGGAAAACTACTGGAGTCCTTGAAGGGTGGGTTAAGAACAGTATCATTAGAGGAAATGCTTAGCCCAGGAACGCTAGTTCCAGTCTGGGCTTTCCATAACATCTCTCCTGAAAGCTTGTTAACTCAGTGTTAGAAGACCCCAGGAGGCACAAACTCTGTCTGTCCTGCAGGAGTATGAACTGTAAAACCTTTAACATAAGGACACCTGTGCCCAGTGGTAGCCAACATCTCACATTGCCTCATATTACAGCAGTTTCTGGTGCACTCTGATTTCCCAGGAATATTTAGAAGTGCATCATCTTCACTGTAACTGCAACTACTATGAAGCTTCAAAATACAAAAAGTTTATTGCAGAGTACTTGCACTAATATTATTAGCTAAAACTCACACCATTTCTATCACAGGGATCCTTACAGTTTAGATATGCTTCCAAGAGATGTACCACCAGTGCTGTCTGACTTACCTGAGAGAGACAAGGAGAACATAATCGACCAGTAAGTTTCTCCTCTATTGTGTCCATGGTGAGATTGGCTATGTCTTAACCACTTGTATGGGTGTTTCTAACCCTGTTCTGAGAGATCCTCAAAGGCAAAAGCACAAAGTCTCTCTTACATAGAACATACTTGGTTTTGTTGGCTAAAAATACTTTTAAAAGGATAAAGGTCAGTTGTTTTTCATCTTACTAATTTTTAGTGAGACAGATGAAGCTGAATTCGAAATGATTCTTACTCCAGAGATGGTGAGAGCTGAATTTCCACAGGTTGGTCAGGAACTCACAGAAGAAGACAAAGAAGAATCAGCAAAAGCAGAGAGGTAGGAATAATTTGAAACTAGGAGAGAGGAATGGGAAGGAATCTGAAGTCCAGCGTCCCCTTCAAAATTGCATAGAAAGTAATACTGAGGCGCTCTAGAGGCTCCATCACAAGTGGGACGCAGGTCTGGTACTTGGAGCAAATTTGCACTGCAAATGCAGTCTCTGGATTTTACTTCAGAAAGCAGCTGCATGACATGTATGTCTCTGGTTTTGGTTATATCAATATGATCTAACACTTTAAGCAGTTTTCTGGCCTTCTCAGAGATATTCAGCATTCTCGGACCAGTGAATTTTACATTTCAGTGAACCTTTTGTCAGATATTTATTAATGCTGGCAGAGGAAAGAGCTCTTAGAGTTTCCCCCTGCCACGGTTATTTTTTTCTCAGGCTTTTCCTAGGAATAAGTCATACTTGCTCTGCTGTCTGAGCTTTCCACTTCCCCAACACACATGACAGCAGGTAGTATGGGTATGATGAGTGATTGCAGAGCAATACAGGAGAAGTGCTGAGTTCTAACCCTGTGTTTTTACAGATACCTTGTGGGACCTGGAGCAAGTGAATTAATCTTTCTGTCCAACAGTTGTCCCCAATTTAAAGTGGTCATGATGCGTCTTAGATGTCAGGATGAGCGTAATAACCTGAAACTTTATGAGCCATCAAGAGATTTCAATGTCTCCTTTAGAGTGAAATAATTTGATTGACATTGAAATCTTGTGTAATTGGCAGCCATTAAACTTCAAAACAGGTCTGTGTGTTGTGAAGTCTCTGACAAAACACTGGTTGCTGTATTGTGATTACTACAGCATTGATTGGAGATAATTTGCTGTAAGAATGCAGGTGTGTCATACTCCGTACTGTTTTTTACATTTTATAATACTCTGCTTGTCAGAACATGAGGATTTGGGGCACCTTGTGTAACTGAAGAGTGACTTTCTTCCTCCACAGTGGTACAGTGCTGGATGGTGCTTCTGCTGGCTAAGTAGAATGAGATTCTTTCTCTTTGAAATTTTAGATGTTTTCATCAAAAAATGAAAATAATTTTCTATATTAAACAACCCTGGATATTGATATTTACTTATTGAAGTCTTCCCTATTATTTTGGCTTTGTAATAAGGAAACAAAAATTTCTTAACAAACAATGATGTCCAAATTTTTATGTTGTCATTGGAAGGTTCTTTATTGTTATTGATGGAGGGTACTTTACTAGATGACAGAGAACATATTGCTCCTCTACAGCAGTTTCAGCATTTTATTTTTAAGGCTAATCAGTTTTTCGTGTGGCTGCTCTTATTCTGGCAATTACAGTATATGTTCCTTCATGAATAAAGTGTAAAACTCAGGCAGTTTGTGTTTACCTGTCAGATGGTTAACTTTCCTAACCGGCCAAGCCAAGATTGAATGTTCTATCCACAGTTTCACTTCCTTTTCAGTTCAGCATCAGTAAAGGAATAGCTTCTGTGTTCTTTACAAAAAAAAAGAAATTATGTGTGAATGTCTCTTTCTTTGAATTCGTCAGCATTCCTACAGAGTTTCCCTGGTTATTATAAAATACCAGTGAATAAATAAAATAAATACAAATGAAGTTTTAAATTTCTTGCAGAGACCTGCACAACTCCCCAGATGGACATTTTCAACCCCAAAACAACAAGCTTGGAGAGAAGGTTCAAAAACATGTGGAGAAAATGAAGCTGAAAGCAATCAATAAAACCCTTATTCTGGAATAAGAGTAATTTTCCAAATCCCATGGTTTGGCACTGATTATCTGTTAATGTATGAGGCCTTCTCAGTCCCAAACACATTTGCTTTTGTTCAGTGAGGTCAGCAACTCTTGATGCAAATAGAAGAGGACCACCAGTAATGTCGCCTCTGTCAAGGACTCTCTCTGTGCCCATTACCCCAACACACAATAATTACTCCAGTGAAAAACATCAGCCTTTTACCTGCTCATTTTGTTCTGGTGTGAACGACCAGAAAGCCTCAGTATTACCATGTCATATTGGTAGTTAATTTACAGCCTATTTGTTTCAAATAAAATGTTAAAAGACCTCATGACCACATTCTTCTGATTTTGGCGTTTTGTTTTTTTTTTTTTAGTTATGACCTGTCCTTGAATTTTTGCAGGTAAGTTGCTAAATCTCAGACTTCACTGTAAACCATACACTTGAGATTTTTAGTGAAAGGGAAGACTTGAACACCATTAGTGTCCACAAAGACAATGTCCAAGCAAGTTCTCCAGGAGTTTAATTCAATGCACAGCTCTTGGAAAAAGGGTGCATGGGTTGAATGAATGACCTGTACAGCCTTGTGAGAAACTTGTAAACACCTGTAGGGTGTTTTCCCTAAGAAAGGAGATTTCTCAACATCCCACCTTGTAGCTGAGATGTCTCCTGCTTTCTTACGGGAAAACTGCGCATCAGACAAAATTGGTTTTATCCACAGTTAAGTGATTGCTCATTTTGAAGAGTAGTCTGGGCTATTTGTGCTGAAAAACACATACCTTCTATAATAAAAGGTAAGGGAACTGCAGCAGTACGCACGGGTGTTCTAGGAGCCATACTTCTTTCTAGGCATACAAAAATCCCCTAACAGCGATCCTTGTAGACAAGCTGTAAAAAGCCTAAGGAGATGAAAAATGGAAAAGTAGGGTGAAAAAGCTACAGAATAGCCTTATTGTACAAGCTATGTAATATCTGTCCTCCCTTCAAAGAAATAATTAGCTGGTAACTTTCTGCTAACGGTCTAATTGGCAAAGGATTGTTCAGAGTGCATGTCTGGATACCTGGAGATTTCTCTAGCTACAAACAATTACTTGAATTTGTACACATTGTTTTTCTCTTCTGCACATCCTGAGAAAAGCAGTTATCTTTTAAGAGATGAGCTAAGGGTTGAGCATGTTTCTTAACATGACCATGACAAAAACATTCTCACAGTTCACAGTGAAAACATTCACAGTTCATAGTTTAGGTAAATCAAGCATAGATAATTCTTAGGAACTGTTATCTGTCAGCTAAATGTCTAGTCTAGTCAAGATGGAATAATTGTTCAGAAACAATGCTGAGCAACCAAAGTTTCCTGTAATCCAAATGGAAATTAATCATGCTCCTTCATTTTCCAGTGGTAGACACCAGCCTTCAAAGAAATGAACTTCCTTTCTATTGAAGTGATCCTCCTTTCTGTGCTTTAGGGCTTTTATGGGTCAGGTTTCAGCATGCAGCAAAGGTAAGAAAAAACTGTGTCCTTGCACTAAAAGGTTCCCAAAATTCAAAGGCACTGTTAGTAGTGCACAGATCTCTGTGCATTATACCCCTCCAGGATATCTTATAATAAAAGGAGGGCTCTTCTGGAGGTAATTAACTATCTGTATCTAAGAACGTGAGAATGGGCTAAATAATTTAGTCTTAGGTTTCCATGAGACCTTTTAAGTCAATCGTTGGTTGACTACTGAACACTTTGAGAAATGGGACATAAACTGTTAAGAGTTATAACCTGCAGTTGGTGGGTTTTCACAGTTCTGTGTTCAATATTTCATGGAAAGGACTGAGGTATTACAGAAAATAAATCGAACTAAAAGGGAATGCTATTATGGAAGATGTGCCTTTGGTAGCGTTACCCAGTGGGGTGGAAAATTTCTGATAGTTATTTTTATCTTGATTACAATTTATTATGTGCTGAACCAGGGCATAAATTTTGGAGTGCATATTTATATATAAAAGACATATATATGGTTTTCTCTTAACAGACTACTAATACTTGTTAACAAACAGATACTCTATAGGGCCTCTTTTTAAGGATCACTTAGCAGGATTCAATACCAAATGTGTGAAATGTCAACATTCAACATCAGTGCTATTTAAAAGAGCATTAGTGGAAACTTCAGCCTTAAGGCTATGTTTTTATTAACCGTGGTAAACAGTTTATTAAGACATCTTTTATTGTGCTTTCTCATTCCTCTTCTAAAGCTACAAATCACTTTCTTTTGAATGTGCAGATTGAGTTCACATGCAGTTTGCAAACTAAGACCAATTAATATATATATATATATGTAGTCAAATTTCCATACAATGTTGGTTTTTGGATTGCCTTATTTTGGGAGAAGGATTGCATTCTTACTGACGTAAGCAGGAAAATAAGAATGTGGAAATTGGTGTGCAGAATGTGGCAAGTTTATTTCCATTCACTGCCAGTAAAATTGCTGCTGCTTCCCTTGTTTGGAAACGTTTAATTGGCTGAATGACAATGCCACTGTTTTACCAATTAAGATATATCCATCGTGCCTGAAAAAGCCTGTCCTACTAGCAAGGTTAATAAACACTGACTCACTCATCTTTAGCTTTTCTCCCCTTTATTACATGAATGAGCATTAAACTCTAAATCAAATAAAAGGTGCATTTTAACAATTAAGAAAATGTTAATGTGGAAATGATCCATGAGTTAAAGTGCTCAGTAACTGGGTTGTTAATCTCACTTACAGTTCCATGATGAGAGAAAATCCATCAAGGTCTTTAAAATGTAAATTAATTGTATTTGATAAGAAGGGCTGTAAGAAAAACATCAGTGTGTGTCTGATGTAAAGAAATGTGTGAAATTAAATTTTCAGCTCATAAGAATAGTTTCCTGAACCCCAAACTAAAGAAACATTGTTATCTTTGGATTGTAGTGGAAGCTTTGTTGATTCCAACCTCTGGCTGAATTTTTTTTTTTGTGGTGTGGGCATTTATTTGATCTTCTCCACAAGTTTTCTTCTGTCTGTGGTCACACTATATCCTTTGCCTTATGGAAACACTATGAACAGTTCTCTCCAGCTGCTTAACTGTGGAGGATTTTAGCTCTTGCTGAGACATCTCTTGCTCTTTCGGTTTAATTGGAAATAGCCAGCAGGTTTGCAATTTATTGGGTGAGATATATGCAAACAGTGTCATTTCCTTGGAAAGGAAAGGCTGAGAATAAGGACTTCTCTGTGTACCAGCGTGAGTAAATTTCTTTGTAAATGTAATTGTGAAGTGCTGCAATTTGCAAGTGCATAATACATATGGGTCTTGTAGAAACACCAAACAGCTGATGTGCTGAGGGCTTCTATCACCTTTGAAAACCACAGCTGTCATTGATGTACCTAAGTTTTTCACAGAAGTTATTTTAAGGCAGAATTAGTTCAAAAATTAGGTTTTAGCTCCTCTGTTTTCTGCTTCTCCTGCTGTCTGTCTGTGCACTGAGTGCCAACACTGGTTACTTGGAATAAGTCCTCTTCTTCAAACACTTGCAGCATGATAAGACACCCTTCTCAAAATATTTCGGGGTTTTGTTGGATTTTTTTTTTTTTTCCTGAAATGTAAAAAGCCTTCAGAGAGGAATTCTAAGCAAGTGTCTACAGGTGTTTGGTCTGGTGGCATGGAATCAGCAACACCTTTGGGCTCCTCCAGCTCTGCCTTCTGCCAAAGAGTGGTCAGTGGCAGCTGCTGTGGTGTAGGGCCTGGAGAGCCATCAGGAATACAGTCCTACAGTCACATACAGACCCTCTGTCAGCCTTGTGGTCTGGTGTATTGTCAGTACCAGGGTCTCCAAGTTCCTCAGAAGAGGTCTCCTGTCATTCTCAGGAATGCAGTCCCATTAGAGTGTTCCCATAGACTGAAGGACTTGAGGAAAAGTGTCCTGTGATTCTTCATTCTTATGGACCTCTCAAGTAACGTGTCATTTCCACAAAGCTGGAATTTGTTGGAAGTCTCCCATAAATGCTGCTGTACTGAGCCATCCTCTCATTGACTGTGTCCCTCTGTGTCCTCCAAGGAAGCCAAATTCATCAAAACCAAAATCAGTGCAACATCATGGCAATAATTTCAATCACCAAAAGAAAAACCAAAACAAACACCTCCCCCCCACAAAGACCCAAACCAAAACCAAACCAAACCAAAATTAAACAAAAAAGGAAAAAAACCCAACAACCAAAAACCCAGCAATCTCGTGATTTGCTTTAAAATTCTGCAGACACATCTGACAGAGCGACCTTCTACCACTTGACACCTGCAGAAGGTAATTGGTTGTCCACAGCAGGAACTTCAAAATTAAATCGAGCAGCTCCTGAAAAACTCCAGGTGATTTCAGAACACCTGCAGGAAGTATTTTTCCAAAGCACTGGTACATCAGAAAACACATTCTGATGAGCTGCTCACTTGTGCCAGGCACTATTTAGTTCCAGCACATTCATGCTTTACCATCCAAAGGTTAAACTGTGTTTAAGTGAGTGAGTGCTCCCAAGGTGAGGAGCAATAGCACGTCCTTCTGCCTTTGAAAAAATAAAATTTCCAATCCAGGACTCAATCCTGTTGTTATCTGAGCATGTCTTAAAATGGTTACTGCTTTTCTTGGTGTTTCTAACTACTTCAGTCAGTTTCTATGACTTTTTAATTGCACAAGAGACTGAGTTAACAATGCATTATTTCTAATCAGTTCATTTTATCTGGCTTCAGAATGATCACCATCACCAACTAATTACTGGCTTATAATAATGTCACAGTGTGGAGTCTCCAGTAATCCAATATGCATTGCCTCCGGAACAACAGTGGGCTGTGTCACCTCAGGGGTATTGTCTCTGTGTGTTGCTGGCTGAGTTTCAGAGCACCAGATGAAGAAACCAAGGCTTATTTCCCCGGAGTTTGGATTTGCATGATTAGTTCTCTGTATGTTACCCTGAGAATGGACAAGTATCAAGAGAGAATTGCTTTCAAACGGTTCTCTTTTTGCTTCCTTGCCTCTGAAGCACCTTTCCCTGCAGACAGCATCACCTTTCCACCTTATCGGTACTTCTGGTGACACAGCAGGCACAGATGTCCCCGTGCAGGTACTGTCAGCAATCACAGTCATTTCATATATTGGTACAGGAAAGCTCAGGATGCTGCAAATTGTTGATGAACTGTGGCCGTCACCAAAGCTAGTAGCCAAAAAGCTTCTGGTTCCTCGTGTAGGATACAGACCTGAGAATCTCAAATTTCTCAAGTTCAGTTTTTCCTGCTTATAACCCCCTCATCAATAAAGATGAACAAACTTCACCTGAGGACTGGTTTAGGATCGAACCCTGTTTTTATGGGAATAATCGAGCCTCTGAAAAATCACCATATGTTTAGATATATGTGATTCATTCTGCCTGTCATTGCTGATTGAAAATATTAGTTGTCATCCGTGGTTCTTCCTGGTCCAAATAAGCTGCAGTAAAGGAATAGCAGCCCTCAAGAAAACTTCATCAGAATATCTCTGCAACAAACTGTAAACAGGATGATCCATATTAACATTAAAACTATTTTTCTGCCATTTCCTTTGGAGACTCAAACATTACATTGGTCAGAAGTTCCTGGTCATAGCTTGATAATGGTGGCTATTTCTGGCCATTATTGGATTCATTATCCTGATGTATTATTTAGAAGATTGTTTATATCAATAGACAGATAAAAAGGAAGTTAGCTTTGCAAAAGCAATATACTGAAAATTTCTTCAGAATTTCGAATTTCGGCTCTGATCTGCCTTGGCTGAAAACAACAGACATTGTGTCACTTTACCAAAGCCATTAATATTAACCCTTTCAGGCTTGTGTGTTTCTCACTACCTTAAACATTTGCTATTGACATAATCTTTTATTTAAGGTGAAAGATTGAAACTTGGTGCCTGAGAGACCACTTCGTCCTGTTAGGCTGGGATTGCTCAGGAGAGGCCCGACAATAATCTGCTTTCCTTGGGAAACCTTTACTTTGTTCTGCCGTTAAATACTGTTAAATGTTCTCTGTTAAATCTTGTGTGTTTATAATGGCATCATATGCTGCTGTGAATCACCGAGGGAGCAGATGGCAAAGAATTCAAGTACCTATCTGCCTCTGATGCTCCTGGCAGTGAAGCATCCAAATATCTTCCTAGATTTGAGCCTAGGAGCTGTGCCAGAATGCAAACAAAGGAATCTTTAATCTTAAACATTGTGGCAGTTTGCTGATTGTGGACTGTCCTCCTTTCAGTCTCTCAGGCCCCACAGGTTGTTTGTGGTTATTGCTCTGGAGTGTGTTATACTCCCAAAGGGACAGAGCAACATTACTAATTTATACTAATCACTCTATAAACATAATCAAAAAGCTGTGGAAAAATATCAGGGAGGAGACAAAGGAAAAGCACAACTATCCTATCTGCTTTTCCAACCCTGCAAACGCACCACATCACAGTGAAAATCTTTCTAATGAAACATAGTGACACAACTTTGTAAGTACCCTGAAAGATGTAAGAATTTCCCATTGTGTACTGCTGACATCTCACACAGGAGAAGTAAAGCTATTCTTGTACTTTCAGGAAAGAAGTAATGAGTTATTGCTCTGATTGTAAGTATTGTTTAAGTGAGTGTCTCTTCTGGGAGCTAGAGATTGATGTACAATTGAATGTCACTGCTGAGGTGGAGTTTATGTATTAGATTAAAATAAATATTCAAGGTAGGGGAGACAGTGGAAGAGAGTGCTTCCCAAAAGGATAAACTGAGAATGAAGTCCACGACAGTGGCTTGGTTGAAAAATATTTTCCTGAAGGGCTTCTTCATCAAACCAGAACAACCCAATTCTGATAAACTGTTCATGAAGAAAACCAAAAGGGGGCATCAGAGATGGAAAGAGGTGCCTGTGTTTGATCCCTGGGGCTTTTTTTGGCTTTCTACAAAAGTTATTGGGTGAGACTGAACACATGGACCATGCAAGAGATTGTGACAGTCTCTTATCTATAAGACAAGGGAATATATACTAGTCTGTCTCTGTTAAAGTATGCAAACGCGATGAAGTGGTGTTTGCAATCTGATTTCAGGCCCTCCTGAAAGAAAAGAAATCCAGACACAATGACACAGAGACAAAAATAACTATTTACATGAGCTGTTATTTGTTTAACCTGCAGGCAGAACTCAGATCAGTTGAAAATCACTTACATATAGCTTAGCACTGGATAGTCTTGCATATGTCCAGACTCCTGTCTGGTTTTCTAATTTCTACATTTGCTTATCTCTTACCTGGTTCCCTTTGAGTATTTGCTGCACTTGCAATGTGTAACAGAAACAGTGTCCATAAATGCCTGACAGAAAACAGCACAAAGCTTTCCACTGATAGTGATGGAGTTACACCTCCTCGGCACGGAGCGCTCTTGGAAGGCCTGTTTACAGATCATAACCTGGGGTGAATTCTTACACTGCCAACAGTAGGACAATCCCAGAGTTTCATAGAGAAGACCCTAATAATTTTAGCACTCGATGTAATACTGGAGTTACTGATCCTTTGGTTTCAAACATGGCAGTCAGATCTCAGAAGGGTCTTTGGCCTGTCCTCCGGCTAGAAAGATTCCTAGCCACTGTAACACTTGCACTACTGAATGCTTTGAGTGCTGCCTTTTACAAATATTTCTGAGAAGGATTGTTTTCAAATGTTCTTCCTGTGACTGACATGTAACATGACAGTTTTTCTTATGTTGTACTAGACACTGCCAGGGACATATTTTGTTTCTCACTTTTATCTCTACTTAAAGATACAATTATACTTGTGGTTTTCTTCAGCACCAAAGGCCAGACATTTTCAGACTCATGCAGTCAAGATAATCTATTTCCAACTGTTTATTTGGAGATTTAACTGTTTGTTTGAGGAATTCTTAGCATCTTTGATGAAATTAGCAGCAGCAGTTCAACTCTAAACATATCCAAAATCATTATTTATTAAAGTACTCATATCATCACCTTTTTCATATCTTCAGGTAAGATTTCAATTCACGTTGCAGAAAACAGATACTAGTTTATAAAATGTCTACAGCTATAGACCTGAACTGATGTCACATTGGCTGTTAGCAATCCGAAATTGGAGTTACTCTGATTTAGATCCTGATTCTGATTAAAAAAGGCTTTAGACATTTTGTGTGACCAACATTAGATACCACAAGAGAGGTGTGAAATGGATTGCATGTGATTGTAAGGTGTCTTCAACCAGGTCTTCAGAATTTCTAGTCAGTTTTAGAATTTGGCTTGAGTGATTTCACTAAAAGGCAGCAATTATATCAGAAAACTACTTGATAAAAAGCTGTCTCTGAGCTATGTTTCTAATGCATTTTGAAATATTTGGCTTTATTTTAGTTCTGTCTGCAGCTACTTGAGAAATGTAAGAAGGAACAGATTGTTTCCTTTAGAATGGAGATACTATTTGTGAAATAGCCTTTCCAGGAGTGAGTCACTGATGAAAGGGGGAAGTTCATTTAATGTGAACCCATGAAATCTGCAAAAACAAAACCGAATTTTCAGTTTGTTTGAAAGAAAACCAAAGGTTGATAAAATCAGGGAGCATTAAATATGGGATCCTCAGCTGTCACAAACTCTTTATTTTGTTATGATTTTGATAGCATTCAAAATTAAAAACGAAATTTGGATTGTCAAAGATTTGGCATCTCAAACTGCTGAGCCAAACTAAGTCCTTGCTAGAAACAAGTATCATATGAAGTATTTAGTTTAGTCACATGTAATTAACTCTGAGGCAGAGCCATCTCCGTGGGAGTGGGGGACCTGGCAGTAAAGAGGGCACAGATTGTAAGTACAGGGAGTGGGACATCAGGTGCCCACCCAGAACAGTTTTTTCCTGAGCGTGCCCATGGTCTGGTCTAGCTGTGAATCTGAGATGCAGCCAGACACCACTTCTGCTGTGCACACCCGATGTGCCTCTGGGGTGGATGCACAGGCATGGGAAGGACCTGCTGGGGGGCACCTCCCACCCCAGCGAGCTCAGGTCACATGGCCGTGCTGGAAGGTAATGCTGCTGTGGGGACACATAAAACCTGAGGGCCGAGTTGAGCCCTGGAATTCATCGCCACTGATTGCAGTTGGTGTTGTCTGATCAGCACTGTTGGGATCAGTCCTGTTGGGATTTGCTGACTTCTACTAACAGTTGTGATGATAAGTTTATTTTAATGAAATTGAGGTCAGAGGTTTCATCTAGGACCCTTCTTATTAGACATGAACCCTTACTGAAGCCTCTATTTTATAGAATATACATCTGTAGCCATGAAACCATTCAGATAAAAAGACCATTTCTTAGTTTTTAACTGTTGAGTCCCAATCAACTTGTGACAGCTTTTATTCATCAGAATATAACTTTGTTATCTTTCCTACTAGGCCTTATCAGCACATTCTACCACATTCAGGTCTGCCCTCCAGTGGATGTATTTTCTACACTTTGATTTGACTTAAATTTTCTATAAGAAAAAGCATTATTGAAAAAAAAACCCCAAGCAAACTCACACAACACTACTGGAAAAGCTGAACAGGAGATAGATAAGTCTAGTGGGCCTTTGCTCTGCTCCTATGAACAAAAGACTTTGTGGTAACAAACACAGTAGAAACAAATGCAGGAACTGGAAAGACAAGGTTTTTTGTCCATAAACTAATATCCAGGAGGAAATAAAAGAACTTGGACAAAGAGAAGGATCAGGACTTCTGTTATGTTTCTAGTTTGAAATGACTTTGTTGGGCATGGTGCTCAGAAGAGGAATATTTTCTCGGTGAACAGAATCTTACTCTTTTTCACACTCATTCTGTTGTGGAAGATGCATTCCCTCTCACCAGATTTTGTTGGTAAATAGAGTAGGACAGGCTTTTATTACAAATTATTGCTCTCCTTTCTGCTTTCTGAACAAGAACAGGACCACGAATACACTGTTTCGAAACCAGAGACCTGCTAGGATTCCTCACTGTATTACCAAGCCAGCTGTTTAACTTCTCTTTGCTGGTTTCTGCTCTTGGAAATAGCCTTTAATAACATTAGTGTTACCTGTGTTGAACTGCAGGCCAGACGATCAGCTGCTCCGTATCAATTTGGCTCCACTAAATGTAATGAAGCCAAAATAGTTTGGAACAGCCCACAATGTGTTTCTAGACACTTATTCTCACATTCCTCAGTGCTAAGCACTTTCTTATTTTCTTTGCACTCCTGTTTTTATCCATAATGGAGGAACACGTACCCTTGAATACCGATCTCAATTTACCACTTACGACCTTACATACTGCTCGTGCACTTTTATCAATTACCAAAGATTTGGTAAACAGACAAAGTCTTTGGGAAGAGTTTTCTCTAGGACATTGCTTAGAGAACCCCTCGTACCAACCAGGATACCTGCACCTTCACACATGTGCAGCAGGAAAGACTCAGAAAATCTGGGCTATTTTGCAAGGTGTTTGGTGTCTGTGACTGGCCTGAGCAACATCCTCAGCATCAGATGGGATGCTCACAGATTAATAGAGTGCTGGTGCTTCTGTCTCTGCTCTTGTCACCAATAAAATATCTGTGTAAGTCTTGGCTGCATTCAGGACTGCTGACACTTAAACAGATGCCAAGATCTCATTCCTGGCCAGCAGAGGCCACTCAGAGATTGTAGGAAGAGCTGTACAAGACCCTGGAGGCCTTGTTGTTCAGCATGCTCACTGCTGGAGAGACAGCGCCTGGGATGTGGATTAGGATTTTTTTACTAGAAAGAAGGAATCTTTGGAAGATATTTCAAACTTTCCAAGATTTTAAAAATTGTCTTGGAATAAATATTACTTTTGCTGCTGGTCTGCTCTCTAGGTCAGCTGCTACTGGCCAGCAATGAGCTGGAGCAGGTGCAGAGGAAAAAAACCTTTATAAAAAGAGGTTCAGTATATTTTTTTCCTTGTGCCCAGTGCTCGGGAGGACTTTGTGGCTACACTGTGCAGTTTGGTACAGTCAGCTGAAGACAGACTGTCAGTTTACATGTCTTGGGGTTTAATGGTCAAGCTGAGATGTCACCTGTCATCCCTTCTGGATAGACAGCAAGAAAAGCTCAGATGTAACCCATGGGACCCAGTTGTGTGTATCACAGGGATGTGATAGGTGAGAGGCTGAGGTGGTCTGTGAGTCGAGGAAGTTTACTGTAATCTCCTGTTCCTATTGATGGGGATTTTGTGCTTGTGAGGGACAGTGTTAGCGTACTCCCAAGATGTCTTCTTTCTTCAGGTTTTTCTCAGTCCCTTTGGTTTTTATAAAAAATATCATTGCATCCTTCCCAAGTCAAAGCATTTCATAATTTTGTGCCTAACCTTGTTCAGCTCAGGGTGCATGTTGCTAAAAAGAGAGAAACATTGGGTAAAGCAAGACAGTTTTGGCTTAGTAACCTAATTCCACAGTACTGTGCAATTCCCTTGTGTCTTGAACTTGTTTGTGTGCTGAAAATGCTTATGTTAAACTAAGAAAAGTCGTCTTAAAATTCACCCAGTGCATGTCTTCAAGTGCAAAACTGTGGCACAAAGCAGTTCTGCCTGGTCAATAAGGTTTCAGAGGCTGCTGGATTCAGCAGTGATTCTGCTGTGAACAGGCTTTCCACTGACCTTTCTGCAGCTTTGAAGGCAGCCCTTTCCCAAATTCAGGTCTTCATTTTAGGGCATCAGCTCTTTGCTGAAGGCACACCCTAGAAAGAGGTGTCAGGAGCTCTTCAGAGGGAGCTCCTCAGTCAGGCTGTGTATATTTCCCTTTCTCAAAGAAAGGGCCAAGCACACTAAGCAGAAATTCAGCAGGAGCTGGGAGATGCAACCTTGCAGAAAAACAAGATGCTGTGATTGCTCCTCAGCAATAATTTGGCTCAAGGAAAGTGGCTTCTGTCTGACTGCATTCCCAGTCCTCTGCCAGCCTGGTTGTGCCACTGCAAACTGTGCCTATGCCAACGTTGGCAGCCCACACTCCAAGTGGGGGATGGCAGGCAGGTGTTCCTGTGTCAGGATCCATTACAATGAAGGGATGTTGAGCAGGCAAAACTGGAAAGAGCATTCCTCACAGCTTCACATGCATTGCTCCTGCTGTTAGTCTGTGGGTCTGAATCTGATCTATGTCTTGTGCCATGTCAAGCACAGAATACAGATATGGAGAGTCCCCTGGCAAATCTGAATTTTATTTAAGGTGCTGTTATGGCTGAACCCTGTAGTGGATAGAAAAGAGCAGAGAGTGTTCTATTTTACCTCTCTCCTTTTCTTCTGGGGAAAGAAAGCAGCAGATGATTTATCCATTGTTTCTTCAAAGCCTCTGCGTAAAAAACACTGGCTTCATAGGGGTGCTGTTGTTAGTAAAGCGCAGAATCATAGAGTGACTTAGGCTGGAAAAGACCTCTAGGATCCAAAAGTCCAATCAGGAACCTAATGCTGCCAAGTCCACCACTGGCCATTTCTCAAAGTGCCACATCTACATGTCTTTGAAACATCACCAGGCATGGTGGCTCAGCCACTTCCCTGAGCAGCCTGCTCCAGTGCTTGAGAACCCTTCAGTGAAGAAAATTTTCCTAATATCCAATTTAAAGCTCCCCTGGTGCAACTTGTGGCCGTTTCCTCTCATCCTGTCACCTGTTACAAGAGACAAGCACTCACCTCACTACAACCTCCTTACAGGTAATTCTAGGGAGAAATAAGGTCCAGTCCATCAAGAAACCCCCTTTTTTGTGACCCTTCAAACAGAAAGTGTCTGTTAGACAAGATACAGGCCTCCAAGAGATGTAAATGAGGAAGTTTCTCCTTCCTGGTTTCACCATGGATGAGGAGGAGCCAGCTGGGACAGCAGTCCTGTAGTTCATGAATTATCTTTCTCTATTGCTTGACACTTTTAATGTCTTTCATGAAGGCTGAACACTCAAGATCCTTGAGAGGTTTCTTTGAGCTGTCAAGTCCTTTAAGCACTTAAAATATGCCAAGATGTAAATTGTACAGATTAGAGACGAAGCTATAAATTATTAATAAGCTTGTTCTGGAAATTCCTCGTGCACTTGAAAGGCAATTTTATAGCCTAATATGTGTCAGTAGTCTGTACCATCAGGCACTTTCAGTCAGAAGAATTAAAAAGGATTGAAAAGGATGGGGAGACAATTTTTTTCATAGGGTTTTCTTGCTTGCCTATCACTAACTGACATAACAAAATCTACCAAATATTTTATCCTCCAAGGAAGTTGTTGTGCTATTTTTAGACAGAAGACATTGTATCTTGCACCCACAAATCCTGTTGCAGATATAACTGTTAAAACAGGAAAATTGAATCGATTTGTGTTATAACAATGCCAGAATTTAAAACCAAACAGATTTAACAGGTTTTTCTTCCAAGCTTAAAATGTACGGTACAATAGTAGACGTTGTACTTGGCAAAGACTTTAAAAAATAAACTGAAGTTTCTCATGCTCATTGCAGCTCTCTGCTGATTCTGTTAGATACAGAAAAACACAATCTAATTTTATCAAGAGTTGACTTTTCTGATGGAAATTTATTTTTCCTCGATCCAGATTACAAATGTTACGATGTTCAGCAGGTGGCACCAGCTGCCCGTGGCCAGCGCAGATTTAGGGATGACACCAAGATGTGCTAATGGGTCCTACCTGAAAATCTGAGAAATACCCAGAGCCAAGCAAGTGACAGCTCCAACTCGCAAGCCATCTCTAGAGGCACTGGAAAACACATTCTGTAAGGGAAGTTTATTTTTTTTCTTTCTCTGTTGCCATCATAAATTGTGCTTCGTATTCTTTCACATTCTTGTGCCTCACCTCTGCAGTTACATAGTTTGTGTGTACACAAGATGCTTTTCTCAGTGCTCTGCTAACCCAGCTGTCCACTGGGACTCACAGTGCTTGAGCAATGTGGGTCTTACTGTCAGGGAGGGCAAGACTGGGCAAGGGGCACTGAGACACACCATCCTTTACCTCTGCATCCCACTGCCCTCACCTTAATGACCTCACTGTAGAAGAACAAATGGATGTGTGAAATAAATTGCTGTTACTGGTTTTGTTATATTGCCAAAAGTACCAGCTTTTCAGTGCCTCTCTACTTCCCCTTGTACAAAAGCAGTGAGGAGCCATGAGCCAGGCAGACACGAGGCACAGTAAGGGGGAGTGAGCTCAGTGGAGCAGAGCCTTAAAAGCAAGGGTCATGTACTCCCAGCCTGATTTTGCACATAGTCCAAACAAAAGCCCTGGTTTTGCAGTCTTCTGCATGTGATTATTTTTCACATGAGAAGAAATCCGTTAGCTTTACCAGTCCAGACCAGGTTTATAGATAATACCAGTTAGTCCTAGATTGGTAATTTTTATACCAATGGAATGATTCCTAAAACAAGGCATACATACATAATTGTTTTCATGATCAAATTACAAAATTATAGCCAGAATAATACCCCTGGTTGAACAGTGTAACTTGGGCTCATTTGAGCTGCCTAGCTCCTATTTTATTTTTGGACAAAAACAGCCAGAATGAAGGGCCCACAGCTTTTTCTGGAGAAATGGACTCCAGGCTTGCTTGAGAACAGACAGCAGGAGTAGATACAAAGCTTTTGCCCTATGATAAGCAGAATCTGGATTTGGCTGGAGTGATGGATGAAGATTAGGGACCCAGAGGAAACTAAACAATAATGCTTTGTCAAGTTGCTAAGAGTGCCAAAACGGGCAACAGCTTTAATCAAGTCTCAATACAGAAGTCATTTTGTTAATGCAAGGTGTAAGGTTTTTATCCTTACATAAGTGTTTTATATTCTGCTGCGGATGCACAGAGAAAAGACATAATGCACCCCTAACATTTGCTAATATTTAAGAGGGAATTGTGTTCATAAACCCTACAAGAAATCCACAATAAAGTTAAGTTAGAAAGTCATCTTCAGTGAACCCTTTGATAGCTTGTTGGTATGTGCTTCGATTGATACTTCAAATTAATTCCTTTGCAATTCTCTACAGTTAAAAGAAAAAGCGTTGGCAGTTTTTCATAACTCCCTACCTTTAAAACGGGTTGCCTTAGTTACCATGGCCAGCTTGAGAGACAGCAGATTTAGTACTAATACATTCTCAAACCTCTGCAGTTTGTGTAAAATCTCTGTGTCATAATCATCTACAACATATGCTTTTATCATAGTGTAAATAAGCAGAGTGGTGATGTCTAGTCAAGTTAAAGAAGGGGTGAAGACTGTCATGGGCCAGAAAAATAGCCTTGGGTCATTATCTTGGTGACTGTCTTGTGTATATTGGGAGGAACAGACTGCAGAATTTCCCTGTTGTTGTAAATAAGGTTGGCTTCAAGTGGCTCAGATATCTGGTGCTTGAAAGCAGTCTGCTGCAGTCAAGATCATACTTTGCCCATTAGGAAATTGATAGGTCTTAAGTTATCCTCTTGACTGGTGATTCACTATGTCCTCTGATACATCAAAAAATCATAGGAAACAGTTATTTAAAGGGTACTGCCTTCCATCATAAACAGAGTTAATAGTGGTTTCAAGGGCTGTTAATTTATCTTGTTCTCATGAACACAGTATTTGGTTTGAGAACAGCTCTCTGTGTAACCTGTTGTGATAAAACCAAGTTTTTACCTCCATCTCTTTCTTTTGTTCAACTTTTGAAATTTTAAGTAGTATGAGCTAAAGTTTAGTGACATTTTATATTATTTGTGTAATTGTTTAAAGTTCCTAAAATCCCTTTAGTTCTAGAAGGATATTGTCTCTTCACAAGGTAAGGAGTTGACAGCAAAGGAGCAAGCAGTGCCAGAGAGAGTGTGGCTGTTTCCAAGCTCATGGTCTTAGGGGACAGGAAGGGACAGGATTTTTGCTTTCATGGAAGCATCTCCTTCTCTAAATAGCAGCTGTGGGCAGTGCTGCAGGACTGGAAGTGTTCTGGTCATTTGTAAAGGGAGTGCTCTTATTGTCTTTAACCTGAACCTAGGTTTTCTGATCTGCTGAGTGAAGAATAAGAGACCAAAATTTTAGTTAGCTAGTTAGGTTTTGTATGAACTAAGACAGTATGTATTTCACTGTCATTTTTCCTGCTTAATAAGTTGCTTCTAAACTGCATACCTTTCTGAGTTTCAGCTAAATATCTCAAACTCAGTAAGAGTAGTAATGTGAAGGAAGAAAACTCTGGACTTACCTTTTATTTTAGATTTTCCTAGTAGCAAAAGCAACACTCTAAGTCTTCAGATCGCTAAAAGTGTCCCCCTTTTTCTCAGAAGCTTCTGTATTTCTGAAAGGTCAGACTTAAGGGCTGAGTTTATTCATGTGAATTTTCACCTCATGGCTGAAATTACATACTGAGAATGTGTTATAAAGCTTTAAATGACGCTGGGGAAAAATAAAAAACAAGTCAACCTCACTCTCTGGACACAGCTAGAACTAAAACAGGTGTGGCTTTGCATGTAAATGTATCTCCTGATACATGTAATTGGGCACACTAACACTGTGTGGGTTTGAGTGCATGGTGTCAAGGGGGCAGGTACTCCTTCAGCTACTGGATCTGTCATTTTCTGGACTTTTCTTCACAGCTCTACAAACAGAAATGTCCTCTGAGGTCAGCCCTCTGGTCTACTTGCTCCCACAGGAGTTGCAGTATAGGGAGGGAGCATGAGCCCAGGCATTTTCTGCAATCCTTTCCCCTCACCTGCTCCAGCATCCACAGCTGTTGGGCCCATGATGTTAGGGACTAGATTTGTGGGCCTTGTTCTTTGAGAATTTACATAATGCTTTTTGGACCTACTGATACCATCTGCTCTGCAGCCCCCTCCATGTTCTAGAGGTGTACTGCCCGTTGTGTAAAGAAGTACTTCCTTAAGTGTGTTTTAAAATGGTTTATGTTTGCAGCACCCCCAGGAAGAAGAGCATATTCATCCTCATATGACAGTAGAGAAAGATTAGGAGGGTTGTTTCCAAAAGTACCTCTTAATAGATGTCTCATGCATGTGTTTGTCTAATGTGAGGCATCTGAGTTTTCAGATGCCTGAGCTGATTTCTATCCCAGATCAGTCATGCACAATGATTAACATACAAATGAGGATCACTTGCAGTGTTGTTTGATTTATTGACTGACCCATAATTAAATACTAATTCCATGGCAAAGGAGAGGCCAAACCTAGTTCTCCCAGTCACAGTCAACTTCCTTTTCTTACAGGTTTTTATCTGGCTCATCATTTGTTATCCTGTGCATCCATTATTAAAAAGGGGCCACAATAAAAGCTGGCATCATTCACTGATGTTCCAGAATTATCCACTGAACAAAGAATGGCATTTGCCTGATGCAGGGAAAACTGTAATGCAAAACACAGTGTAGAACTGTACAAATACAGCCTGTCTGTAAGGCATGCACAGAACGGTTATAGAATTAATATTGCTGGGGCAGGAGGCATCTCAGAAAACATCTTATGGTTCCCTAGAAAACATGTAATATGAAGAACAGCTGAGGGAGCTGGATTTGTTTATTCTCAAAAAGAGGAGGCTCATGGGGGACCTCATAACTCTCTACAACTATCTAAAGGGAGATTGCAGTGAGGGGGGACTGTTCTCTCTCTCTCTCTCTCTCTCTGTGCCTGCTCTGAAAGGACCAGAAGAAATGGCCTCAAGATAAGGTTCAGATTAGATATTAGAAAAAAAAATTCACTGTTAGGGTGGTAAGGCTTTGGAATAGGTTGCTCAGGGAGATAAATGCTAGTCACCATCCCTCGAAGTGTTCAAGAGGCATCTGGATGTGGGTGACATGTTTCAGTGGTTTAGAGATTACAGGGGTAGTGCTGGGTTGATACTTGATCTTAAAGGTCTCTTCCGACCCTGATGATTCCATGACTCTATGATTATCGATACTTCAAAGTCTGAAGCCTCACAACAACATCCCCATCAAAATCAAAAGAGGACGAGAAGTGCAAAAGATGTACGGAAGTAGCGAGTGTCCAGAACCAACAGGTCGTGCCTGCCCCACATCCTTCTACGCCCAGCACCGAGCTGTCCCCGCGGGCCGGGTGCCGGGACAGCCGCGCTGTCCGGGCGGGGCGGGGCCGGGCCGG
>VXBA01000855.1:3519176-3561114 GCA_013399895.1 Serilophus lunatus | reverse complement strand
ACCGCGGAGGAGGTTTGGGGCGGGCGCATTCGGCAGGGGCTCCCCCTCGGCACCGGGGGCTCAGGCTCTCGCCATGCGCCCCGCGGCCGCCCCCCGCCCCTCCGCGCTGCCGCGGCTGCTGCTCTCGGGCGCGGCGCGGGCGCTGCTGTNGCTGCTGGCGCTGGCGCTGTGGCTCTGCTGGGGACACAACCGGCGCGGGAAGCGCGACCGGCTGAACGCCGCCTTCGCTCTGCTGGAGGACGAGCGGGAGGCGGTGTGCCGGGGCCTGGCCGCCCGGCACCTGCCGGCGTGGGTGAGTGAGGAGCGGGGGGTGCTGCCCCGCATCCCTCCGGGAGCGGGGACGGCGCGGCGGGAGCGGGAGCAGGGAGCAGCGTGTCCCGCAGCGAGCGGCCGAAGGGGAGGCAGTGATGTCATGGACCGAGCAGAGCGTCTCTGATTCTGAATTCTTGCTCAGTAAAGCAAGGATTAGACTGGAAGTTGTTTTAACCCGGGAGATGTGCAGTGAGCCGGTTTGTAAGACAGGCTGCTGTATCGCCAGAGAAACATCCTTTCAGATGTGCGCTGTTGCATTGCAGCTATTTTGCTGTCGAGGATACTTATTTCAGACTTTCTTAGCTAGCAGATTTTTTCCCCTCTAGTGTCATTTAAAAACAAACAAAAATATATAAACATAATATTCGTTGCCTGCTAAAAACCGAATATTTATCTTTAAAGAGGCATCTGTGGATGGTATGGAAAGCCAACCCTTCTTTGTTATTCATATCTGTGTCTAGCCATTCTAGGTTTTTAAAGTGAAGAAGCTAGAAAAATCTACCGGTACAGTCTATTCTACATCTTTGGTGATGAGGTAGTTTTTTTTTTCTTCAACGTCATTTGCTTAGCATTTAAAAACCTGCCAGGTTCTGATTGTGAAATGCTTTTCTTGTCAAAAAGAACTCTTCGATATTCTCTAGTTGTAAGGAGTGTTGCATGGAGACGTTTCTAGTCAGCAAACTTTTATATAGCCTACAGCACTTGGCTCTCCTAGTTTTGTGGGAAACGAAGGCAGCTGGCCGTTCTGAGGGAGGCCAGGGTCTCCTGGCACAGCTGGCGGAGCTCCCTGCACGTTTTCCCTCCCGCCGGGCACAGAAGCCACTGTGAATGAGGTTTCTGCTTGTTTGTATTGACAGGGCGTTTAAAACAACTCGCAACACTTAATGAGTGTGGTGGTGTCAGCTCTTGCCCTGATGCTGTGAAGGCCGTGCTGTGTTTTATCCTCAAGTGCCCTGAATCGCTGTAACGAGACATTGAGTCTCTTAGTCACTGTTGAAAAATCAGACTCGCCACCCCAAATGCACAGAAACTCAAAAAGTTCTATTTGGTTTTGTGGCTGAAAGTGTCAGCACTCATTAGTGTGGGAGCAAGCGGTTGATGGAAAGGGTTATTGATTGCCCTGTACTCAGCCTTCACAAAGCTGCAAAGAGAGCGCAGCGTGCTCCGAGCACAGGAGAGGTGTGGACAAATGGGGAAACTCCAGAGCCCACCGGGATGGTCAGGGGCTGGAGCAACTGGTGTGTGAGGAGAGCTGGAGCTGTTTGGCCTCCTTCAGGAGAAGGGAAGGCTTAAGAAGTATCTCACCTCTGTCTCCCACTGCCCAGCACATGCTCACGGAGATGGTAGTCAAACTCTCTTTAGTGGTCTCATTCCTGACTTGTGAATTCTTGGAGCCGGCTCCCAGAAGGCAAGATGTAGGACCTAAGAGTAAAGGACCTGCACCCCATTCTTTTAGTTTTATCCTTTTATCCATATTGCCAGTTCTCCTCCTTTCCTGTTCTGTGTTGGTTACTTAATTAGTCGGTGTTTGATTCCACACACATTTGTACTCAATGCATTTTTAAGTCCTCTGTTTAATTCCCCTTCTATCCCCTTCCTCTGATCTTCCACTTCTCCCCTGTGCTGATCTTGGAGTCTGATTCTCACCTGATGTCTATTCAGTTTATTCTCTGTAGTGTTGTCTTTTTAATCTTTCATTTTTGCCTTTCAGTGTTCATGAGCCTTCAATTGAGAGAGCTCTAAAAATGTCCCTTGCATTCTTCTCTCCTCTCATGCAGAGGTGGGAGTATGAGTACAATTCAGGCTAAGGGAGCATGGGTTGGATTTGCAGTGTTGTAATCCTAGGAAAGGTTCTGGAGGTGTGAAGCAATGGCAGTGTCTTGGGATGCATAAATCTTTGTCTCTTCACGTGCTCTATAGTACAATGAGTGGGATCCATCTGCTGAAGAGTTAAAACCAATCATTGATTGTAGTATTGTTATGTCTCCCCAAGAAGTGGCTTCTTCAAATGTGACTCGGGTTCTGCTCGGTCCCGGTATCAGTTGTTAGGAGATGCATTAGTGTTGCAGCCTTTCCTTCAGGGGGAAGCTACTAAATCTACTCAACCTTACTATCAACTCTACTAATCTACTCAACCATCTGTTTGGGGGAATTTTTAGGGTTACTTTGCAGCACCAGTTTTTCGGCTGAAACCAGCCAGTGAGTTTGGAATAGAGGCATTCCTGTGCTAGACAGTGTACGTGGGCAGGTTGTGCTGCCTTAGGAAACAGGCTGGAAATCTGCTCATGGCAAGCAGAGTCAGATCTGTGTCTTGGAGAGGTGAGATTTTTGACTTCAACCTGTGCAGACTTTAGAATGACTCCCTGTGTCATGTTACACATGAGAAGACCCAAGGACGCTGGGTTTCTTCCTGATGTTAAGTTCCTTTTACCATGGGAAACATTACTGGATACACAACTGTACTTTTAAAACGTTGATTTTAAATGCCTTGTTTATGTAAAAGGCTTGTTTATACTTCTTTTTGCCCCTGGGTGATGAGCTAAAAATCCTGTCCCTTAAACAGAGAAACAAAACGCCAAAAAACACCAACAAAACACAAACAACGATCAAGCAAAAGACAAAACCAAACCCTGATGGATAGATTACCGTGTTGTATTTGAACTGAACGGCACCGTTGTGTCAGACATGGCTTTTGTTATTGCTGTGATCCTTGGTGTGACCTGCTCCAGGGCAAGGTGGAGCCATGCAGAAACTTACACATTTTCTTTCCTTCCTAGTAATTGCCCTTTACCTTGTGGTTTTGATCTTCAAAGATCTTTTCAAATGCTAAGTAATTTTTGCAGCATTCCTTAAACTTTGGCAAGAAACGTTGCTGGTTTTGTAGGTGGGTAAAACTGATTCTGATAGTGTGATTTCCCCAAGGCTACAGGATTAAAATTTACTCTGTGATAGTATGAACTTTGGCAGCTTTTGGTGTCTGGTTCTGGGCATAGTAGGAAATGTTTTGAGTTTCTTTTTCTGTGCTGTATTAATGGCAAACTCAAGGGCAAGACCTTGCTGGCAGGGCTCTCGCCAGTGACAAGGGCCAGAAGTGAGTTTGGAGTTCAGAGCCTTGGTTGGCAATTATGGAACTGAGGATGGTTTCGTTTCAACACACAGTAGGACATGACAGGTTGTTGGAATGAGTGGTTGGATCAACAGGAGAGCTTGGTGGTGTCACTGGGCTGAACGAGGCATGTGACATGCTAACTAGCCAGACATGCACATTATGGGGATACCCCGTGGGTAGGAAAGGATTTGCTCAAGAGCATATGTCTTTGCATCTAGATTATCCATTGTGTAGCAACACCTGGATACCAAGCTCTGCTTCCTCTGCAGAACTGCTCATTTAGTTCATTCCATCAGTGGAGCTGAACTTTGGTATTTGGAACCCGCTGACATTTGGTGGCCTTTCATAATGGGCAGAAAGCTGGTTTTCAGCAGAGACCTGTAATCAGTTTCTGTGGTGTTCACCTCTGAAAAGCCCGTTTTGTTAGTCCAGGAGCTGCTGATGGTCTTTCAGTACCAGCCTTTGAGCTACAGCAGTGCTATTCCTTCTGTCTGTCAGAGGAAACTGAGGCACTGAGTGCCTGGGCAGGAGCTGGGTTGCAGACACATGAATGAGGGGGTGCCAGGAGGTGTGGAAATGTACCGCAAAGGGCTGCTAATGATATCACGGCCATCTGAGGTGTGACATAGTGCTGGGTGATTCATTGTGGCTGCTGTTGGTGTTTGCTGTGGGCTATCTGGTTCAGGTGTCTGTGGCTCAAATAGTGAATTCAGTTTTGCTTTTTCTTAAAGTGGATCTGCCTGCTGCCTCCTTTTGGTTTTTGCTTCTTCCCTGATGCCCCTTTGTGCTGTTCCAGCTCTCTTTAGCTACCATCTTGTTTCTTGACCACCTCTGGCAGTTGTACCTCCAGGAGCTTTGGCTCTAGCGAATAATCCCAGTCAGCTTTAGTGGTTTACACAGTGCTACATTTCTTCACTGAATATTGTTGGACCTCATATGTGGGCTGTGACTTTCTTATTGGGATGTGGTAACCTAACTGTTGTCCTCAGTCCTGGTCTGCCCTTCCTTTTGGGTCACACCCTTCTCTTCACTGTAGTGCTTTAAAGAATAAGCTCACTGTGCTACTTCCACCCCTGCTCTATCCTGCCTGTGGCTGATCCAGAGCTGTGGCACAAGTGCTGCAGGATATTGGTGCTGGGCAGTTGAATTGAAGCTGTGGACCAGCTGCCTCCAGGCTACACAGGATACATGTGCTCTGTGAAGGAGAACCTTTTGGTGAAAGATGAAAGTCCTGCAGGTGAAGTGGAGGTCCCTTGATTCACACAATCTGCCTCACTCTAAAATGTCAGCAGCCATTTATCAGTGTTGATTTTCCCTTCTGGTGCTGTGTTCTTGCTTTATCAGGCAAATAGAGCTGGGTAGGCTGACATTTCAGTGAACTTGAATTGTCTTATTTAATGGAAAAGTTGCTATTTAAAGCATCAAAAGAAAATGTTTATAAAGAATATGGTAATATTGCTTTGGGGTTTTTAATGTAATAATTGGAGATAATTTCAAGCATTATTTGAGCAGGGAAAATGGGCACTTAAATCATACATGAAGCTATACTAAAACACAGGCTGCTGTCTGTTCCATCCAGACATCTCTGAGCACCTCTCTAAAAGTTGCTGAATTCAATAGCAAGCCTTTGCCTGAGCAAAGTAATTCACAGCTCCTGTGAGAGAAGGTATTGTCCTACCCAATTACTATTATCAAGATGACAGGCACATTCCCATTGTATTTGGGTGCTTTGCAGAGCTGAGCAGGGCCCAAATACCCACTCTGAGAAGCTTCTGCGCTGTCCTTCCCTTCTGCAATAGTCTGCTACCAGCTTGTAACACTGGCTGCAAATTCCACATCCATAAGACTTTAATGTATGATTGTAGTAAGGCAGCTCTTCACTCTGCAGCTTCTTGGTGAGGTCTGAGAGATCAGTTTGTTACTTGAGGGTGGCCTCAATGATATCCTGACTGTGACTGACCAAGTCTTCACTTCAGGGAACTGGGGGGAGTTTGTAATGGTCTTCTTTCTGGGATTTGATGTATCTGACTTGGAAGCTTGATCCATAAGTGACTACTTCAATTTGTCCATGTTATCTAAAAAGCTCTGAGAGGTGAAAACACTGGACTGTTACACGTGGTAGTGTATGCTAATGGTTTTGAACTCTTTTTCCCTGAAGCTACTGGCACTGTGTTAGTATTAGTGGAGAAATGCTGCCACAACCAATAAATTGAGTTTCCTAACCAGGTTCTTGTTTTCCAAAGTGTCTTTTTCGAGTCTTGATTGAGGTGAGTGAGTACAAAAAACAGGTTAGACACATCTTATAAGCTTGAAAGGAAGCAGGTTCTCGTGGCTTCCCAAGACATGACAAAGAGAAGGATGAGAAATCTAATGCTGCTTTGCATTATGAACAGGATGTGACACTTCCTTTAATCATACAAACGTGCCCAGAGGCATACTGATACATCGGTGCACGTGGATTCTTTTGCCTTTTATTATTTTTAATTGTTTTATTTGCCATTTATGGTTTTTCAAGAAGGTAGTAAATTATAAAGGACGTATGTATGAAGGCAGAGGAATCTCAAATTACTCTTAAAACTTGTTGCAGAATCCATGATATCTTTGCACGTGCCCAAACAGATGGCACATGGCACTCACTTTATTCTTCTTTGCATCCAGGTTCACTTTCCTGATGTCGAACGAGTGGAGTGGCTGAACAAGGTGAGGAGCTCTGAACTCCAGTCTGAGACCATGTGCTCTGAGCTGCATCCCAGCACAAATTCTGTGAGACAAGTCTCAGAAAGTTGTCAAGTCACTCAATCATATTGTTGCCTGTACTGAAGTATGGAGCCCCTTAGCTGTAGAGTTTCCACTAGGGGTTTGGTAAAAGCCAGTGTAAGCCTGGTTGATACAGGTTTGATGAATTTGAAAACACCATTCTGAGATTAAAGAAAGCAAGTGTAGAAATATGTGTGTGTATATAGATGTGTATGTGTTATTATTTTAGCAAAAGTAGCGGTGTTTCTCCTTACCGGAGGAGAGCTCTAAGGCAGATGTTCCCATCAGCAGGTGTAGTTAACCTCTCACTGGAATTGAACTTGGTGGAATTCAGAGCAAAACAGCTCAACCTGAAAATCAGCATCCAGTGTTGTTTTGGGTTTTTTTAATTGTTTGTTTGTTTTTAAGCAAACTTTATTTTTAAAGCTCATTTCACTCCTCTCTAAAGAAACGTAACTCCGGGGAACTTTGTGACACTTAAGAGTAATTAGGGACTATTGTGCTTTAGAGATTCAACCCTGGGCTTTGTTGGCTCCTGCAGTTAGAAGCAGTCAATAGACTGGTACTGAGAACTCACCCCCCAGTTCCTGAAACAAATTCCTGTTCTGAGGAACTGGGATGAATCCTTCCTTCCATAAGGATGTCATAAGTGCACAAATGTGACTTGGTATTTTAAAAGGGCTGATATTAACGGCCAGGTATTCTGTAATGGGTGCATCTGTTTCTCAACAGAAGGTATTTTATGTAAGGAATCTTCAGTGTGTTTCTGCTTTTGCTATTTTTTAGGTCCTTGTACAGGCTTGGCCATACTTTGGAACAATCATGGAAAAAACATTTAAAGAAGTTCTTGAACCAAAAATCAGAGCAAAGAGTGTACATCTGAAAACATGCACCTTTACCAAGATCCACTTTGGCGAGAAGGTAGTGTGAATCCTTTGTAACACTTGTTACAAAGGACTTGTTACTTTGTTACACTTGTTACTTTTCTGAAAAGTTTAGGTGCAAGGGGAGTCTGATGTTCAGCTCTTGAATAGCTTTGCCTCCATCCTTGTGTTGACTTGAGTGTCTTCACCATGAAAGAAAGATCATAGAGGAGGGACACACAACTATTCCTACTTGCTGTCAGTATCCTGGGACTGGAGATAGAAAAACAGGGCTGTATCCACTTTTTTTTTCTGTTGTACCCTTGCAACAGGAGTTTTCAGCGCTTCCTAAGGCTTGCCGTGTGGGCTACTTGCAACTAGCCCTGTATTTGAGGAGTGCAGAGGCTGTCCCCTCTTTAAGGAAAAAAACTGGTGTGCTTTACTCATACTTTGCATTCCATTTTGCAAAGTCTTTGATGAATGCTTCTGTACTGAAATTGATCAAAGTGAGTAGGACTTCTCATTGGGCTTAATTTGATAGACATTAACTAATTTGTTTCTTATTTTTATTTCAGTGCCCTAGAATCAATGGAATAAAAGCATACACCAAAGAAATCGGTAGAAGACAAGTTACCTTAGACCTGCAGATATGGTAACATTACATCATTTCTTATGTAGATGGTTCTTAATTCACTGCCCATTTCACACCTGTGTGTGTGTGTGTGTGTGTCTTGCTGGACTGGACATGTGGTCCACTAAACTCAGCATGAAAAGGTCCTTGTCTTGTATCAGTCTAGAGTGATATAAGATGACCTGCCCCTGGCTGGATGTTCTCAATGCTTACAGAAGTGAAATGTGCATCAGCATCTCAGTCAGAAAGCACCTGTGCAAATATAGGTGTTACTTACACTGGCCCATCGCTGCTGCCATGGGTATAAGGATGTGTCCCTTGGCTTTGCCACTGATGGCAGTAACAACCCAAGTTTTGCAACAGTGTTTCCTGTTCTGAAAGCTAAGTCTGTCTTGCTCACTATGGTTTCTCATTAGTCCAACGTCTCCGGTTCTTCCAGAACTACTTGCACTATTTATTTTTTAATTCCTTCCTCTAGTTTAATCTTCTTGTCTTACCATTTGTTCCATGTGCCACCCAACACGTTTGCTTTTTTGATTACAACTGTTCTCCGAGCAGAAAACTGCCTCTAGCTCTATTAACAACAACAACAAAATTAGATAAAACATTTAATACCTCCCAGGCTGCTCTCAATGAGCTTATGTGTTTTGTTAACATCAGAGCCATTGCAGAGCTAAATTCTCTCCTGGTTTAGCCTGGAGAATGGAATTACTGGGGGAATTACCACTTACATGGTGCTGTAGCTCTGTAAGTTTAGTGGGCGATTGAGCTGCCTAATTTTAAATGGCTTTTCATGGTAGTTCCAGGAAAAAAACAGTGTGAAATTATGGAGTGTCTTGAGAACAGAACAGAGATCCTCAGAACTGTGCCTGCTGCTTAATGTGGCAATGGCACGACAGTATCCCCAGCCCTGGAAGAGCACCATCTCTCCCTGTAAATGGATATGATTGATTTTCAGCCAGGTGTTGTGCTTCAGTGCTATGAGCAAAGTTCTCTTTGTAATAGCCAGGTCAGTGTTAAGGCCTTTGGCAAATCATTCAGGCTTTCCATGTTGAGATTGAGAGATATGATGCCTTTTAGGCTCTGCAGAACATTGCTGCTGTTCTCTGCTAAACTGCTTCTCCAGGCTGCTTCTCCTACACAGTCATTTTCACTCTCTATTAATAATCCTCTGCAGAGGGATTCCCCCACCTCCACATTCTTGTCCCTCTGGCAGACGCATCAGCATCACCAAACTGGCCAAATACTTCTGTTCCTCATGCTGATGATATCAGATGGCAGTTCAGGTTAGGTTAACCCAAATCTTTTCTGTATTCACACAGGAGTGTGCAGTCTACCTTGTCTCTCTCTCTGGTGGGGGTCTCTTCTCCAGGGCTGTGTTAAGGCCCCAGCTTCACTTGTGTTAATACATCAACATCAGTTTCTGCAACTAAGCTGTTGTGCATTGTGCAGTGTACACAGGAGAGAGTATGTTACTTCCAGAAACATGAAGCAGATCATTGAGCAGTGGTGTTATTTACCTGCTTTTTCCTAGATTTTCCAAGAGGAGATGGAGTTGAGGTGCCCTAATGTGAGGCTGTTTCCTTTTGTGCTGCCTCTTGGTACTGTGTTCTGTCTAAAGCTGTCTCCTGGCATCACAGCTCTGGAGGAGAGAGTGACATGCTGTGGGTGGCTGTATGTGAACTCTGCAATGCTGATACCACAGTGGCTGACCTTCCTCTCTTGGATTAGGTTTGAGAGAAGTATAGCAGCGTTGCAGTGAACATTAAAGGATTAGTGTGTCTGCATGTTGTAAACATGACTCTTTTGCCTCTGTGCTTGCTAGCTGTAATTTTGTGGGAGTTCCCTCACTGGTGAACCCACGTGAGCATGACCTGTTGGCTGGGTCACCACTGCATACAGCACTGATAAGGGCAGCTGCAGCAGGGAAGGCCAAGCAGCCACCTCACACAGGGTGCAGTCACCCTGGTATTCAGCACTCCTGCCTTGGCAGCAGCTCTGCCCTGCTCCAGTGCTAAGTTACCTTTTATGTTGGGCAGTGTCTTGCATCCAGAAATCTTGGCATGCTCTTTTGCTTTCAGTCTCAGAGCAGTACAGGAGGATTTTTATTCCTCCAGCTGTTTCAAGGAGGCAACTAGTTGCTGAAGCCAAGAGTCTTTGACTTGACATGGTGAAAATACAGGAAGGAAAAAGGCAGGACTAGAAAAGCCTTTCCTTCTTAGCCTTTCTTTATGATCTGTATGGAACTATTTGTGTAGTTTTAATAGTCGCTTGTACACGTGGTTCATCAAAGGCTTTGTTTAGTCTGTGCTTCTGACCTCCACAATATGATGCAGCACTGGAAGCTGTGGCTCAGTTCTGTGCCATGAGAGGAGGAGTTTCCTTTCCTCTGTTTTAAATTTGCAGCATGGTATCACAAATTGCATCCTTTGCTTGGGAAGTGTGAAAAATAGCACTTAAGAGGTCACTTACTTGTATGGGCAGCAGCTGTCAGCAGGGCCAGGGATGCAGCAGATCTTTAGGCAAAGGCAAGGAAGGAGGCTACAAGTCTTCTTTCAAAGTCTTTTTTCTCAGTCCCTGAAATAATGCACTCAATTGGTGTAAATTAAGTTGTATAAATTCAGCCCAACTTGTAGGACTGAACAGAAATGTTGTGATAACCACTGCTTACCCTCAGCTCTTTGTATAAAGTTGGTCATTTACCTGTCTGGAGGTCCTGGTGTCTGTATTCTGTACGTGTATCTGTTTTCCAGTGCAAATACATCTGATCTACATCTTTCATGTAACACATAAGAAAGTATCAGGATTCTTGTGATGACTAAATGAAATATGAGATCCCTGCCAGACTGGGATTTGTAATCCCCCAACCTGAAATATGAGATTCTGTCTGGAAATAAACTGTCAAAACTCTGGGATCTCCAAACAATTTGCCCTAGATCTAAATAATCAATCTGATGTCCACTGAGCACAGGAAGCTGGCAGTTGCATTCTCCAAATGGATGATGTCAGAGCATTCCAGAAATGTTCTCAAAACTGCATTTTCTAAAATGAGAATTTTCCAAGTGCAGCCACGTGACTTCCTACAGCTGCTTTTCTTCCCACTTTCTGCAATTGCCTGAGCTGCTGCATAGCCATAGAATCATTGGCTAAAGTCATGGAGTTTCAAAGTATTTGAAGGCACTACTACCTCTCTGAAAAATATCTTGCAATCCAGTTTCTTGCAATTTCATTAATATGATTTAGTACTTTTAATGGTTTTCCTTGGAAATGTTCTGAATTTTTTTCCATGATCTTCTGTGGCATTTACAGCACATGAGATGTTATAGAAGAATAGTTTAATAATTAATATGTATAAAAATGCATCCAATTGCAATTTAGTCTTAAAAGAGAATGTTTGGGCTTCCTAACTGGCAAGTTTTCAAAGCTGCAAAGACAGTCTGCTTGCAGAAAGAAGTCAACAGGAGTGTGCAACAATACTTTTGAGCTTTAGTGGAGTTTGAGCTAACTAAGTTTGTAGTCTCTTACAGGAAACAAAAGGTATTTCAAAAACTGGTCAGTCTTGAGCAGAGAAGGAGCCTGACTGAATAGGGAAATGGGAAAGGCATAAAGTGGTCTGCTTTTTCTCATACCCTGTGTTACTTGATAACATTTTCTTGTCTCTCTTCTTTGTGTAATACTGCTTGCTCATCTCCCAAGTCCGAAGTCAGGCAGACTGAGCATAGTCTGTGTTACAAAGCACTTGAGAAGGGCCAAAGGGGGCTTTTAGCATGGGGGCCACAAGAAGATGGGGCCCACAGGCAGTCACTTTACTGCCCATGCCTTTTCTAAAGGGATATGCAGACATCCAGGTTGATTAAACTTGTCAGCATGTGCTCTTGTAGCATCCTTCCCTTCAGCCATCGGATTGCCATTGTATCATAAACACTGGGTCCAGCTTTTCCACCAAAGCACAGAAGAGATGCAGGTGAATAAACTTCTCATCCTGAACAAGCTTCTCATCCACAGCACAGGCACACCTGCATCACCTTGTGCAACAGGAGATTTAGGAGAGAAACAGGTGATTGTGCCACCCTTCACAGATGGGCTCTGTGGAGGGGCTTGTCCCTTCAGGCTTTGGTGTGTCAAGACTTGAGTTTGGCTTAGGTGTGCTCTCTCTTGGGGAGCTCAGCAAGGTCACACTGAGCAAAGGAGCAGACGGAAACACCAACAGCTGAGACTGGAAATGAGGAATAAAACTAATTAAAAGAGTGCATCCTTCCTACCAAGCACCCTGGTGTGAGGTTGAGGCAGAATTAAGGATAATTGAAGACTCAGACTCTGTTAAGATTCCTCTGACTAGAGGAGACTAGACTTTAAAACATGATGGCAAGTATTGGAGTGTTACTGGAGAAAAGGGACATCTAGGACTGGGTAGGAAGAGTTTTTGATGTGTGGAAAGGCATAAAGACTGTAAATTGAAACACCATGGCTATTACTTGTTATGTTGGACACAAGCAACAACTGAATTAAATCCTCTTGGATTAATTACTGCAAATTGAAGAACTCATTTTGGCTTCTCATTTAGAATTTTTATTGTAACAATACCCTTTTAGCGCCCAGTGTAATGAGCTGTAAGATAATGTCAAAATTGTAGAAGCTAAAAAACATAAGTTTAATTATGTGACGAGCTTTTAAGAAAGATTGTGTTCATTTTGGCATGACTTGTGAGGTTGGTTATTAACATTAAAGGCTTTAATCTGTGTGTTATGAGCTCTTAAAATTCTGTTACGTGACTACCTGTAAAAAATATACAAATAACTTTGCTTGCAAAAATAGGGACAAATTCTCAGGGTTGCACATTCTTGGCAGGTTTTTTGGGGTTGGGAGGGAATATGTCTATATGCAAATTACAGTGTGAATTTGTAGCAACTGCAGCACTGTTTGCCTGTATACATGTGGTCAGAGCAGAAATCCTGTCCTTTTCCTTTGATTGTGGGAGGAAATTATGCATGCAGGCAGCAAGCACAGCACATTCACTGTGCCATGGTACCCTTACACCCTGCTTTACCTGCAGGGTGTTTGTGTGTCTGCAGCCAAAGCTGTTTCTCAGAGGGCTGAAAGGGAACTTGGTAGCTCCCTTCAGTGTTTTTCTGCCAGAGGCATCAACAGATCCTCTACATTCTGCTCCCCAGGGAGTGGCTATTGGTTTCTGCATAAGGTGATGTTTGTAGTTTTATTAAAGTCTAAGGTGGTTTCCAAATTGCCAAAGTACCACATTTGGTATTTGCTGTATTTAAGTTCTCCATGGCAACTGACCAAAATCTGATCTAATTTGTTGTCTTTGATTTCAGCCTCAAGGAAGCCAGGTTATTTTTAGTGATAAATTTGTCCTTCAAGTGGGCTTTTTAGGTGGTGGGCAAGGGTGGTGTGTGGGCAAGGTGGGAATTCCATAAATAATGGCAAGACATTTCTTCACCAGCTTGGGAGCTGAGTCACCAGGTTATGGGGTGGGATCAGGTCTTTGGCAGAGCAAGAGGGCAACTGCTTTGACCTGCATTTTGAATGAGCCTGTTGATCCCCTCCTTGCAGCAAGCTCACCTCAGCCAACTATAGTCTTAAGAATGAAAAAGTAACCTTGAAATACAGATGTTACTTTGAGATTTTTTAGGTAGATCAATATCCCAGGCGACTGCAGGGTTTCTCTTCTGCAGATCTGACCTTTGTTCAATTCCCCTTTTCAGTCGCTTGAAAGTCCATCTCTGCCTTGTGGGGTCATGTTGTCAATCTTTAAACTGATTTCACTTATACTCTGTATAGCCCCAAATTTCTTTTGTTGCAAACTGTGAAATAATGTGAGTTTTTTTTTTCAGTTACATAGGGGACTGTGAGATTCACATGGACATATCGAAATTTAATCTTGGCGTGAAAGGTGTACAGGTGCGTGCAGTGCTAACATTGTCTGTTCAAGGCTCTGTGGGGCAGGAGGTAGCACATCCCAGAGGGGAGATCATGATACTTAATTGGGGAAATCTGCAGCTATAAGGCTTGGAATGATTGGTTTATGTCCCTGTATTTTGGCTGGGGAAATGATGGCTTCCATGGAAAGCCCCTCAATACCACTCTTAATCTTCATATTGTGACCCTTAAACAGGGTCAGTGCTAGAGTTTGTGTGGTCCAGCTTCTGCCAGTGGAGTTCAGAGGAACTGTGTGTCCATAGAGAACTTTGGAAGAACCAGAATGTTCATAAACTGATGGAGATTAAATGAGTAACATGTTCTTACAGTGTTGGAAGCTAGTGCACAGATCACTCTGTTACATGCAGGATTGCAGAGAGACTCCACAAACACAGAAATCATTGCCTGATATCATTAGCAATGGTTTGGTGGGAGGAGGTTATTGTTGTTTTTAAATTCTAAATAAAATTGACTTCTAGTAGGATTTTTAAAATTACTCCCATCACTGAAAAGCTCACAATTTTGAAACTGTATCTTGAGCATACCTTAACTTTAAGCTTTCCTTGGTCTGTTTGCAGTTGTATGGGACATTGAGGGTGATCCTGGAACCTCTTCTAACTGATGCACCTTTTGTTGGAGCAGTGACCTTGTTTTTTATGCAAAAACCGGTGAGTCAGTAGTGAACTGCTCTCTGCAGCCTTCTTGCTTCTTGGTCTGTCTTAGTGCTTGGATAGGTGTTCAGTGAGTGACATGAGCTGTCTGTCACTGGTAATCCAAACTGCATAACTGTGGATGCCTCATGGTGCAGGTACTTGAATGACAAATTCACTCACCTCTTGAACTCCATGAGGGCATAAATTAATATGCTTTATACTTTTGTAGTAGTGCCTAAAAAGTTTCTTGCTTCAGTCTAAGGATGGGAAGATTTTCTTCTGGTGACATCACAGTTTCCCAGGCCTTTGTTGCAAGGTTCCTGGCTGGTGGATGTTCCCATTCATAGATTATAAATGCAGTCATCTTGGAGACCGTTCAGCCATGGTCGTCTTTTGAAATCTTGCCTGTTTAAGGTCATGTGCTTTGTAGTGAATTGTGATTTAATAAAATGTGAGAAACCTTCTAGCCTTGGAAGAACCAGTTATCTTGTGGCACACAGCTTTGCTTGTCGGTTATGCTCTGCTTGAGTTCATGGGAGTCATATGGTTTATATATGAGGTGTTTTAGAGTTTAGACTTAGTATCATTATTTTACAGCATGAAAAAAGTCCCTCTTGTTTACTGTAGGAATACAGACATCCCCCTGCCTCAGGGCATAGGCAACTCCAACCCCTAAGTGAAAGGATGAGGAAACAACTTCAAAGGCAGCACTGTTGAATTTCCTGCATGACCGAGGGCACCTGCCAGCAGCCATTGCAAAGGGCTGAGTGCTGTCTTTCCTTGTGCTTGCAGACTGGGTCCCAGTGATACCCTCATTTCAGGATGGCAGATGAAATAAATAAGGCAATTGTTACTAGCTGGCTTTAATGTACAGATGCAGTCAATTACTGGTGCAGGTTTTCCTTTCTTAAAACAAATAGTTTAAAAATTATTTCCCCTCTTAAATTTTGCATTTGTTTTGAAATAAATTTTAATAGTCCTGTATGTTTTTTCTCCCTGATCTTGTTGTAGCATCTGGAAATCAACTGGGCAGGCATGAGCAACCTCCTGGATGTCCCAGGGATTAAGTGAGTGTCTATTTTGCTTCCCTTTATTCTTATTCAAAAGGTCTTTAGAAGTTGGGTCTTCAGCAATCATCAGAGCTGTTCTGAAGAATGTTGTATGAGAGATGACACTCATCCCATAGTATCTGGCTGTGGAGTTTGCAAAGCCTGAGGAGGGAGCTTTTTAATTCTGTCAAAATTGCTTCGATCTCTTCATTGCATTTAGGACGGAAATAGTAAATCCCTCAAATGACAATGATTTAATGTTGAGAAATAGCTGCAATCCCTCTGACAAACTGAAATACAATCTGTGATAAAGAAAGACTTATAAGAGGAAATGTTCTGTTTTTGTGTAATCTGCTCACCCTTTTGGTTATTTGGAAAATGAAGCTCTTCCCCAATGAGTCTTGGGTTGGTGTGGCACATAAAACTGGCACAGTAAGGATGAAATTCTTGGTGGTTTTCAGTACTCTAAGTCTCAAACTGTTTCACCAGATTGGGGATTCACTTTGTCCTTGTTCCTTGGTGTAAGAAGGAAATTCTGTTACATAAACCAAAATATATTTGATTACTCAGCCTTTGCCTTTCTCACTTTCAGTGCAATTGAAGACACTTCTGTTCCCTTGCAGCTCATGGTTTGCAGACTCACAGGAAGTATCTGGCTACTTTAGGTGTCAGTTATTGCATTAAAGGGCCTCTGAAGACCTTTGATGTTAAGTGAGAGGAAGCTTTCTTTTTCTCCTAATGAGAGGCCAGAGTGGCCTTTTGCCCTGAAGTTTAGCCTGAGAGCTCCAGTTTTTATCAGAGGAATTAATCTGTTCTTTTCTTACTTGGTTTCCTTAATCCTTGCAGGGGGAAGGTATGTAGGTGTTCCAACCTACAGCCTCTCATATAATTACGTGCAAATTTGGTGTCCTAAATTTTCACTCCCTGATTCTCTCTCAGGGATTTGAACAGAGACCTTTGCTTGTTCATCAGCACTGCAATGAAAGCTGGGAGCAAAACTTGTCTGACCATGAAGGGGCTGAAGGACAGGTTTAACAAGAGCCTTCCCATTCAAATGGATTGGGCTTACTTAAGAGAGCAAAGAAACTGGATGCAGTCATCTGTCCTCATGTACAGCTGTGTTTAGTTGAGTGCACCCTGAGACTCAATAGAAGGGACAATTCTGTGACATTCCTGTGGAGTTTTTTTACAGAAAAGCTAGCAGCCTGACCAAGGCTCCTGGTTTAACATTTGGAGTAGGAGACTGCTTTCCTTGTGTGTGAATCCAGTCTCATTCTGTCAATTGCGACAATTTCGTTACACAGTCTTACCCTGATAATCTGATGAAAGTCTTTCAGATACTTGGTGGTCTTGGGTGTGTACGTTGTAATTCAGATGGAAGTTCCCTCAACTCAAAGACAGGCAGTACCTTCAATTCAACAAGTGTGATCTCCAATTGCTTCAAACAAGGTTTTCCTTCTTATGCAAAAGATACCGAGATGTAGAACCTCATATTTTCCATTTTACAGTATGATCTCAGCATATGGCCAAGAGCTGAAAGCAGTGTGTGCTTAGACCATGTTCTAATTCTAAAAGCAAAATACCTTGAGGCCTTGAGCCCCCAATGAAATGGTGAAACATTTAGATTCCCTCTTCACCTTGCCCATCTCTGGTATCCATTCCCAAGCAAACCCAGAAGACACATGAGTTTGACCTGCTTGGGTGCATCACAGTCACGCAGCCTGAGCTCCCATTCTTCATTTACAGTCTGCTAGACCCAAATTTACATCCAGCAGTGGGAATGCTCCATATTGCAAACTTGCATCACTAAATTGAAGTCAAATGGACACTTTTCAACTCTTTCATAGAATCATTTAGGTTGGAAAAGACCTTTAAAGATCATCAAGTCCAACAATAAACCCAAAGTCTTCCAAGCCCACCACTACACCATGTGCCTAAGCACCATTTTTACAGATCTTTTAAATACTTCCAGGGATGGTGACTCAACCATTTCCCCGGATGGCCTGTTCTAATGCTTGACAACCTTTTAGGGGAAGGTAGGCAGTATCCTTCACTTTGCAGTAGCCATTTCTTTCATTGTGCCTCATTCTTTCCTCTAACCAAATTGTGATTGATTGTAGAGACTTAGATTGCCTTTTTTCCCCACCTGCAGTGTAATGTCAGACTCACTAATTCAAGACTTCATTGCTGCACGGCTGGTTCTACCAAACAGGATCACAGTGCCTCTGAAGAAGAACATCAACATTGCCCACTTGAGGTTCCCTATCCCCCAGGTGAGGTGTTTTTTCACTGAGAGTGCTTATCTACCTAAGTATACATTTGCCACCATGTGGATCCATCAGGATCCTGCATCAGCTCTTTCAAGCTGAATTATGGGCTTTCTGTAAGTAATATTTCAGAAATATAAAAGCAGGTGTTGGATAGTTCCTAATTTGGGAGGGGGACACAGGGACACAGTGGGTTCCTACCCTCACTACATGGTATAACAAATCTGTTTGGACTCTGAGCTTATTTACCAATTAAACATTTAGTTTGAAGATCTGTGGTACACTCAAATGAGAAAAATTAGTGTCAGGCTATTTAATATTTTTACTAGTGTTATGAAGGGGTGTAAATAGGGAACTCGGAGGGTGAAATCTCTGTTACGGAAAAAAAAGGGAAAAATCTCAACAACAAATCTCCTAGTTATTTGACATATCCAGATATTGAATCTGCTTCATCCATCAAATACCTAATACACAAATTAATGAGGATAAATACAAATGAGTGACAAAGGGATGCTCCCTATTGCAAAGCTGCATCACCAAACTAAATTTCAAAGACCACTCTGCAATAAAATAAGAACCTGTCTATGGGTATTTGGTTCCTTCTTCAGTCAGTGGGAATTGATCTTTACACTTGATTTGACTGTGGCTGTAATTCTGTGTGCATATGTATGTTTCTGATTTAAAAATAAATTGAATATTATTTCCTACACAGTTATCTAGGTTGAATTGTGCATCTGCTTAAGGGTTTTTTCCCCCTCTAGGTAAATGGTGGAAAAAAGTGTTTTATTACAGCTGTCATTGAAAATGTACTGCATCAAACTACATGTCTTTGCAGAACTGTCATGGTGACTGCCCTCGTTGCCTGAAATAACTACTTTTAGGAGGCAGCATATTATAATTATCCAAAGACTGCATTTTCATGACCAATTCTGAATCTTTATTTTATTCAGGGGGTAATAAGGGTTCATCTGCTAGAAGCTGAAAACCTTGTCCAGAAAGACAGTTTCCTTGGTGCAATTAGGGGGAAGTCTGATCCATATGCTCTTCTTCGCGTCGGCACGGCGCAGTATCGAAGCAAGACAGTTTCCCGAGATCTTAATCCCATTTGGAATGAGACATTTGAGGTACTGAATCTTTTGATCCCTCTATCTGTAGGATGCACAGCCATTTACATCCCTATGCTTGGAGGACTTTCTCTTAGCTGACTGCATTGGAGCAGGTGGACTTCCCTGTCACTTGGTTGAGGCATTTCTGTCCCTTAAACAAGTTCAGATTAACATTGTAAACTTGAAATGTCATTCAGGTTGGTCTGATTTACATGTGTGGGTTTTTGGAGGAGGTGCAAAGCATTGCTTTAAATATCAGTAAGTGCAGCAGCCTGTGCAGCTGTAGGCTGCTCTAGCGTTGGTTCCTTTCTGCTTATTAGGGACACCAGTTTGAGGGATTTGACTTGTAGTTCAAAACCAAGCATACTGAATTTGAAATATTTCACCTACAATCAATTCCATTTGTTATGCAATTAGCCATAAAAGGGCAAGGAATGTCCTTAATGTGTTATACAGCTATGAAATATCATGATCTTGCCCACAGCCTGGGCCTGTATAAATCTATGTGAATGCTTCTTATTTTTGATCAAAACCTCTTTCTCTTCAAGTTTGTTGTTCATGAAGTGCCTGGTCAAGATTTAGAAGTGGACTTGTACGATGAAGATCCAGATAAAGATGACTTTATGGGCAGGTAAATTAGCACAACCTTTGCTTGGGGTCCAGCAACCTCTGCTACAGGACAGTTGGATTATTCACACTGGAAAATTAATACAGTTGAGAGTGATTTCCTTTGCCCCGATATTATACCAAGTTATTAATTCCTAGCCCAACTAACGTTGAACAAGGTAGAGAATGGTCCCACACTCATGCAGGAAATCCTGGGAAAGCCATTAGAAGAGACAGTTACTACAACACTTGAGATTTACTTCAAGTTTATTTCAGTTTTGGAAGTATTTCAAGGGGGAGACTTTGGAAGTGTAAGTGCATTCCAGCACACATGCACACAAGTAATGTGGAGAAGTTGTTATTTGGATGAGACTCAAGTGTGGGCTTTTTTGGTGGTGGTTTCTTTTCTCCCCAACAGTATGCTGCATGCCTCAATATACACTGAAATGTTTGCTTTTTGTCTTTCAGCTTGCTTATAGGCCTAGTGGATGTAATGAATGATAGAACTGTTGATGAGGTAAAGATCACAGATTATTTCTAAATGTGATTGGTAGTGTATGCTTCCATGTACTCATTTGTGCTCCTCCTCTGCTACTACAGTGTTTGTGTTCTTAAAGCTTCCTTGCACATTTGCAGTGTCATATTTTCAAAAAAGGAAAATACTTTCATTCAGAAAACTTAAGAAGTAGCTACTACAAGAGCTTTTATAACCAAGCTGGTAACCCCAGACAGCCCTGAGGTTACACTGAGTCAGCAGTGGGGTATCTTGTGTTGATATCTCGTGTCCTGTATGTACCAAATGTTTTGTACGAGGCTGAAGATAAGGTTTAGTGCAACAATCTGATTGCTGAGGGAAGAAATGATTACTGTGGTTCATCCTGCAACACAGCACTCTGCAGACAATGCCAGGGTGCCTGCCCTGTGCTCTTTGCTGCTGGTTGGAAATATCCACATACTTATATGGGTATCTTATTTTCATTCTTTTCTGGCTTGTGTTTGTAAGTAGATGGACATGCTACAGTCTAAGTGTCAAAAAATGCAAGCTAAGGTGCTCAGAGTGCAATTCACATTTTTTGTTGTGCATAAGTCTCAGAGACTGCCACACACATATAAAAATTATTCTGCCTCACAGTTCTCAAGTTACTCTTTGTTGTCTCCATTTAGTGGTTTCCCTTAAGTAAGACAACAAGTGGACACTTGCATTTAAAGCTGGAGTGGCTTTCGCTAGTAAATGACCAAGAAAAGCTGCATGAGGTGAGTATATTTACCTAAAAGATTCAAGTACTCTGATCCTTGTCCAGCGATCAACAAAGGAGTGTGTAAAATTAGGAACCTCAGGCAAACTCGTGGGAGTTTAGTTTTGTCTGGCAAAGTTTTGATGTGATTCCCTCCCTGCCACTCCTGCAAAGGAAGGGTATTTCTTACCCCCAGTTTCTTGGTAATTCAGGAGCAGCCAAATCTGGCAGCTCTTTTTGCTTGAATTGGCAAACCTTTGTTTGACTCACTGCAAAGAGGCCTCTCAGAGTTCCTTTCTTTGACAGTTTTTCTCCTCCCTCTTCATCTGGGTTCTGTGTAGGAACCCAGGCCCCTGAAATAACCTATACTAGTCATAGACACTGTGTGGTTTGTAATGCCACTCGTGCTTGGCAGTGCCATGTTTCAAAATGAAATGTTCCCGAGGATGCTGTTTCTTCATAACCAAGCAAAACCATTTGAGTTCCACTGAAGTGAATAAAATTGTTTCCAGGCTTTGTTCTGCTGACACTGATGTTGATATATGTGGTTGAGCACGTTTTTAGGAGTCTAAATGCAATGGGGAACCCAACCAGTTCTGCACTGAGAGATTGGCAAATATTAAGGCCAGTGAATTGAAGAAACTTGCACATCTTACTGGTCTGCTTAGAACTGTCACACTTTGTTGGCTTATGCTCCTCCAAATTGCAAGTTTTAGGAGATAGGCAGAGACCTACTTAGCCTTCAGAAACTGTCCTTTACATTTTGTTATGTATTATGTTGTCCTTGGTGGGTGATCATGCCTACGTTGTATTTGTTTTTGGTGTGTCTTTCCTGGCCTTTGCAGGATAAAAAGGGTCTGTCTACAGCAATTCTGATAGTCTACTTGGACAGTGCCTTCAACCTTCCAGTAAGTACAAACCATATGCAGCAGCCTTCACTCCTAACCTCCTTTTTCTAAGACCACAAATTAATTGTTTTAAATACTCTTTTGTAAATTCAGAAAAACCACTTTGAATATTCGAATGGTGAATGTGGAACAAAGAAGATCAAAAATAACAAGTACCTCAAGGTAAAAGTTATATTTTTCTCCCCTGCTTGCAAAACTCTGTTCTGGATTATGTGGCATTGTAGCAACTGAAACTGGTTGTGGTGAAAGAGAAATAACTTCTCCACTGTCAGAATCCAAATGTCCAAGTGTTCAAAATAGTGATTGAAAACCGACCCCAACTCCAAAGTCTCAGAGGTCCAGGTGGGAATGCAACACAGGTTCACTATTGTTGCTTCTGGAAAGGAGTTGTTACTTGATGCTGAAGACTCACTTCTAGCTGAAAGTCCTGAGCCCAGGAAACCAATTCTGGAAATCCTGTTTCATTCAGGAATGATGAAGACTTCCCACTGAGCCTTCAGCTCTCTTCTCTGTTTCTTCCCAGCTTCTGACAATTTTTTAAGTGCTCCCATATTGAAACCTAAGTACATAAACCTTTGGCCTAAGTGTGCATTCTTGATAGTAGAGGGTAAGACTGTGTTGTGCTACAGCTGGAGGCTTTCCTGTGTAGTACATTCTTCAGATGTCCTACATGTGAAAAAATATTACCAGCTTTCAGCAACATTTTTCAAGTAAGAGTAATGGTTTGGTATTGCTTTCTGTAAACTATAAATTTCTCAATGGGTTTTTTTTCTGCTTTCTTCTTTTTTCATTTTTAAATGACAGAAGATGGAACGAGAACCTTCCTCCTTCGTCCTGCTCACTGTTGGAAACAAGACTCAGAAGAGCAAGGTGAGGCTGTTTAACTCTTGCTTTTCTTAAATACTTCTTATTTTGTGGGTGACTATCTCCAAGTAGCTCCTAGGAAGGGAAGGACTTCATGTGAAGCTGATGTGAAGTGCTCTAGTTATGGTGATAGCTGCAGAGCCCAGGAGGTGTGGGTCAGTCAGCACATGGAACAACTGTGTCACTGAGTTGTGGTGGTTAGTGGATGTCTGATCAGCTGCTGTACAGATGTGTGGGTTTGTGCTCATTGCCACGAGATCATATTGGTCAAGATACTCTAGTTCTATGAGGGTTGAAGAGGGAAAAATGGTAGGGCTCAAATCTGGCTCATGCTTTCTCAGAGCAGGGCGTCATTTGCATCAACCTGGCCTTTGTTCCTTCATCAGAGTCTTTCCTTTCTCCTGTGTAACACAGTTACACTGATTTTTCTTTTTTGTTTGTTTGTTTTAATTTAACCTGTACAAGATGTATCTAGATCTCATGCACTTCACTTTTAGTTCCTTTTTCATTATTTAAAAGTTACTTTTGCCTGATAAGTATGAGCAACAGCTGAGCTTTGCCCTTCCAGTAGCTGCTGTGTTCATTGTTCTGCAGTTGGATGCAGATGAGAGCAGCCCTATGTTCTTTTGGACACCAAGCAAATAGGAATGAATCCTGTTGCCTACACATGGGCAAATAAGACTGGCACCTATTTTCCTTTGTTTCTTCCACCTGCTCCATCCACCAATTGGCTTCTGCTTGCATTTTTACCTCTTTTGGCTTCTCCCCACTCCATCACTTGCCTCTCCTAAGCTAGGTAAGACATCCAGCCCTTCCCTGCTCCTTTCTCCTTGCTGCCAGAGGCAGCTGGTTTATGGAGCAGCCACAGGCCCCATGGGTGCTTTTCCATGCTCTTTCATCCTTGAAGTGGATGGTACTTAAGCTGTGTCCTCCTACTCTTACCATGAGCTCTACACCCCTGAAACTGCCCCTCTAGCTCTCCTACCCTTCCCTGTCAGCTCACTGCAGGTTTGGGAGCTGAGTCTGGTTGCCTGCAGGCTGGAAACAGTATTGTGGCTCTCCCTGGGCAGAGAGGTGGGAGGGAGGGAGAGGTGCCTTGCTGCAGGTGAGGCAGGGTGCTGGTCCAGGCAGTGCTGGCTGGGGCCAACTGCAGCTCACCAGACTTGTTCTTTGGCATTTCTGCACCCCACAGAACTTGTTCTGGTTTTGCCAGAGACTTTGCTTTTGAATACTTCTGACCTGGAATTTCTACTGTCCATACAGCTGTGATGTAGTGTCACTTAATAAAACAAGAGGGCCACCATGACCCTCTCTGGTGATCAGTGTCATGGATTCTTTGCTGCTTACAGAAGGAGCTAACATGTATGTCATGATCTTCTTGTTGCAGACCTGCAATTTCAGCAAAGATCCCACGTGGGGCCAGGCTTTCACCTTCTTTGTCCACAGTGCTCATTCCCAATCACTCCATGTTGAGGTAAGAGAAAAGCCTTTCCTTTGAAGACTGACTGCACATCTGTAGGAAGAAGCCTCTTTTATGGAGCTCAGTGCTGTTTTTTTCTGAGTGGGATTGACTTGTACTGGGTTCCTCCTACTTAAGAGGTAGAAGAAGCACCTGTTATTGCACAGGTGATTCTGTGTTAGGTGATACTGGTATCTGCCTTTGTTCTAGGATCATGTAATATGTAGTATCTTAGTTCAAAATAAGAGATTTCTGGCCACAAAGTGCAAAGGAGATTTTATTCAGGGCTGTGTGTAGTAAAATCATCAATATTTTGCTGTCAGAAATTGCAGCATTCAAAATTCTCAACCAGAGCCCCATCTCTTCACCTCAGTGTTCTCAATAAGCAATCTTGTCTCTCACCTGCAACATCTCAGTCACAGCCAGTTCTATAGCTGGTCACCTGGATACAGAAGTGGAATTGAACTTAGGAGGTGTATTGAGGTTTAATAGGCTAAACAAACTATTACCTAAAAAGCTTGTAAAGCTTAAATCAGTTGCTATCCCAGTTGCCTGGGACAATCTCCCCAGAGTAAGTAGGAAAAGTCAAGTATACCCTGGAGCCTGCCTTTTCTGCCAAGGCAGCTCCTTCTCTGCATACTTAGAGATTTGCCATCTAGTAAAACTTTTGTTTCCTTTTTCTCCCCCCTCTAGATAAAAGACAAGGAGAGGGATAGTGCCCTGGGAACTTCAGTGGTATGTCTGTCCCACTTACTTAAGGACCCAAATTTGACTCTGGATCAGAGATTCCAGCTGGACCATTCCAGTGCAGACAGCTTTATTAAGATGAAACTTGTGTTGCGGGTAAGTTGTTCTTTCCCATATTCACTCCACTTCCCCAACAGAAGCATCCAATTCCAGCCAGGCAAAAGAGATGAAAGGTGACTGTGGAGAAAAGCAGCTTTGCTTCAGAGATGAGTAGTAAGTAGAAGTGTGACAAGGTCTTTAAGTGCAATTAAGAGTATATGGCAGAGCTCAGTGGTATCCCTGAGGCTTCCTAAAACTTAGAGCAGAACCATGGCTGAAAATCTTCTCACAACAATAGACTGAGGAAATCTAAGCTGGGCAAATCAAAGCTCCTCAACAGTAAGAGACATTGATGCTTAGGAGTTGTTTTCTCACTGTGCTGTGGATCAGTGTTTAGACAGTGTTAAATGCATATGCAGTAGGACAAGAGAAAAGAACACCACAGCGAATCCCATGGACTGCTTTCATCTCTAACGGCATATTCCTGCTGTTACAGTTTTGTGGTGAAATTTCCTCTTGGGTGGTAATGCTGGCATTCACCCCAGTGCTTTGGGAACAGCACTCACCACTCTCCCTTGTGATATTTAGGCACTGAATGTTGAAGAACCTGATCCACAAAGAGTCAAGGCTGGTGTCAATGCCTCAAAGCAAGGTCCTGTGCATGTCATGGAGAAGGGTGGAAACCAGCAGAAATCTGTCTCCCCACCAGAAGACTCAAAAGCACCTCCCGTGAACAAAGACTCTGCAGCAGTTGAATCCCTGACAAAAAAGGACAGCGGAGAAGACCTGGACACTAAAGACAGTCCAGCCCCTGTACCAAGTGAAACTGCTGCTGGCCCTGATGGGGCAGAGCACAGACAGAACCCAGAGCATCGCCCGCCGTCGGTGCCGCACAGCGGAGCAGAGGCAGTGCCCGCCCTGCCAGTGGTGCAGGAGCTGAGGCTTGCACCCAGTGTCACCTCACTGGGCTCTCTGCCTTCTTCCTGCTTTGAATTAAGTAGCAGCAATCTGGACATTCATAAGTAGGTGTTTTTCCAGCTGATTTGTTCTTCTCTTGGAAAAGTTTAGGTATTGTAGATCACTGTTTCAAGACTGCTGCATTTGGAGTCTTGGATCTCAAATCACATTACAAAGAATTGACCTAAGTATTCCAGTCAACAGTAAAGTAAATTACAGGGCACTAGCAGATAAGGTACAAAGTGAAATCATTTCCACTGGCTCCCCTAAGAGGTGCTGCATGTGTTGGCTTTATGTTGTTGAAAAGCCCTTCAACATTCCTGGCTGCCATAACACACATTTAGCAACAGGATGTTGGAAGTCTGAACATCCTACTTATGTGATAACAAATTCTTGATAAGCACTCCTGACTGCTTAAAGCTTCAAATGCTGTGTTTTATCCAACAAATTTTGATTGATAATCCTGTAAACAAATTCTTTGTGGAGAGATGTGCTTGTGTGTGTCCTTCCACAGTGCTCAGTGCAAGACTGCTCTGTCAAGGAGGACAGAGAGAAGGATTTGTCCTTCGTGGGACCCAGAATGGAGCTTGTAGAATCCTTAATGAACAGAACTAGCAAAGAAGGTCCACCTCGATTAAGAGAGCATCAGAGTAATTATAGACCTGAACCCATTATAAACCCAGCTTCAGCTGTTCAGTCTAGTATTCCTGGACTGGGAAATTCTCTAGCATTGAACAGGGCTTCATTTTATTTGTAAACCATTTTTGAGCCATATTTTGGATTTGAAGCCACTTTAATAACATATAGAATGAAATATAAAGGTCCCATTTTTGCATATACAGACACTCTTGAGGGAGCTGTGTAACACACTAACCTGTACTTTACTGTTCCATCTGCTTTTTTGGCAGTTTGCACTGTGGGATTGAAATCAGTTACCTGTAGAGAAGGGAGGGATGGTGATAACATGAGTGTTGTTTCCGTGGAACCTCTGTGGTCCAGCTGCTTCCCAGAAAGCAAACCGTAGGGTGCCAGAAAGAAGAATAGTGCCCTGAAATCCGGTTTTAGTCTGCATGTGATCTGTCTAATAGTGTATTGAAAAGCTTTTACTGTGTAACTGTCTTGCAGTGGGACAGAAATGCCCCTGGGAGAGATCCAGCTGACAGTGCGTTATGCTTCCATACGGCAGAGCCTGGTGGTGCTGGTGAACGGCTGCAGGTAACACTGACAGTCACTAAAAGAGAGGGGCAGAGCTCCCTGAGCCTGTGTCAGGCATTCAGCAAAGCTGCAGCAGAACTGTGTGCAGCGGGAGATGCCTTAGCAGTGGCTGCCCTCATTCTGTGCAGCCTCACTAGGCTCAGCTCTGGTCAGTGCCAGCAGCAGATCAGGGAGAGAGGCTGCCGAGTGGTGCTCACTGCAGTTGAGATACTTCTAACTGTCATCCACCCAAAACTTCCTCTGAACAGCAGTGACGACTGGTGTGTGTCTTGGGGTGTCGTGGTAGGGATCGTGGCAACGATTGATACCTATGACTGAATTTGTAATTGTTAATTTAGGAACCCCGATAAGTGGTCACACACTTAGTAGTGGAAATTCTGTTTAACTGAAAATCCTTAAAAGTTTTATTTGCTTACGCTCCAACTCCTGAGATGAATGTTTTCAGTCCATGAAGGGTTGATCTGATTCCAGGAGAGCTGAGGTATTAAAGCACACAGTGGGAGAACCTGCTTTGCTTGTCTGCTTTTCTTTCTACAGAAACTTAGTACCCTCTTCCAATCGTGGAGTAGATCCGTATGTTCGTATATACCTGCTTCCAGATAGACGATGGACAAGCAGGAAGAAGACTTCTGTTAAGAAAAAAACTCTGAACCCTCAATATGATGAGAAGTAAGAAACTGTTAATTGAGTTTATGGCTGGAATAGTTACGATAATAGTTATTATATGTAATGAAAGGGCTTCCCAAGGTGTGCTGCTGTTGCTCCTAAAGATTGTCTTGCAAAAAAGGTCTTCTGAAACAACTGGCACTTAAACTGTGATTTCCAGTGTTTTCTGTCCCTCGGTAGCAGGGCACACCTTCTTCCCTGCCCCTTCCCTGATCCCAGCAGGGCAAGGCTGCACTTGCTTCCTTGCACACAGACATTACCCTACCCATGTTTAACTCCCTGTCATGGCAGAGGCAATCTTTGCCTTCAGGTGCCTCACAAAGCCTACTTTTCTCTTAATGCTTCGTTGCCTGATGCTCATTCTGACATCTTTCCAAAACTCCAAGGCAGAAGCACAGAGCCTTTTGAGACTGGACCATTCTTTGGGCAGACAGGTGGATGTTGTCATCAAGACCTGTTGGGAGCAGGGTAAAATGCTCCTGCCTCTTCACAGACAGTGCTCAGCTCTGCCACTGAAATGGAATGTGTCCTGTATAAACCCAAACACACTAATGCTTAGAAGTAGAGCTATTCTGAGAGCTGGTTTTAATCCCATAATTAGAGGAGGCATGTACATATATGTGAAAACGTAAATATTGGGTGATCCTGGGAGGCTTAGATTTTTCCTGTGTTGTATCCTTCCTGTGCAAGCCAGAAACAGAGAAAAAGATTTTAAAATATTTCATCTTGACACTCAAAACACAAGAGTTGTGGATTTTGCTTCTTGTCTGTTCTCAAGTAACCCCACTGATTTAGTGCCAGCCCAGTGTTGGGAACACCATCTCGTTTTCCTCATCCTCAGTATTGACGTATCCTGTACATCCTCAATTAAGGATAATAGGTTGGGCAATGCTTAGCTCCAAAACACATTACCTGTTTTACAGCTCTGACTTGAGAAAAAGCTATTCAGGTGGGCAGAACTTAAGTAATTCAGCATGGACAAAACTCACTTGACATTAGCTGATGTGTGCCAGAGGCTCGAGTCAGAGCCATTAAGAATTTAATTGTCACAGGTTTCAGTCTTTGTCTGTTCTTGGTGCAAGGCTGCTCTGTGAACTTGGGGGGGATTGGCTCAGCTATTTCCTCTGAGTAATGAAGGTTGCATGGAAAATATGCTGATCTGGGGGGAAATAATGGTAAATGACATTTCATCATGGATGCAAGTTTTCCTCATTCTTCCTGGCACAGCAAATGGTCTGAGCAGTGTCATCATCTTTCATGAGGCTTGGAAGGGAATTTCCTTTTCTGTGTCTTTCTTTCCTGTTCAAGTCCTGGCCACTGATGTTGTACTCGGCCACCAACCCACTGATGCTCACAGGATTTTAGGTTTTGACTTTAGTCTCTCCTTTCTAAACTTCTAGATTTGAATTTTTTGAGTCTTTGGAAAACATCAAGAAAAGGACACTGGACATTGCAGTGAAAAACAGCAGGCCATTCATTTCACAGGAAAGGAAGGAGCTGGGGAAAGTAAGTTTAAAGAACCTGCACTACAGATGTAACACCTGAACAATCTGGGCCATTCCTGTAATCCTGAAATGCAGGTCACTGGCAGTCTGGAAACAACATCTTCTGCGAGATTTTCATCTGTAATCAGGCTGTATCCATGTGGAGCCTTGTGTGGTCTCATGCAATGCTGCTTCATTTCAGAAGGGTGCTCCTGAAATAAGGCATAATTCCTGGGACCTGCTGCTGAGGAATTGGCTCCAGGATTGCAAACACAGAGCTGAGAAAGGCAGCGACTAAAACCCAGAATTTGCCAATGGTGCTTTAAACTTTCTGTGAACAACTTTGCTTCTGTGAAAAGTGAACTACAATTGTTTCTTCAGTAACAGATAAATTTCCAAGTAGTGCTACTAGGAAACTGAGCTGGCTCATGCCAGCACCATCCTGGGAATGTGGGAAGCTCCTTTTCCCTTGGGCCTGAGATGCAGCCCTAGAGCTGGAAGTGGGTCTGACTTGGGAGGAGTCCTATCTTAGGTAATCAATTTATATGCTGAAACAAATGAAATTTGTTTTTTAAAGGTGCGGATTGACTTGTCCCAGGAGGACTTAATAAAAGGTTTTGCACAATGGTAAGTACCATCTCCATACTTCCAAACCCTGCCCATTGCTTTGCTTTGCATGACTGCTGTTGGTGTGCTGTGGTGTTTGGGTGAGCGAGAATAATATTTTACCTGCAAAGGCAGGACTAACTTGAACTAATCTGGTAGTTTTATCTAAATTGTGTGTTAATCCATGGGCTGTGCAGTGCCTGCCCTGTGAGACAACTTTAATGAGATGCCTCTGTGTCAATTATAGTCTTCAGCATATTTTAAGTTACCATAAAAGCCACGGGGACACACAAGTAAAAGAATTATGTTTATTAAAGCAACCTTGCAACAAATTTTAACCTGGATAAAGATCTTGACTAAATATTCTGATCAGCAATATATATATATATATAACTTTAATTACAAAGCATTTATAGAAACTATCATAATCAGCTACTTACAGTTTTGCCTGTGTGTTCTTTGTGGTTCTGAGGTCTGTATGTTCATTGGTCTGAGGCAAAGACTAAGAACCAAGATTGGATGTTTTTTTTCACTTCTACGTCTGTAGTTAATGGCTGTAGTTCTTCCTTCTTTCTCCTTCAGTGGAGCCCAAGGAATGCAGTGTGGGTAGTCCAGGAGCTTGCCATCCACAGAGGGAGTGAGCCAATATTCCATAGGAAAACCACATTTCCATGGCCCAGCTTGTGTGTGTGTGTGTCTCAGGGCAATTATGGGAGGAGGGAAAAATGATGCACCCAAAGCTCCTGGCAAGGAGCTGAAGTCTGAGGCCATCTCCCAAACCTCCTTTGCCAGGCTGCCTGTGAAGCACAAGCAATAAAACAGCCCAAGTTCTCTCTGTTGTGCCAGTTAAAGCTTTAATGAAAGCCTTAACTACTGTACTTACTTACTGTGTCTGTCTTGCAGGTATGAGCTGACAAGGAGCAGACGCAAGAGAATTTGATTTCTTCCAATGTACATAAGTTACTAATTTTTCAACTTTATATAAATGTACATATCTCTTGTAATTAATGTTTTGCACAGTCATTGCAAATTTTAAACAGTCTCCAGCTCGGGACATGTAAATTTAATGAACCTATTTGGAGATTAGTTCTCACTGAAGTTAAAAAATAAATGTATTTCCCCTCACATAGGGAATAACTTTTCCTTAGAGAGTAAGTCCTTTATTTTTGCCATTTCTGGCAAATCACTCCTCCAAGGACCCGTAAGTGTGAATCCTCTCTTAAGGAACCGTTGTACCTGGGGATATTTTAGACTGTCAGACAAGTGTCGTTACTTTGCTTGGCAGTCTCATGACCCCAGCATCTTGTTCGTATTGTTTTAACATGAAAGTGTTGGACTTTTTTGAAGCAGCATTCTTTAGCTGTAGAGCTACAGAGCCCATTAAACTGTTTAAGACTAAAAGCAATTATTTTCTGAGAAACTAAGAAATTAGTATTCCACTGTTTACAAGTACCTTAGCAGACTGTGGCTGCAGGTAGGCATGTAATGAGCTTCCAAAAGCAGGGAGATCAGTTTACCAAGATGCTATTAAGGTTTTAGTTTGTGATGCCTTAGCAGGTTTTGTCCTTTATTACAGTACATTTCAAAATCTTGTAAACCCAGATTATGCCTGAGGAACAGCAGAGTTTTGTAAACTAAGTTTTATTAATATTGAGGCAAACTATTTTTGGAAGCTTGGTGTACTTGTTTCTGTACAATAAACTTCTAGCTGTCTTGCATAAGAAACTTGATCTATTCCTTTCTAAAACTGACTTTTGGAATATGACCATGGTAACTTCAAACCATCATCTGAAGCACGTTTCAAATATTTTTGGCCTACATTACATTAATCCAGTCTGTCTCAATCCATAACATGAGAGAGTATTCACTGAGTAACAATGTGGTTGCATCCCAAACTGATCTTGAAAGTGTAGTAAGTATTTTAAAACAGGCTCTCCAGAAAACCAAGATAGACAAATGCTGAAAGTGCCATGGCTAAAGGCAGTTAGAGCACCTTTTTTTCAAACTGGCTGCCAGCAACATTGAAAATGCTCAGTGGGTAGAGTTTGCCTGGTGGTGTATTGGTTCTCTCTCTGGTTTTGAGGATACCAGTTGATACCAGTTATAGGAAAAAAAACTTAAACTGGCCAAGAATTAAGAAAAATGAAAAAAATGCAGCAAGTTTTATTTATGTTAAAAAATCTGGAGTTGTTGCTTATGGTAACAGTGGTTAGAGGTAGCTGTAATGTCATACACATCAACAGGTATCTTCACAGGTAAGACAACCCTTGCTCAAGCAGAGCAGAGTCCCTCTTACCCAGCTCTCCATTTCAGGTTTCGCACCGCAAGTAAAATATCATCCACGTTACTGATCTCTGCAACAGAATGGAGAGCAAAATGGTAAGGCCTTTGTACCCAGAACATCTTCAAATTCAGCCAAAATCCTAACTTAAACATATTAGAAAAAACAGCCAGTGAATAAATAAGCTCCTCACACCTTTTAATGCTTTTGGGAAAAAACTCAAGTGGGTTTATCAGTAGTATTATTGAGTATATGCAATCCCATATTCCATGAAAATAAAGTATTTTGGTCGCATCATGAGGAAAGATGGAAAGAAGTGAGCTAGGCAAAAGGTAGTACCTTCCCTCACATGCTCCTTGTGTTTTAGCACACCAGGAGTAAACAAAATACTTGTTAGCTATTTAAAGTCCTATGAGGAAACATTTGCATGAAGATAATTACAACTGTTGCAAATATTACTCACCTAGAAGACAGAGCAAATCTTGGATGAGAGCTTGAAATGGTGGAAAGAAGTGCTCGTGTTCTTCTAGCTTATTGATGATACTGAAATGTGCAAGTGAGACTGTCAGACAAGGGGTGCAAGGGCAGTGCAAGTTCATCACCTTGGTTGTTTTGTCATTCTGTGTCATGACGTTCTGAAAACATTGCTACTTATAAAGACACCAAAACTATGTTCTCCAGATCTTAAACCTGCAGCCAACAAGAGTTAGTTGTCAAAAGGATCTCTAGTTTCACTCTTCATGCTCAGTATACATCCTTCCTTTCCTTCTCACATGGCACCAGGTTGAATGTGGAACATTAGTCTATATATGCTAAATATAACTGCCTTGGAGGTGGAGCAAGAAATGCTTTATAAGCAGCTGTGAGGAGTGAGCATAGAAAGGCTGAGGGAGTATTGTTAACTCAGCCTGTGTCAGACTTGTTGCCTGTTCCCATTTTCAGTCTGTTTGTAGAGTTCATGCTGAATGCCAGCTCTTACCCTCTACTACCACCTAGAGAGGGCTGTCATCTGTTGATGACATAACAGGATTTGTCCAGTTCCTAAAGTATTTGTAGGCAGCTTGAGGCATACACTGCCTTAGCAATAATACACTTCAATATTACAGATGAAACTTGTAACACTTTCTCCTCCCCACCCGCGTGCAGGATCTGGCTCCTGATGAAACACACATCTCTTTAAGGCTTGTTTGATCACCTTATCCATGCAAATCACGGGGTGTTTTGGAACCTTCTGGCCTCGATTCTTCACTTTGCCGGCTTTATGCTTTTGAAGGGATTCAAGACTTGTTTCAAGCAGGATAATAGTAACACCTTTGCTGTCACAGCTCACTGACTTTGTAACAAATAATTAGTTTCTTTCAGCATCAGTTTAGCCAGTTCTCTCAATTATTACATTAGATGTTTGAGGACTGGTGGTGAATGGAACAGCCCCACCTACCTGTGGATGTCTTGAGTCCCCAGAAGCTGCTGTACCTGTTCAGTCACGTTCTGATTAATGATGTCACACAGTTTCCCAACAGTATCCACTACCACAGTGGGTGGAGCTGAACTGTCTGGAAAAACAAACACTTCATGTTTCTTGTAACAGTAATAACAGGGAAGGATTTTAGACACAGTTGAATTCTTGCAGGTGTCCAGATTTTGTTTTTCATAGATCTAAGCATACACATTCCATCAGTCACAGAAAACAAAGTGCTCAAGGTCAGATATAAATAAATGTTAACTAGAAATGGGAAATCTCTCAATAATCCTTTAGTGGCTAAAAAAAAAAAATTGGCAGAGCTGTGAGTGTTCACAGCAGAGGTGGTACTAAAGTGCACCCTACAATGGCAGTGGAAATCAGCCAACTGAAATTATATAGAGAGGGGGTTATTCATTATGTTCCTGTAACACAGCAGACATAGTATAAGGACTAGACCAACAAGAAACCTGCTTAATAAATATTTTGTTAACACAGAGAACTAGGCTTGGAGAAGGCATCCTCTAAGCTGCAGTTATCAGGGGGACATGAGGCTTCCTCCTCTCCTGTGGTGGCTGGAGGCAGGAAGACTCCTGCCCTCCTTGAATGAGGCTCAGCCTCTGGCTCTGGACATTCTACAGCCCAGGCAAACCTTCAGACCCAGCACAGCACAGCAACTGCTGTTGTCCAGAAGTACAAATTAGAAGACAAGTAACCTCTGACTATTGACAGTTTTTGACATTCAGCAACTTCTTTTGGTTTTTAAGTTTAGCAGTGTAAGATGGAAGTTTCTGAGGACTGGACACAACTACACTTGAATGAATTATTAAGTAGAAATCTACAGCAGAAGTTCAGTTATTTTTTTCCTTAAGCTTGTTATCTTTCAAGTAAAGAAAGACAATTACAAATTAAGCTTATAGAAAACAAAGCTCTGTGGAAAAAATAAAAGTTTTATCTCCTCTGTTATTCCTTTCTTCTGCCTCCCTGTTATTCCTCAGCAACTGCTAAAGGCTTACAAATAATAGGGATTTGCTATTTCAACTGCAAATTTACAGGAACCTGTCTTTATCTTCTCAGTGAAGAAAACAACTGGTTTACTAATTTCTCAACAGCTCAACATTTATTTTCTGTGAAGAGAACAGCTTTTCACTTGTTCTCTTCCCTTGGAATGGTCTGAACAAAAAACAGGTGGTCAGTCTTTACCTAGTTCCAGGAGCTCATGGAGATTCCTCATAGCGTTGGTCATTTCCCCAAGCCTCGTGTAAACCTCGTTCATTCGTGGATAAACACCATTCAGAGAATTCACATCAAACAACTTTTGGAAGTGAGAGACTATCCCAGACAGGACCTCCAAGGACTGTGTCTGGCTGTTCTGCAGCAAGCAGGAAGAACTCATCAGTGTTACTGCTTAACAAGGCAAGGACACTTTGAAACTGTGGAACATTCTTAAAACCAGGGGTTTAATGTCCCTTGTAAAATCATGGCCTTTCAAACATTCTTATATTTGAAGACATGTTTTCAGGCACACGTCCCAGAATACTCTTTCAGAAGTTTTCTTCTCTGTTGCTGAGTACATTCGTGTATTCTCAGTGATGACTGAGACACAGAACAGGATAATTCCTGAGGCTACAGGGCAATGCAAATTCATCGCTGGTCAAGTGTCTTTGATCAAAGCTGCTTTCCCCAAGGTGAATTTATCCATTATGTTAAAACAGTCTTTGACTATTGAATGTCTTCAAACAGATATTCCTTAAACCCCTCAAGGCTTTCAAGTGCACCAATCTAATCACCGTGTGAAGAATGCATTTAAGAATTTAACTTGCAATTATGAACTCCTGGCAAGAATTACCTTTTCCTTATTTTCTATTTCTTCCAAAATTGCATCTACTATGAACTGGAGGTCTTCAACTCGTAGGAATTCTCTGTTTTCCTGTGGATCTGCAGTGTGCCAGGGCATCAGTTCCAGAGACAGTTTTCTCAAGGACTTATGCAAATCCTTTTAAAAGAAGGGAGAGAACATAACTTATTTTAGAAACTGCTTGAAGTTGTTTTTATTATAGAAACAGGCAGATTTTGAGTTTGTCATATGCAAAAACATTCCAGGACTGAAGAAGGCAAGGTTTTAGTTTTCATGGAATTTAAGCACAGTATCTTGCTGACATTCTTTGATTTAAAAAAAGCAGTTACAGTCTAAAAATATTGTATTTCCTGTTTTACAGTTTCAGTGAATTGAGAAGTTTTGGTCACACAAGAGTTTGGTTTTAAACAGAATTATTTCATTTGTATTGAGGCCTAAAAGTTACTGTTCTGGCCAGACAAAAGGAAGAAAGAGAATGCACTGTCATTAATGTGTGAAGCCCAGACTCTAAAGCTTAAGTGACTTCTTAGGGACTCAGCCAGTGAACAACAACATTTAAATGATATACACAGAGGAGTATCTCTGGTAGATTTTAAAACAGAGTAGTGTGGCATGTGGTATGTAAATGGACAGTAGAATTGTTTTTAAAACTTAACACCAAGTCAGGCAATAACAAAAGCTACACACAAAACTCTACAACTACATACACGGAGGCTGAGGAATGGTCAGCCCATGGAAGGAAGATTATAAAGCCAAGTACAATAACGTGTTGTTACCTTTAGGGCCATGAGCTGATCTGCCCACATTTCTATAGTGGGGGGAAGGTGCTCAAATCCACATTCTCTGGAGAGAACATGCCCGTTCCCTTTACTGTTATCTTGCACTGGCCCTTTGCTGCGCTGGTATATTAATGGAGGAGCTCTGGGACTTCGCAAAATAGAATCAACATGGGACAAAACCTTCAACAACAAATAGCAAATGTTATTGCTCAAATATGTATGACATTTTGTAATAAACTCCCCATCACTGTCATGACTGCCTGAACATTACATCACAAATAGCTCCACTATCACTGTCGATACAGTATTACTATCAATGAATTTTACATATGTATCCAATATGTAATAGATTCAAAGATTTAAACATATACTAGCTAGAAGCTATGTAAAAGGAATGCAAATATACTTCTCTTTGAGGGATATTTAGCATTTATCCACTTGAGGCATCATTACTTCCACAGTTTATATTTTCCTGAGTTTTATTACATTTGGGCATTTTAATTCAAAGGAAACTAAAAGCCGCTATTTCCTCAGATGTGTTTAAAACTGTTAACCTCAGGATCCGTTCTGTCCAAGACCTTGAACAAATCCCCTGTTGTGAGAAAATTTCAGCTACATCATTGATTTGATATGTACCAGCCTAGTCTCTGCATCCTTGCTGTATTTTGAGGTAGTTTAAACTGAGATAAAACAATGGAGAAATGGTGTACATTAACCACCAAATCCAGAACATTACTCTCTTGCGTAGGGGACTCGGTAAGAGCTCTTGGACTCAAAATAGCACACTCTAGTTTACATAGTTAAACAAAACATGTATAGTATTTCATTGTAACAGTGCTATATACACACAGAACAGATAAAATTCGCATACCTGTAAGTACTGCTGGCAAGCTGCCTGCAGCTGATCCACTCCTGCAATGCTCCCAGATTCTTTCTTCTCTTCTCTTTCCCCAGTCCTACTCCCCAAAGATCTGCACAAAAATACACAGTGGGTTACACAAGCATCCTTAGCAGGAGAGAGTATTTTGATTTGATGGAAGAACCAAGTAAGTAGCACATATTTTCTCACCTACAAAGTAACACCTCCATGTTGGGGTGCCAGCTGATAGAATTCCATCAGACTGAACTAGCACAGACTGACAGCACAATACCTAATGTAAATATCATCAATTTAACTCAAGCCCCCACGCTGGGATTGTTCCAGACTGCTTGCTAATTTAGAAGGGACACTACCAGATGTACAGTTATGTTACCAGAGATTCTACTATGGCTGAATACTTAAAATACAGAGTTTTAGTCAAAAGGGTCAAATTCCAAGCTCACAGTCTTTATCTGCTTCTGCTAAAACATCTTTCCTGCCTTGCTGTTTTGACTTCTTGTCAAATCTGAGATGAAAGTTATAAAAGGATTACACTTACTGGATAGTTTTCTTTAGAGTTTTCTCTAGCTTTGTCACTTGGTGCTTGTAAAATTTTAATTCCTGTGCAGTTGGCCTGTTAGAAAGAAAAAGTACTGTATTATATGTCTTGCATTGGAAGGTAACTATGAAATTCAGCCAAGCGAAAAAGTAAGAAAGCTTTGCCAGTGCCAAAAAGTCATTCTGAAAATTAAATTCTGCTACATTTCCATATGACAATAGCAATAAACAGCAAACTAACCACTAGCAGTTGTTATTAAAAGTGTAGGGAGGGGAGTTTGGCTGTTGTTGCCATCTCTTATTCCTTTCTTTGATTGCTGATTTCCTACTACACTTCTACAATCGCTGGTGCTTTTCATTTCTTTGTTTGTAAAGCCAAGTCTACTGAAACGGCCTTGCAAAGGATGATACTTATCCTTTCTCACCTTAATTCCAAATCTTTTTTGAGATTTTTATTTTCAAGGAAAAGGTCTTCATTCCTGGCTTTTGTTTCAATAAGTTGTTTCTGGAAAGACTGCAACATAGACTGTGTCATTTCTTTTATTTCACTCAGTTCTTAATCAACAAGCTTGAACAATTTAAAAGTATGTACATGATAAGAAGAGTTCAGAAGACATGACAAGAACAAGGGACAGAAATCAAACATGTTTCTGTTTCTAGATGGCTCTTGAAGGGTTACCAGTGAGAAATCTGCACTGACATATTCTTAGCAGTTCCATACCGTGAGCAGTGCTCTGTAATTAGGAGTAGCATCTAGATTCAAGAATTCTTCCTTGCTTTTTCCTTCTTTCTGTACCTGGTCTTCATCTTTTTTATATTGCCTATTGGAAAAATAAATTATTTTAGCTTACTGCCATTCAATTAACACAAAAAGCTAAGTTGGTTTAGTTAGCAGTTGTGTATGATAATGATGCTTCCACAAACTACAAAGTAAACAGAATAGAAACTCTGCCCAAAGATCCACTGCTCTAATTTCTGGGAAAACTGCTTCACATGCTAATTAAGTGCACTTATCCCTCCAGAGAAACTCCAGTACAAGCAAATCCCATTTCAGTTTTCAAGATAATAATCTCAAACTATAGGAATGCCTCAGGAATATGCCTGTTGCTTTGTGCCATGTGCCCATACAGCTGAAAACTCAGCATTCCTTTAGTTATGGGAGGTCATTGGACTGAGCACATCTAATGCACTAATTCTGTCAAAAGAGAAAGGAAGAAAATCAAAACAAGAAGAAATAATTATAGTTCAAGTGTCTGAGTATCTGAAACTTCCTAGCTGCCCTGGCCTCCTGAATGAGGAGTTGCTTAGCTTGACTGACAGTTATTCCCTGAGTAAATCCAAACTTTTCTGACCATTACAGTCCTCTATTCTTATATTTCTTATATGCTAGTGACATGTGGAGCACAGAGTATTTAACACTGTAACATTTAAGAACAGTAAGGGATAAGAACCATAAGGCATTAGATGAGACCTACCTCAGCTCCTTTTTAATCTGACTAATTTGAGATTCATAATAATCAATTAGAGAAAGGTACCTGAAGAAAGGAAAAATGGTAGTTTGAATTTCACATACTCCCAAAAAACTCATGCCTGAAAGAAAGTACCAACTTGGAGGAGCAGGCCAGCTTACACAGCTGCACTGCACTTCAGAGTGTCTGCTCCTAACAGTTCTGTCACACCAAACAAACATAGTCACAACTTTGCCAAAACAGGAGAGACATTTAACCCTGTACTAGTCTAGAACTGGCAAAATGATTCAAGAGGAGAAAAAAAAAAAGCTAAATCTGCCCAACAGCCCACAATTTTATGAGCAAGCCTTACAGAGAGGCACAGTCAAAATAAAGTGCCTTGAGCACTCTGAGATTGTGTTTTGGAGAGGCAGATGAGAGAGCACAGGGAACCACATTCAGTGAGCCCTCCTCTCCCACAGTGAGGGCACAAGGGAAAGGCTGTGCACACACAATCCCTTTTAAAAGCTTCCCAGGTAAACATTTGTGGCCAGGCCTACAAAGCCAGGTGACATCAGCACAATAAAGCAATGCCTACCTGAGGCCTAAGGACTGGCACATCTCTGATTACAGCAGAGCTGTGGAAATACTACTGGTAACAGACACATGCTTGGGATACTTTCAGAACTTACCCTAAATTGCTTGGAAGCCTCACAGCAAGCCTGCAGTCAGCAATTGCAAAGATCACTTCCCCAAACTGAAAGGGCTCTTTCGGGGGGGGGGAGGGGGGAGGTGGTGCGGGAATGGTGTTTGTTTTGGGCTTTTTTTGTCAGCATTTTTTAAATTTACATTTTTAGAATTCCAGGATATCAACTTAGAAGACACTGCAGTTCCAGAGCAGAGTGAATCCTTCCCTTCCCTTTGCTGACACCTAGTGTAGGCAGTGGCTGGTAATTTTTAAATTTCTGCCACGGGTTTATTTGCCTCACAATTTTACAAAAGAAAAATACCACTGCACTGAAGCACCTGTTCAGGAACTCATATTTAAGCTTGCAGTCCTCAGCTTTTTTGTTTTTCCATATAAATATCAAGAAGCATTACTTTAAAACCGGTTTCTCATTCAACATTACGGGTCACTCACCACTACAAGAAGATCACTTACCTCTGATCTAGAAGAGACTTGGGAGCTCTTTTGCAAAACCGACAAAACATTTTGTTTTGAGTGGCAACACGCCTCTGCTCCTCCATCCCAGCTTTGCTCAGCTCCTTCTGCAAACGGGCAATAATCTCTTCCTGTTCTTGCAGCTTTTCCTGCTGCTGTTGGTATTTTACCTGTGAACAGGTAAGGGGAGCATTAAACTGTTCTGACCCACCAGGTGACTGTGCTGTACGTGCCCATGGTCCCAAGGAGGATTAGTACTTGGGTTTGAGCCACACTGAAGAGACAGTGGAAGAAGGATGCAAATATTTTTCCAAGTTATTGTTAGAAAACTCTGCATAGTTTGAAAAACCTTAGCTATAAACAGTGTATTAACCCTACAATCCAAGACTTGTGCTTATTTTGATCAGTGCAAATATTTTTAGACCTTTTAAAATAGGCAAAAGTTTGAATCCTCAGGCAGCATTAACTGAATTACCTGTGAAGTCTGCTGGTCTCTCTGAAGTTCTTCGACTTGTTTCTGTTGCTGGCAAGCTTTAGCTATTGTTTCATCTTCCAGCTGACAAATTTTGGCCTTAATGTTTTTCACCACATTTTCCAAATCATTAGCCCGTTGCTCCTGTCGAGATGCCCGACCTCGTTCCTGTCGTACCACATCTCTGAAAAACAGTAATAAATCCTTGATTTTAATTACAGGCATTTCACTAAAGACAGTACAGGAAGCACACACATGAAATTATGTGGTGACATTCAATACAGGTGTGGGGAATACGCTGGTATGGGAAGAAGCAGCAGATGAAATAACGGAAGAACTCGAAAGGAACTAGGCCAACATTGCTGCATATTGGGCAATAATCTCAGGAAAAATGTCTTAGGCCTCTGGTGAGACAAGATCTGCACCAGGCAGAAGATGCATACTGACAATCATTTCACTTTGCATTAGCAGGTAAGTTCCTTCCGCTGCGTCTTACCTAAGACTCCGATTTGTCTCCATAAGTCCCTGCATCAACTTCTGCTGTCGCTCAATGTCTTCCACCAGCGTTTTTAATGCAAGTCTTATTTCTAGAGAAGACTGGCTGTCTAGAACAATCATATCTGGAGGGCCAAAACATAAGCAAAGTCACAGCAAAAGGCTTTTAACAGCTGCAGGAGATTGCACGTCTGCTGCCATTCGGAAGTGACAGCTTTTCACAGATGCCTTATGAAATTAGGCTTACAACTTCCAAATACAAAAAGCAGTGAAATGAGCACTTCCTTACCTGATGGGTTTCTGCAGCATTGTGGGCCAGCCAGACTCACCGGTTTCAACCCATGACGCATTAATAGCTTGTTTAAATTTTCCCACTCTGCCTTCTCCTGCTGCAGTTGGGAGAAGAGGAAGAAGAGGCAAACCCCTGAGTTCTCCAGACCAGCTGTGCAGGCAGTGGGGGGGTACCAAAGGCCCCCAAATTAAATTAAACCAACCCCAAGCCCCCAAGAACCCCCAGCCACCCCAGGAGGGCTAGTGAGCCGCTCCAACAGGACTTGCAAAATACACTGGGGAAAAGCGTCCGTAACGACATAGAGCATGCTCCGTTTTCCTGACGTCTATGAGAAGGCAAAATACGTATGATAACCAAAAATCGCCTTTTTAAGAAGCCCAGACCACCAGCCCCCGGGTCCCTCCAACGCTCCCGGGGCGCAGCGGCCTCGCCGCGAGCGGAGCCCTCAGGGGAGGCGGTGGCGGCTCTGGGGGTTACGGACGGTTCCATCACCCTCCAACCACCCAGCAGCGACACCCGGGGCCACCACGGTACCTCTGCCATGGCGAGGGCCGCCCGCCGGGCCGCAGGGCAGCGGAGGGGCCGGACCGCGGGTGGCGGAGCCGCTCACGGGGGGAGCGGCGCTGGGGGAGCGGCGCTGAGGGAGCGGCCGGGGGGCGGCGCTGCGCCGGAGCCGCCATTTTGCGGCGCGGGAGCGGAGGGGAGGAGACCCGGCGGAGGTAGGAGCGGGGCCGGCGGCGTGAGGGGCGCGAGGGGAGCCGCCTGGGGATCGTCTGCCGGGATTTTTTTTTTCTTCTATTTCTCTTGG
>VXBA01000855.1:3449830-3519167 GCA_013399895.1 Serilophus lunatus | reverse complement strand
TTTTGTTTTTTTTTTTTTTTTTTTTAAAAAAAAAAAAAAGCTCGTTGCCGGCGGTAACGGTGGGCGGGGGCAGATTTCCCGTCCCCTCAGCTCATGCGCGGCGATGAGCGCTGCCAGGATGAGGGGGATGCGCAGCGGTAATCCCCGGCGAGCGTTCAGAGCAAGGCCTTTGTGTAAGGGAGTAAGTCTCGTTTTGGGCCGCCGGCTGTGTTTAGCAGGCAGGCACCGCAGTGAAACGAGGCGGTCGGGGCGGGGCAGCCGCGTTTCCCTGGATTGGAAGCGAGCGGTGCCTGGTCCCTTTCCCTCGGGACCGCGGTGGTACCGCCCGGCCTTCAGGCTGGCCTGGGGTCTGAGTTCAGCTTCGACTGAAAGTACCTATTTACCTCATGAATAAATAAATAAATGAAATAAAGGAGTTTGTGTGTGCTGGGATGCTTCCTACCCCTTTCAGCACGGAAAAGCCACGCCGCAGGGCTCGGTCCTGCCGGGGCGGCTCCAGCCGCCGCCTCTCCCGGCACCGCCTTTGTGCCCGAGGCTGCTCCTGGTGCCGATCGGCTGCCGGGGAAAGGCGCGGGTCTGTCCCGAGGAGAAGAGGGAAATACACCCACCCCGCTTGACTCCCGGGGGATGCCAGCCTGCACAGAAACCTGTCACTGCAGGAACAGGCAGAGCGATCTCCTCGGCACTTCTTGGCACACGTGTTACTGTTTGTTTGCATTTAGATTACGGCTATTGGTGTGCCCTGTCAAGGCAGACAGCTCTTAGCGAATGAATGAGTGAAAATAATACGTTCAAAAGTCAGTCAGTGGTTGTAAAACAGCAGCATGGTCTAAAAGCCTCTTAAGTAAGGAATGAGTTCTTTGTGGTTCACATACAATTTGTGACTGAATTGCCAGGTCGGATTTGCTGATGTGCTTGTTGAAGACTGCCACAGTGGTTTAGGAGGTGAAACTTGCCTGGGCTCTTTCATAGTGCCAAGTTCCTTGTGGTCTGGGACCGAGATGGGCAGCTCTGCATCGGGTCCCTCTGGCCAAGTTGTTAATTTCTAAGCTTTCACTTGCAAACTGGGCAGCCAATTTTTCCATCAAATAACTGACAAAGTTATGATGAGCTAATAAAGTTAGGATAAACCACACTTACTAATTTTGCAAAATATTATTTAAAAAAAATACATTTACCTAAGAAAAAATTATTTTATGTGAAATGTTTTTATTTCATCATATATACTACAGCTAGCACTGCATACTAGTTAATGATGCTTTAAAAAATGTCCTTTATCTTAACTGGAGCAAAGAAGGAAAACTTAGATCTCAGCATTTCTCTGCTGCTATTCTGCTTTTCTATTTTTTCTCGCTGCTAATTGGATTAAAAGCTGTTTGGGTTACTATGGCATCCGGGGAGGAGATTACTGTCTGTGAAGATGAAGTAAGGTAAAAAATCAGAACTGTGGTATGAGCAGATTGGGAAAGATATCCACAGTCCCAGTGGTCACTTAGGACTATATCTAAAATTCAAAAATTACTTAAATAAAAGGATATCTTGCCAGATCTCTCCCCCTGTGAGTGTTTGTGTGTGCAGAGTTGCATTTCTGAATGATGTAGGTAGTGTCTATGAGATTACAGACAAATCTGTTAAAACAGCAAATAGTTAAACTGGTCATCCTGACTATTTTTCAAATCTAAAAGGCTGAAACACTTTCTTTCAGACCAATCAAATACTGTATTTTAATGCCTACTGGGAAATAGCAGAACTATGCAGGAGCATCTGCATACTAAGTGTCATTTCGTAACCTACTGCCACCTGAAATGGCTTTTAGAGGTTTTTAGAGGTTAGATGGGTATCTGTGTCTTTGTACTGTGTTCGTCAAAGTGAGTCTGTGGAACTGTCAGTTTATATTTTGTGGTATTTTGTCATATTTGAATGTATGAAAAACATGAAAACATAAGCAGTTCTGTAAGCTTATTCTTTCGAGTCTCATTTTCCACTTGCAAAAAGTGAGTTGCCCTGAAGCAGCAAAGCTTTGAACTGCAGACGTCAGGAATTGAACTTTCAACGACAATTAATTGACTTTGTTGGTTTTTCCTTAGGTCTCGGTACAGCCACTTAGAGAAGATGACAGATTTGGTGGCTGTTTGGGAAGTAGCTTTAAGTGATGGTGTTCATAAGATTGAATTTGAACATGGGACCACTTCAGGAAAACGTGTTGTCTATGTTGATGGAAAGGTGAAATTGCTATGTGCTCAAAATTCACTGTGATACAGATTATATAAGTGCACTTCCATGCAACATGCACCAGAGCAAACAAAAGACTAATAAATGCAAGTGAGGTACATTCAGTTGATTAACTTACCTGGTTTAATGAACTGCATCATTCTTTTTTTTTCAGTTCCAATGAAGGTGTGAGTATTCATGAAGTGCTCTGCTGTCCTTGGGCAGAGGCACTCTGTGCATACAACCCACTGTGTATGCCTTCATTCCCAAATAATAGTTCAGTACTGAGCTGTCTCCTGAGTTCCAGTTCAATTTTTTTTAATATTAAAACATGCATTCAGGTGTCTCAATTAATACCCACTGTCTTTGTTTTATTCTATAGGAAGAAATAAGAAGAGAATGGATGTTTAAATTAGTGGGTAAAGAAACATTCACTGTTGGAGCTACTAAAACAAAAGCTTCTATTAACATTGATGCAGTCAGTGGCTTTGCCTATGAATATACCTTGGAGATCAATGGAAAGAGTCTCAAGAAGTATATGGAGAACAGGTTAAAAACAACCAACACTTGGATATTGAGCCTGGGGGGTACAGACTATAGAGTTGTTCTAGGTAAGTAAACATTGAGTGAGTCCATGTTGCTGCCTTTGAATAAACTCGTGGGCATTTAATAACTGGTAATTCAGAGGTGCAGTTCAGTGGATAGCACTGATGCAGTATAAAATCTGGGGTGGTTTGGAAGTTTGGAATGAGATGCCATAGACAGTCTGAAAAATAATTGTCCTGTTCCACATGTGTGAGCCTACAGCAGCATGGTCTAGATTTGGAGGAAAAAGGAAAAAAAGAGTTTGGGAGGCATTGTGGCTGCTGCATCCCTAGAGATGCCCTAGTAAGACATTTCTCCAGGAAGCCTGTTATAGAAGTGTTGTCTGCATTGTGATCAAACCTGATGTGTGAATCCAGTTTGTTCAGCAGGTAACCAGCCTTCCCTTCCAAAAATCATCAGCCAAAGTCAAGGAGTCTCTATCTGAGGAAGTGTGACAATGTTATTCTACGTTTTCGAATGACTAATGAGCATCCTTTTTTCTGCATCACTTCTGAACTACAAGTTTAAGCTGAAGACTTCAGATGATACTGTTTCAGTTTTTAAAGAGCAGGCAATACATTTCTTCTGTTCTGCTCCCCTTTTCTCAGAATACTTTACAAGCAGCCAGAAGGAAGGGATGAGAAATTTGTCCCTGCCATCTAGTGGGAAAATTTCTGTATTGCTATGTTGTTAGACCTGCAGACAAGAGATCTTGGGCTTTGGTTTTTACAAAGCCTCAGGACAGAAGAACAAACTGCCCTAAAGTGGAGGAGAGCAGTGAAGAAAGACAATTTTAATGCCAGAAACATAAATCTCCTCACAGGGTTTTAATCTGCCTATGCTTACTGGAAAGGCAAGCAGGAGCCAGCTCTCTGCTGATGTCCTGTGGATGACAGTGTCAGTCACATGAATTCTAGAGCAAAATAATTTAAGGGAGATGTGCTGGGAGAAGTAAAAGAATATTCTGTTTCAAATGGAAAAATACCTAAGATTGATATTTAAAGTGGTCCTCGGGCTTTGCAGGAGTTGTTAAAAATACAGTTTGATGGATGTTAAATGCTGCTGCTTTTGAATTAAACTGACCTGGAAAAAATGTTAGAGCTTCACTGAATAAATGGCACTCAAATAACTCGCAGAAATTACTTCATTTTTCTGTCTTCAGTTTTTTCAGTTTAAGACTGTCAGAATATCTCTGTCAATATTCTGAACAACCCAGTGTCAATAGCCAGAGCTAGGGGGGAGGTAAAAATGTATGCTCAAAGCAAAATTTGTTTGTTCATCGACTGAGCCTCCCCATCTCTCTGCTGTGAGAACAAACCCTGTAGCTCAGGTACTACGGCTAATTAGGAACTTAATTTGGGAATTGAAAGTAAAATTCAAAAGTAGATTTTAAAAATTCCTAGAGCCTTGTCTGCAGGTGAAAAAATACCTTGTTCCTTCTACTTTGTTTTCCTTCACAGAAAAGGACACTATGGATGTGTGGTGCAACGGCCAAAAAATGGAAACAGCGGTACGTGAACCCCTGGAAAGGCTCTTCCCAGCCTATGGCTACAGAGCCAGAGCTTAGCAAAATAAGCCCCAGAGTGGCACATCACCTTCCTTTCCCACAGAGTAGGAACATGGCTGAGACAGCCAGGACACTGCTGGTCTGTCCTGAATGACCTTCACTGTATTTTATAACTGGCAGTGTTCCAGTTCAGATGGCAGACATCTGTTTATTTAAGGATAAATGGTGCTTTTGTTTACACTGTTCAGACAAACAAAAAATCTGGGGTTTTAGGGAGTAAACTTTCAGGGAAGTGGGAAGGATTTGAGTTTGATGCAGAATGTAGAGCTGCTTGTGTTAATGGTGACTGAAAACTGAACACATGTAGTCTCTTATGTCTCGTGACTTTTTTTCCATCTAGAGATGGTCCTAACACTTGGGGCTTAAGAATCTCATTGGAACAAATCAAATCTTCTGTCTTTCTGTCACATCTGCATGAATTTTTAAAGCAGGCTGACAGGTAGAAGGCTTAATCTGTTTGGTGTCTTTTTGTATTACAATGGCTCTCAATATGCAGAGGCTTCCCCATCCTTGAAGGATGTGTCAAAGTTGTTACTCCTGCCACAAGATGAGTACAAATTGTAAAATCAACAATTATGCTAGACCTGAGAGTAGGATGAAGATTCACTAAATCATAGAAAACATCCTGGGTTGAAGGGAACCTTAAAGATTATCTTGTTATAACCCCCCAGCTGTGGGCAGGGACATCTTCCACTAGAGCAGGTTCCTCAGAGCTGTTTCTTTAGTAATCAGTGGAAGAATTCTCTCTCCAGAACTTCTGCTTCTGATGGCTCTCAGCCTTTTCTATAAAGTGATAAATGCAGTAGGAGCTACATGTGCAAGTTTATTTGTCAAACTATGCTCCCATTAAGAGTGTCACATGGATTGTTCTGCTCTCTCAAAGATGATGACAAAAACACTGCCATGCCTGGGAAAATCCATAACAGGAAATCACATAACTGCAGTGGGAGCCATGTATCCAAGATACACAACTATTGTACTCAATTCAGGGATCTCTTTCTTCATGCTGCTGTAGAAGGCATCTTAAATACTTCACCTGTTGCTGCCACTTCAGCTGAGGTTTGTGTGGCACCTACTGCCTGTACTGCAAACTCAGCGAGAAGCTACCTTTTGTGCTTTTGTTTCCTGGCATGGATATGACATGTAATGTTACTTCATAAACTTCAACTTCACCATTTCTGATTATGTGAAATTTTCATTGCCATGTGATACCCACAAATCTTTAACTGGATGCCTTGACAAAGCCCTGCCTGACATTCCAGAGCTTTGTTCAGCTCTTGGGCCACATTTGTCTCAGGCACCTACAGCTGCTGGAAGTGTGGGAACTCCAAGTGATCTTGACATTGGAAATAGTCTGATGCACTCAGGCTTTTCATTTACTGAAATACCACATGTCTGTTTTTATTCTTGTCTCCTTTCTCCCAGGGTGAATTTGTTGAAGATGGGACTGAAACTCACTTCACTGTTGCTGATCACAGCTGTTGCATTAAGGCTGTTAGCAGTGGGAAACGAAAGGAAGGAATTATTCATACCCTCATTGTTAATGACAGAGAAATCCCAGAGGCCATGGAGTAGCCTCTAGTTAACTGATTATTGTAGGACTATAAGATCAGGAATTTTCAATTACTGTGGTAATTATTTTAATATGTACTACTTGGTACATCTAGTTTGTGCTGGGTTTATTTTCTAGTTTCTGTATATGAAATTATTCTTTTGGAGGACCAGATGAAATTAATAATATACAACCTCTTATATTACCAGTTTTTAAAAAACTATATATATGCAGAATGTATATTATATCACTAAGTGTGGAGAACACTGGTGAACAGAAATGATACACCAGGAAAAAATCTCACTGTAATAAAATGGTAGAGAGATATTCAGTAACACTGAATCCTTACAAACTGCAGGTGTATGTGGAGGGAGGAGAAGCCGTGTGCTGGGCATTGGAAGAAGCTGTTAAAGCTTTCTCAATAGTTATTTTTTCTATTAAACAGACTACAAACTTTTCCAGATGCAGTTAAGAAGAGTTACAAAGTTTAAACGTGTTTATTAATGAAATATGTTGTTCCCAGTACTTGTGTAACAGTATTAAAATAACAGTGAATCCTGACAACTGTCCCTTATTTCCGGTAGAGGCAAGATATTACACTGTGCCAAAAAAATAAATCCTTTAGGTTTTCTGAAAACTAATGCTGGTTAGAAATTGTTGCAGTAGTTCAGAAACTCTGTACTGAGGTTTTTTTTAAAAACAGAAAATAGAAGAAAAAGAACTCCTTTGAAAAATTAAATCTTTCGAAACAAACTGAAATAAGAGTTCATACTTGTTCAGTGCTGTCTCACAAACCTTAAATCTACAGTGTGTGTTTTCGTGGCAGTGTGAACCAAGAAACATGAGGGAACGGGACTGAAATGTAAAATAATTTGTTACATAAATGGAACTGTTAAAATAGGAATAGACTAATTCTGCTTTCAAATTGGCAGCCTAATATCCAAGAGCAACCTTGGGATTTCTTGAGAACAAAACTCACGTGTGAGAGGCTCACACACTACAAAACTACCTTTTGCAAAAATAGGCATAGCTAATCTTAAAAATAATCATCATAATAAACCCCAACTAAAATATGAATATCTTAATTTAAAAGTTTCTTTTGTAATGGTTAAAAAATTTTACATTTGCAATGTCACTTAGAGTTCAGAATTGGACTTTTATAACTTCATTTCTTTTTGGACTTATGAGTGGTTCCTAGCACTATGACTGCTAACTTAGGAGTTGCAGGTACAGTACAAGTATCCTGGGAATTCATTAACAAATTATTTTGAAAAGTTTTATTAAATGCTAGTTTCACCTGTGTTTTAAAGATCAGGTGCTCTCCATTAGCACAGTGCTTTACCTGTGGGTGAAATGCTTTTCATGTGACAGCATTGTTTTTTAATGGTTTTATGTGAGCCCTTCTCTTCCCCAGGTAATGGCAGCTTGAACCACTGGTGACTTCAGGCGAGAGGCAGAGCTGATACTCACAGACACTTCCAGGACCTGGTACTGACAGAGGAGCTTTTACTTCTGCTTTGCAGCACTGTCATAAGCTGTTTAGGTGTTTTAGGGCCAGAACTCGTGGTATTAAATGCTTCAGATTGGACAAATCTGGTAGCAGTTCTTTGTTTGGGGCAATAAAGTTGTTTTAAACACTATTAACATCAGACGTAGTTTCAGGCTTTAATACAGAAAGTACCTGAGCAATGGACTGAATCCCTTTCACACTGGAATTCCTACAGTAGCTCTTGGACTTTTCCATGTACTGGCTTCAGGTCACTGCAGAAGCAATGTGGGGACACCTGGCTACAAGGCTGACAGTGTAATCTTTAAAAGATATTGGTAAAGGTAGATTAATTGAAGATCAATTTCAAGCTGCAGCTTGAATCAGTTCTCTACTATTTTGTAGCCTTTCAAAGAGATTGAACATTGCTGAGAAATCTGAAGCTCAAATACAATCCAAATCACAATCTTAAGGCTATATAATAAAATACAGGTTAACTGTATTCATTCATACTTTTTATTTTGAATACATGTATCTACAATGCTTGAAATAACTAATAAAAACTGTTACAGAAAATACTGTTAGAAATTATAGTTGTATTGCCTCATGTTTGTCATAACTAGGTGTATTTAATAGCATGTCCCTAAGTGCAAAACATCTCTCATCTGCTACTTTCACCTGTTTGAGTCAAAAGGAATCAAAGGCCCAACTGAGATTTCTTGGGTTTCAATGACAGCCTATGCAAACATCAAGTGTACAGGCCCATGATCAGAATACTGTGAGGCATAAAGTAAATGACCATGTAAATGTTAAACTGTATTTTGGGATGCTCTCCCTTCCATTTCCACTCACAGATAATTTTGTCCTTGACTCCTTAAGGTACTGCTTTACTCTTTTGTTCATGGATACTGCAGAGTACTTTGCACAAGGCACTTTGACCACAGCACATTACTAAGTAGAGCATCATCTTAAATCTAAGCATTAGATATGGTTCTGAGGGTATCTTCACTATAGCTGTTAATGATTCTGATTAATTATCACTCAGGATGCTCCTGGTTTCCTCAGGGTGCTACATACATACACTCAGTCACTGGGGAACAAGTCAGCAAATATTGTGGAAGGGCCCCAACACTGTTGTAAATGACAAAGGTGTTAGGATAGTACAGATCATCTACCAAACTGTCATACATCTCAAAGGCATTGCCCTCCACAGTCACTGGCATAATATAAGATGACTGGCCTTTAGTGTAAAGACCTGTTAATACATCAGCCTCAAACACATACATTTTGGAATCCACTTCCCTTGTAGCTTTACCCTTGATTAGGCTTCTTGGGTTCCTTTCAAAATAGATGCCAGGTCCATAAATTTGTTCTGGAAAAAGAAAGAAAAATTTTCAGAAGAAGACAGCAAAGAGTTTAACAACTGGTCCTTCTGGGGTGGTAGTCCCAACAGACTGCTGCTTGCTTCAGGATTACACATGATGTTACTGCTCAATGGGTGCCATCCTTCTGGAAGTAAATTTGCATGAAGTGGCTCTGATGCTCCTCCCACAAGAATCATGAGCAATGACAGCTGATTGCCATTCCAATTAACTGCTACACCAGTGATAAACTTTCATCAGATTTAACTGTTAATCCAATGATTAGAACATCAAGGTCTAAAGTATTTATATAATGTATGACTGATGCTTCAGTCATCATGTACAAAGGACTGCAATAAGCACCAAAGGCAGCAAGATTTTAATAGTGCAAACTACAAAAAAAGCTTCACAATTTATAAAGAGAATGTCACATAAAAATGCTGTTACAGAGTCACATGGAAAAGTACAAGGAAATTAGACCATCCTCCTGTTTACTGCTCCAAAAGTGTGGAAATGTGCCATGTATGTTGCATGGACAAAGAAAGGCAAATCTCCAGTTTCAAACAGTTCATCGCCTGAAATCTCAGTTCTGCAATTGACAGGCAAAATATCACACCTTTCATCTCTTGCAGGATGAAGCACTAAATGCTTATTCTCTCTGAAAACATGTCTCCTACAGTATTTCATAGAGCCCATCACTTTCTTCCAAGTGTGGTCTCATCTGAATGGCAGCTGAGCAGCCAGATTATCTGATGTCTCTGACCACACCTGTTCTGAGCAGAGGGCTGGGCTACATAGCCTTCAGGAGTACCTTCCAGCCTCAGTATTCTGTGATGCCTCTGAACATGTCTCAAAGCACCTAACTGATGACTGCAGGACACTGACTTTCTTTAAAGAGTGATGCAACAAAATAAAACTTGGACGTGGAATTATGTGTATAGTAACAATTCTGTCAATAGTGCTCAGGCTAGGCTTGTATACAGGCTCTACAATATCAGGGAGGAAAGCCTTACTGTAGATAATTAAGTTCACATGACCCTAAATGCAAGAAACAGTTTTTGTTTAGGAATGCCATTTTTTCCTGAATTTAACCCAAGTTTAGTAGTCAGTCACTATTGATTTAGAGATGCCAAAGCAAGTTCTTACCTGTCAGTGAATACATCCTGTGAAATCCCGTCTGGCAAACTGAGCTACAGAACTCAGCAGGAACACGTTGGTACAACTTGCGGCTTACTTGGAAGCTACCTTGTCTTTCTTCTATTTTTTTTTTCATTTGTTGGAATGCAGCAGATAGAAGAGGATTATGTATCTTTTCAATCTGTAACAAGAATATATAACAGAGTAGTATGAGCAAATGGAGAACAATATCCATGCTACGCTCTTCAATGCAAGAGCCTTTAATATACATTGACCATGTAGCAGAAAAAGTATCTGAAGTATGCAACTGATCCAAGGAAAAAGCTGTAGTACAATCAAACTTCTGCTCTCTTAACTCATTTAACTGAGATACAACCAGTCTCCAGTGCAGCATTGTTTTAAATTCTCATATACTTCTGCTTTGAGACTTGGCAAACTCTCTAGTTCAGCAGATCAAGAAGCATTTGGTGGGTATTTCCTATTACTTCCATATTAAATACCTTTCTCTTAGGAAAGGCAGTTCAGCCTGTGGCAGTGGGGCTTCCAGTTACCCACTGTTACTAGCAGGGACACAAATCCCTGTTTACAGACTTCGGTATTTCTCTGCCTTGCACAGGTTCATCTACCTCCTGTTCAGTAAAACACTGATACCCAAGCCAGATCCCAGCTTCAACACATAGATCAGAACTCTGGCAAATTCATTTGCTAATTTTTGGTGTCAAGCTCTCAAAAAGAAAACAGGGACACTGCATCAGTGTCCTGGAAAATTGTACTCCATCTACAATACCAGCCTCGTATTTCTCTAGTCCTATAAAGGAGCATTTGAAGCATAAGAAGGAGAATATACAATATAATTAAAAAGACTACTCAGAATTTAATCACTTTTTGTGATTATTTGTATTATGCTTAAAGTACTTTTTCTTAGGAGTAAAGACTATTTTAAGGATTAGGCTGATTTGATCTTACTTTTTAAAAGCAATGCATGGAAATAGTTCATCAGAGTATTTTAGGCATACATTAACCATGTTAGTTCAAATATATGAGCTGAGATTCTGTTTTTCCCTCTTTACCTTGGAAACACGAAGTCCAGCTTTTTCAAACTGTTTCTGTCTGTCTTTAAACTCCTGAAGGTGTGACTCTACTGTTAAAATCTGGATGTAGTTAGAAGTATTTGTCTTGTGAAGGTCTCCTGAAAGCTGACCTGCTTCTGGTGAACCTGGATATCAATACGGGAGCAAAATTTTTTTATATCATAATGTTCGAAGCAAAGGGAAGAGGGAGAAATCCAACACTTTAGTTGGTAGTTTATTTAAGAATAAAGAATGTTAAGTATTCTCTGGAGTAATGTCAGAGGCTAACACTGAGAGAGACTGAGATAGATAGATATATATATATATATATAAATTTATACTATTTTTTACATTTATTATAAAGAAATGAGAGAAGGAACCAAAGAAAAGCAATTAATCTTTTCCACCACATCTCCACAGCCCAATTTTCATATAAAGGAATCTATATTGAATGACTATACGAACATGAATTAAAATCAGTCAGTAACTTTTTGTAATGCCACTAATTTCTATCAACCCTTCATGAAAGCCAAGGACTCTGAAGAAGAAATTCACAGCTGAGTCCTGCAACAGTGGTCCAGCTGTAGAGCTCAGCAAAGGTTAATTGTAAGTCTCCAGTGGCCAAGCTTTAAAGTGTCCTGGAGAAAGCCCCACTCCTGCTGCCTGTACCTCAGCCCGTGCCCTACTGGAAATGCTCCCAGGTGAGCAACCACAACTAACCAGTGGTTTTGCAGGGCTCACATGATAAAAACACAGGAATATCAGCAAGTGCTTTAAATTAAAGCAGTGCTTAGTATGTGTGTGTGAACTGAATGCACATCAGCAATACTGCTTCATGCTTGACCTTATTTAGGCACTTATTTACTTAATTAGTCACTATTTACCCTACATACACATTGAGAGGAGCAGTTTCTCTTGTTCAGCTGTCGTCTTCTCTTGCATACGAAGCAGTAATTTCTCAGCTGTAAGCACTGCATCAATCACAGCATCAGGAGGGCCCTGAAACTCCAGCCTTGCTTCTGCACCTCTCACTTCTTCTGACACGCATACACTAGAAGGCTGCTTTCGAAAGAGTTCTGCAAACTCCTCTTTACCAAGGCAAAAAATGTAGTTGTTTTTAATAACAGCACGGTGACCTTCCTGAATTTGTACCAGTCTTCGGAGCCACAATTCTGCTGCTTCCAATGCTGTGTGAGTGCTCCCTCTAAGTTCAATTGCTAGTTCCTTATCTGCAGTCTCTATTATTCTTTGGCTGCCTGACTCTGTACCTGGAAGAAAGACAAGCGCATTGGAAGAGTGCAGAGCTTTCAAATGCTGACTCAAATTCTAATTTATCATCCAATTGCAAGAAACACACTACCCTCTTGGTATGCTAAAAAAGAGATTAGACACCAGGAAGTAACATTTCCAGGATCCACACATGTACAGAATTTAATTGCCTTTCACTAAATGACTTCCAACAAGTTAGGCACTGACAATGATTTTGGTTTTAAAGACTGCCCAGTTCCATTCCTATTAATGTTATAGTACACAGTGATCACACAATTTTGCCCCCCCTTTCCCCAAGGTGCATATGCAAATACTAAGGTCTTTTTAAAGGAATGTAATTTCAGATTCCCAAATCTGGAGTGCTCATTTACTTGAAATGCCCCTTTTGTTCATTACTTACTCAAAGAATCACTTGTGTTTCTCAGTTTGTGTTCAGCTGAACAAAATTTTCTCTGGAAAATCTTGAAAGATAAAAGTTTAGGAGCAATTAGTTTAGTTTGCAATCTCTGTTGTCAAATATGCAATTCATCTCTTCAAAACTCTGTTAGATAAGCAGTTTACCAGTATAGTTACACCCCACACACACTCCTGGCCCCCAAATTCTGAAATTGGTAGCACCTGGCATTTATCAGCTTTTCCCAAAATGTTATTCCTGTTCTTCTACGTCCCCTAAGGTAAGACATCTCACACACTGAATGGCACCTTTACCAACTCCTTGTGCTTGTGACATATCTGGAACTCATGCAACTATGTAAGATAAAGGTATTAATTACTTGCAGTTTAATGCTGATGAATCCTTACTCAGTTTTAAAATCCAGACTATTCTCCTGCCTCTACTCCAAGTTCCTCTTCATGATCCCACATGGAAAGCCTCTGAGAGGCTGCTAGGCAGTGGATTGGCAAACTGCCCTTCCTTTTTCATTCAGCAAAAAGGGGTTTTGCTGTGCCTTGATTATCAAGGGATTAAGTGATGAGTTCATAGCTGTCATACAGCTTTTGCTAGAGATGGTGGGACTGTTAAAGAACATGGATCTGCCCTTAGAATTATAGAATGGTTTGGGTTGGAAGGGACTTTAAAAATAACCTAGTTCCAACTCCCCTCCATCTAGTTCTTGCTCATGTTGAAAGAATGGATGGGTGAAGTTAAATGGGAACAAAAGCAAACCCTGGACTTTCATAACAGATGGCGATGTGACATCAGACAAATATTCAAAAGGTGGAAAATGGCACACTGCAGTTGAAATGGCACACTGTCAGTTTGAAACCCTTCATATAATAAGTCATATAATCTGTTGATAGTGTTTCTCCCTAAGAACTTCATACAAAACAAAAAAGTGAAAGAAATTCCTTGAGGAGGAATAAGTTCATTCCCTAATGAGTTAAGAGTAGACTTATAAATTCATTGACAATCATGAGAATTTCAAAGCTCTCTCTCCTTTTTATCAGACTGCAGAGCAAAGACTTCTAGATTAGTGGAGACAAAATGAAGATTTACAAAGATTAATAATAACTATTAATGAGACAAATAGTTTCATAAAGGGACCTGCCACTCATGAATGCTCTAAGTTGTACAGAATACAGACTATCTTCATTTTTAGTCACCTACAGGAATGTTTTAACAGTTCTGTTCTCCATATGGGTAGTTAACAACAAATTTGTTACCTGAAAGGTTTCAAGGTCATCTGGGGAAATGATAAACTGTACTTCTCTCTTCTCGGGGCGTTCATTGGCAAAACTTAAAACCTCTTCCACCATGGTTTCTGCCACTACATCAAGGGGCAGCATGGATGGCCATTTTCCTGGAAAAGAAACTGAGGGCGCTTGTCTCAGGCATTTTTTCACTGCATGCTTCAGTTCCTGCAGGAGAAACAAGGCTTCAGTCCTCAAATCACCCAACATGAAAATCCATTAAAGTCTAATGTGACTGATCATCACCTCAAGCTGTAACACCAAGTGTCTGTACTGCGTTTCTACCACGTGCAGAACCACCTCACAGGGCAGATTGTGCCCTTTTGTTACCATGGGTTCCTCAAAGTATGTCGGGTATGTAATATGATTCTTGAGTTCCTTCTGAAGAGCTGGGCCTGCTTTTTGAAACAGTACTCTGGAAGCCAGGGAGGAAGGCTCACCATTCTGATTCACAAAGTTAACAACAGCTTTAGTCTGCAAAGAAAGAGGGCAAGTTTCACAGTATCAGTGTCAGCAAGGTTGGAAGATAACTTAGAGATCACCAAGTCCATCAAGTTTCAGGGTACTTCAAGTTTACTGTTTGCAAGATTTGCTTTCACAGGGAGCCTTCTTTCTAGGGACAATTCCTCTATAAAGGCCTGACTGCAGCAGATCACCTACTATTTACTACTACAGGCAGCACTAGAATACATCAAAGCATGCACCTTGCAGTAGCAATAAATGCAGGTATTTTCAGAAACCAAAAGTGTGCACAAGAGCTGTTCCAGTCAGCAGAATGTATTCAACTGAATTACTGAAGGTGACCCACATGTGCCTCGTCCAATTCAATCCTGCTCCTAGTGATCAACGAGCAAGAGAGAACTATGGCTATGGTTATTATCCCAGCCTTAAGGTAGCAAGCACTCCTCACTAAACTTGCAGGGTCAGTGCACACACACATTGAAAAGATTTCTATTGGAAAAGAAAATTCCCATTTTCTATTGGAAACAGAAGACACAGATTCCCATAGTAGGTCTTCTGTACTTCAAAATAAATATAGAAAATGCAAAAAAATTGTTTACAGAATGCTAATGACAGCAGTAATTGTCCTAACCTCTAATTGTTGAAGATTATATAAAGACATAAGGGCATATTTTCTTATAGCCTTGAAGGCATGTGGCATCTTTCAGTGCTGTAGAATTGGTTAATAAAATTCTCCACAGTGTCAACTTCACGATCTGTTACTCTCACATCAAAAAATTAATTTCCTATTCAAGTAAGATACCTCTTTAAAAAAAAAGTCATTATTTTTTGATTTTTAAGGTATGGTATTTGCTAAAAGCAAATGCCATTCCTGGGGTGTACCTTCCAGTCTAAAAGCTATTTTGGATTACTGTGACAGAGCTCATAGATTTTGCACCAGATTCTCTAGCTAAAAAGTTAAATGAATCAATTTAAACAACACTGTTTAAAAGTAAGGTACTCAACATCTGTATAAGTTATTTTCAGCCTTTTCAGTGCTTGCTAAATAACTCCAGTAATGGCAGCTATGAGAACATAAATTATAGGAAAAAAAAGCAAAGCAGAAAATAACAGTAGACTTCTAGGGAATGGGTGATAAAATGTGAATTGCCATGATGTCACAAGAAGGTAAACCTTACACAGAGATGTTATTAATCATTCAATCTCCAGCTGCTTGCTATCATAACAGCATGTAGATATAAAAAAAAATAAACATTCTGAATTTTAACACTCACATAGAAAAAAAAACAAACCACAACTCCTTGCCACTGTAATTTATTTATCATGTGTACATTCTCATCGGGTTTGTATCAGTGGCCTGATACAAAATGTGTTCTGAACTCTTGGGCTCCAAATCCTGCAAAGACTTGGAGGTAACACCATGTTCAACAAATTACAGGACAGACTTACCTTCTGCTCATAAAGGTGTCCTCTTAGGAGGCGCAGGTGAACGCCTCTGTGCTGGATGTAAGGGAAAATCTTCCCCTGTGAAGCTGACAGAGTTTCCTGAAGTAAACTGCTATCACCCAGAAACTTTTCACAAGCCTTCTTAATTTCTGCAACTGTAGACTCCTCAATGTTCACCAGGCGGATTTCCCTGAGGCAGCTTGGTGGACTTGCCTCTACAAATTCCCTGACAGCCATGACGATCACTTGAGCACACAGATCGAGAGGGAAGGCAAAGGTACCTGAACTCACTGCTGGGATAGCCACAGACATTATGGCATTTTCTGGAGCACTAGCGTAACTCAGAACATTCCAAATGGCTTCATGAAGTAGGTGACAGCATTTCTCCTTTTCATAAACATTCCATCTTGGACCAACTGCATGAATAATTTTCTTACAGGGAAGCTTCCCTCCATCTGTCACTGCTATTTTGCCAGCTCTGAGTTTTCCGTGCTTTTGAATATAAAGAATACTTTGCTCTTTTATTTCTGGCCCTCCAGCTTTCGCAAGGGCAAAAGCAAGACCTCCTTCGTGTTCTAGATATTCATTGGCTGCATTCACCACAGCATCGACCTTGTGTCTTGTAAGATCATCCTTACAAACACAAATGTCAATTCCCTGCTTCAGTTTTTGCCTGTATACTTCAACAGTGCTTTCTGTGCTTTTGAAGGCCAGAGTACAAGCAAACCTTTTGGAAATGAGATTCCTCAGACAGCTGTCTCTTCTCTTAAGAGCTTCGTAGGCATCTTTACTGATGGGCATCATCAAGCTGACCTCATCCATTACCATACTTGACCCTAGGATATAGAATATAAAGTGAAATAGAAGATACTATTGTCAAAACATTGGTTTTTTATAGAGAAGTATAGTTTATAGCTCTCAATTTTATCCTACAGTCATTACTACCCAATATTTTTTACAGTCTGATCTTCTCTCTCACCTTTCCAGAGGCTTTGAAAGCCCAATCAATCAAAGAAAGGCACTAAAAGATGGTAAGAACAGCATCATTGAGGCTGTAGTGACTTGAGGGTTTGGATTTGCCTTATTTTTCACCTGAGGAGGAAGTTGGGCTAAGATGCCTCCTGGCACTTGTGTTCTCTCTGTCTCTCTCCTTCCTACTGTTTATTCTCCCCACTATTAGGCTGACACAGCCATTGTTGGGGACATGTCCTTCAATGAATCAGTGACATAATCTGAATTTTTAAAAAACAAAGCACACCACAAAACTTAATTGGATTTAGATTTACCAGCCTCAAAAGATGGATGAAGTAGCACAACCGAATGGGCTGAGAGTAAATGGTGAGGAGGAGTTAAAATGAGCAGACAGGTGTGAAAGGGACATCTCTGAAAGAGACACCGTTAAGTGTTTTGTTACCTGGCTGCACTGTCGCCGTGATGCTGCAGCTGCATTTGACACTAAAACTTCAGATGAGAAACCAAAATGTGAGCAGCCACGCCACAATCAGGGCTTCGGAATGCTTGCAAAAGCAGAAAACACCACGGCTTCCCCTGCAAGACTGCTTTGCCGGGCAGGCTGAAGCTTCCCTCCACCCTCCCCAGAGCATTCTTAGCGTTTCGCTTTCGACTTCCAGGAAGGTCTAAGGGCAAGCACCCCAGGCCTTTGCAGTGTCAGGGACTCACCAGCAGAGGAAAAATTGCCAGTAAGTTCATTTAACTGTGCCACAGAGATCTTACGCTGAACTTTAATTCTTTGAGTCCTTTTTGGTCTGCACTTAAAGCCTTCAAGCAAGTTCTTTCTTTGCATGAAACTTTGTATAAACTCAGAAAGGCTTTTTAGTGAATTTTTTCGGGGAACAAAACTCATGTGGGGCAGTTTTTACATCATTGCTATGGCGATGCAGCCCCCTCCCGGTAAACAGCAGCAGTGCCCTACGCGGCCGTCACGTGAATCAGTTTAAATCAATTTCTGTGAGTTTAATCGAACTTCCCTCTGGGCTATGCTTGGGGTATTGCTTGTAAAAAGGAGTCTAACGTTTTGCACTTTTAAAAGTATACACACCGATCCTCCAAAACGCTTCTGAGCTCTTTTTAAAAAGAGAAATGAAGCGAATCCCACAGAAGTAATGAATGATAATGTTGGTTTATAACCGCGTCTAATTCGTATTCGATATGAATTTCAGGTTGCTTTTGGCTATTCGGCGTCAATGTTTTCCAGTTTCATGGCTGTACCTGGCAATTTTCAACTCACATACAGGCACGCACTTCGCAGATGGCAAATGAGAGGCTCACCTAAACCCGTCGTCACTTTGAAGATCCTTGAAGTGTAACTCTATCGTAAACAAAAAAAAAAAAATAAAAAGGAAAGAGAAAGCACGCGTTACAAGTACCGAAGTACATGGGGCTGCCTGCCTGCGGGAGCAGCTCCGTTACAAACCAAACTGCCCGCACCAGCTTTTCTGAGGGCTGCACGAAGTTTTCTAAGCTTTGAAATGCTGCTCGGAGCTGTGTGGGTGGAGCTGCCCACAGCACCCTCCGTCTCCGGCTGTCCCGCGTGGGGAGGGAGGCCGGGGAAAGCCGGAGCAGAGGACAGGACCGCTGCCCCCCTAAACCCGCCGGGAGCGCCCCCCGCACCCCCGGGTCGTGCGGGCGCCGCCGCCGCCGCCGCCGTACCTGGAGGAGCCCCATGAGCCGATCCGGTCGTGGCAACCCCCGTCTCGCCCTCGGTGTCCGCGGCTGGAACGGGGCCCAGGGCGGGGAACGGAGTGGGAAACGAAAGCGAAAGCGGGGCCGGGCGGGATCATGGCGGCGGAGCCGCTGCTGGTGCGGCTCAGCCCCGTGCCCGACTCCGGCGAGAAGGCGATGCTCAAGCTCCACGCGTACTTCCAGTCGGGAAAGCGCTCGGGAGGCGGCGAGTGCGACGTGCGGGTGGGACCCGCGCCCGGCACCTTCTGGGTGGACTTCAAGAAGGAGCGAGGTACGGGCCAGAGGCCGCGGCCAGGGAGGAGGGAGGGGAGGAGGTTGGAAATGTCCGGCGAGGCACCCCCGTGGGACGGAGGGCACAGGGGGCTCGGGTGTTGCAAACTGTCAAGACTATGGTAAAGTCTGGGTGTTCTTTGATGTAAGATCTTTGCATACTTTCAAGCCTTATCGGCAAGAAAGGAGACCTAGTCAATGGAACTGGCATCCCTTACTTAAGGATATCCGGGAATAACAAGCTGTAAATCAAGATGTTGATGCATATGTTTCTGCTAATGTGGCAAAATACTCAGGGACATGTATTCTACAGCTGAACGATGTTCATTATGATACTAAAAATCACTCCTAGAGGTCAAAAAGATCCCTGCATGGCGAAGACCCTTCCCCTGCGCGTGTGTAAAAGTGAGTTGGGGTTGTGTAATTTGTATGGAAAGTTACTAACTCTGAATTTCTGTATATAAATAATGGTGGCAAAAGTCCCTCGGGGTGTGCTTGATTTGCGGAATATCACCAAGCAGCCAGGCCTGTACAACTCTGAGATAAATAATCGGTGTCTTTCTGGAATGAATGATTATTGGCTTGTTGCACACCAGGTCACAAATCTATTTTGTGGGCAACGCTGGTGGCCAGCACGTTTTCAGGTAACTTTATCAGCCTCATCTTCCTGTCCCCCAAATTACTGCAGATAGGAAGAGCGTGGAGTCCCGCACGGATCACATCTTGCAGATGGGTGCAAAATGCCTGAAGATAGTCATCCAGCCAAGAGAAGGAGACCTGAACAACAGCCAGGTTACAGCCCAGGCCTCTGCCAGCTGTGATGTCCCTGCCAGCCATTCCCTGCCCCAGCAGGAGCAGCAGGCAGCCAGCCACGATGGGGATACAGCAGTGGAAGTCCTTACCAAGAAGGTATATCAGGAAGAGAAGTGTCACCAACCTTCCCTGCTTGTAATTCAATGAAGTCTTTTATGTTGCACTGCAGTATTTCATGCAAAGCAAAAGGCAGTTACATGACCTTAGGCAATAAAATGGGAGCTGGGAATGACTTCTGAGTGCTGGTCAATCCACACGGGCAGCGTGTTTTCCAGCATGGCTTTGGCACGTGCCAACCACTGCTCCCCAGAGCAGCGCCCTGGAAGGTTTTGGGGAATAGTATGCACCAAGGGCTTCTCACAGAAAGTGGAAGAATTGTATGAGATTTGGATCCCTTCCAGATAGGCAGACCTTTAACACTATTTCAGCATGGTTTGCACATTCAAGCAGCCCCAATTACTTCCATCCCTTACTGCAGCAATAAAAAAAAAAAAAAAAATCTGGTCTGATGTGACATAGCACAGCAAACATGATTTCTGACACTTTGAACTAAAAGTTGTATGGAAAAGATCCAATGTGTGTTACAGACATTGGGATAGGGCCAGGCTAAATGATGTGGATGTAGCTCTACCAAGACACTGATATCTGGTTTAGAGGGTTTACCCTGTTTTGCATGGTAGCATAGATGTGTCTTTTGATGCACAGCCTGTGCTAATGTAGGCCTTACCTGGCATCTGTACTAGTATACTGCAAATTTTCCTATCCTTCTGTCTCTGCAAAGTAGAGATGTGAACATGTTATCATTTTTCAGAATCCTGTTTTTTTGTCCTAACTCTGATTTACTAAAGCATGAGTTTCAGGAAATTTTTAAAGAAAAATAATAAGCAAAAACTAGAAAGTTAATATAAATAAAGAACAACAAAATGTATATGTGCTGTTAGAATATGTGTCTGTGTCACCTGACACTGAAGGGGCAGACAGGGTTTTATGATTGTCATAGCAGAGAAGTAATGATCAGAATAGCACAGACTTTCTACCAGCAGAATCACTGTAGAACAATTTTATTAGTAGTGTAGCACTGCATTTGGCTTGTGGTTTCTGGTCACCTGGACCCTCTGCAAGTCAGGTCAAATCTTAATACTTGCCTTGCTGTATCCATAGAACAGTCACAGTCTAGACTCCAAAAGCACATAAAAACATATGGATCACCCAATCAGTCCTCAAAGGAAGCAGAGAACAGAGTGGGTGTCCTTGAGCACTGGTCTCACTGTCCAGCAGCAGTTGCAGTCCAAATTCCCACTTGTGACTGGTTGATTTTGTAGACAGTGCTTTTAAACCTCCCTGTTCTGTGATGGAGTCAACACCACCTGGTCGGCAGAGTGTCTGGGATTTTCAAGGCCAGTAAGGAGGGGGACTGGTCAGCCTGGGGCCCAGAAACCTTGAGGATGATAGAGAGAGGAAGAAGAAATCTGTTAGCTTTGTCTATTTGGTATGTAGGACTTCTAGGGCCTGATAATGAGGGGGAAAGGGACTAATGTGCAATGAGCTCAGTCACAGAGGATGGCTGTGTGCCTTGTAAAATGGCATTAGTTAGGCTAACCCCGTTACCAGAGGTTGGGAGCAGAGAATACTGGTCACAGTCTCAAACTAAGTAGCAAAGTTACTGTCTCTGCTCCTGCAATGCCAGTGGCATTCACAAATTTCATTTTTGCTGCTGACTTAGAAGCAGACTGTGTTAACTTGCCCGTGTGTGATGTCCTATAGGTGACAGAAAAGAAACGCTGTGTGCAAATATGTTTATTGTAGTCTGCCCTTGCTGAGATGATCAGGGCTTCTCTGTGCTCAAAATATAGAAGCAGCAAGCAGAGAACCTTAGAAAAAGTAATGCTGACATATTCTTGTCTTTTCTTTAGATATTTCTTACGGTATCTGCGACTTTGAATACCAGTATGTTCACTGAAGAGCAAAGGGAGAAAATTACCATTTTGTGTCCAAACTTAAAGAGAGAAAGAAATCCTGACATCAGTGGCTCTGAGAAGTTGACTGGAGATTTTACAGATATTGAAAAAGCTTATCACTACTTTAAGGATATCCTTGCAGGCAGTGACCCAAACCATGATTTTCCACATTCTGAAAGTCAGAATGGTTTCCAAGATGAAAATGTTCTGAATTCTGAAGAAATGAATAATGATTTTACTGTTCCGACAGCTCTCTATGAGTATTTTAGCCATACCTGCAAAAAAGAAATCAAAGAACTACGTGAAAGTTTTGGAGTGCATATAAAAAGTAAAGACAATAGCAATAAAACGACATCAATATACTTAACTTCTGATAGAAGTCCTGCGTCATTACAAGTAGCTTGTAATTTTTTTATCTCTACTTTTCAGAGAAGTGTACAAGGTCTGAGTGAGGAAAAAGTTCCCATAGCAAACTGTGGCACATTAAGGAAGAAAATAATGAAACTAAATGAGAGGTTTAGTGATCTTCTTGCTAAAGAGGAAGGGAATCAGTTGCTACTTCTTGGACCAAAGAGGGAGATTTTAGCTGCCAAAATATTTCTAGCAAAAGAAGGTGAGAACAGCCAAGCTGAAAAGAATATGAAAATGTCATCTGAACTGTACAAATACAGGAGTGGAATTGCAGTTGATGCTTCTGTGTTTAAATTGTTGGAAACCGTATTATGCGAAGAAATCAAAAACATTACATACGAATTTGATACGGTATTCGAAAAAGAAGACAGTTCATATAACCAGAAAATGGTTATAAGATTTAGGCCTAAGACCAAAACTTCTGATATGTCATCTCATGCTACTGAAAGTTTCATCAATGCATTTCAGAGTGCCTCTGCAATGTTAAGAGAAAAGCTTATCAGCCTGAAGCTTTCAGAAGACCAAAAGAAAACTTTAAATATGTTACTTAATGGAAAACAATTGGAAGGTCTTCATGTAAAACTTAAGAAGAATGAAGACAAGTTCTTCTTAACTGGTTTACCAGACCATCTTTATGCTGCTGAAAAGCATATTATGAACCTTCTTAACACTGAAGACTCAGCACAAACTAAAAACAAGGCACCGCTGTCCTCTGATCTCAGCTCTCAAGAAGCTACAAAAGCACCTAAGAAGAAAAACAGTGTCAGGGAAAAGAATAATCCTACTTCTGGGGGACAGGCTAAGGCAAAGACAGAAGAAAAAGACAGCGATGAGTGTCCAATTTGCATGGAAGGAATTACTGATAAAGAAATACTTGGAAAATGCAAACATGCATTTTGCAAAACTTGCATTAAACAAGCCATGGCTTATAAGCAAGCTTGTCCTATTTGTAATACCATCTATGGAGCTGTGAAAGGAGACCAACCAGAGGGAACAATGACAGTTACTAAATGGTATCGCTCTCTCCCTGGTTATCCCAGTTGTGGCACTATTGTAATTGCATACAATATGAAAGGTGGCATTCAAACTGTAAGTATATTTAAAGATTCTTAAAATGTATTTTTCCCATAACAAAATCAGTATTGAATATAAAATTAACTCTTTTCCCCTTATTTTAATGCAGTCCAGGAAAGACCTTTCTTTGGTTTGTACAAATATGCAAGTATTTAATTCAGTATTTTTGTTGTGATTAAGTAATATAGTAGGAATTAAATGCTCAGATGGTAGCCCTCCCTTTTATGTGCACCAGGACTGAGCTACCTGTCTTTAATTTGTACATTAGGAATAACTGAACTGAAATCTATGGAGTGAAATCATGTAAACAAAGTTTTGTGAGTATAATGAGGATTCTCTGGGGCATTCTCTTTGCTGTGGACAGCAATGGACAAAAAATGAATAGCAGGCTGGTTTGTAAGCTTTCCAAGTGGTAAATCAACTTATGTTACATGCTTGGGTTTGTGACTAGGACTGAGGATGGAGTAAATGAAAAAGGCAGGGGTACAGTGACATGCACGGGGGAAAGAAAAGAGGGGAAAAAACAAATTTAAAAATGATAACATGAGTAAGTGATGTCAAGAAAATATGAAGGAAACTTATATGAAAAAAGTATCTAATGGGGAAAAAAACTCCACAAAATGTCATGCTGACATCATGCCTTGTGAATCAAAGGCAAGATAAAAAGCTATTCTGAAAGCTGGGATGTATCATTTTCATGCTTTCAAAGCATTTATGATATATAATGTGTTTTTGTTTTTCTACAACACAGAGCAGCCATCCAAACCCAGGGCGACCTTATGGGCCAACAAACAGAACAGCATATTTACCTGACAATGAGGAAGGGCGAGAAATCCTGGACCTCCTCTGTAGGGCCTTTAACCAAAAACTGATTTTCACAGTGGGGCAGTCACGTACTACTGGTGCACAAGATGTTATCACGTGGAATGATATTCACCACAAAACTTCCACGACTGGAGGCCCTGCCAAGTAAGTAGTCTTCTCTTTATGTAATGTTGTTGCTACTCAGATGAGTCAGGAAGGCTGCTCTGGCTATTTTCCACATTAGAGCTTTCAAATTTTGTCGCTCACAAACTGATTGTGGAATGCTCTATGGATCCAGACATGGATCACCTTGGAACAAGGATGAGCTTAGTTTGGACTGTTTGGACAGTTGGAACAAGGATGAGCTTAGTCTTCTGTTGCCCCTCAGACCACTCATTCACCAGTGAGTTGTGTAAGGCACTTAGTTAATAACTGCTCTGATTAGAAACTACTTCTAGTACAGGACAGGAAAGCAAGCTCTTGATAGCACCTACGGTTGGACTCCTGATCTCAGCCTCTCCTGTTGCCTGCTGTTTTGCACCAGGATGTGCTGTCCATTATGATCCTAGTTAAGATGGCACTCAGAGTCAGTAAAATATGATTTGAAATTCTACTTAAGGGAGCTAATAGCAAGAAGAAGGAGATTGTAGTATAGATGTGGTCAGGTTGTTTTAGATGCTTCGAACCATGAGTTGTGCAGCATTTGGTGGTCTCTGATCAGATAACAGGACACTGTGCTGGCCCCATCTATAGCAAGAGCTACCTCATTTTGGTCTTTCAAGCTATCACAGGATTTTTTGAGTAGATGACAACTCTATTCAGCATTTCTTGAAGACTCACTGCACTTCTAGATAAAGGCAAGGACATGCAGATGGAGCAGTCACTGGTACAGAGTGGGAGCTGCCTGCAGCAGAGATGAGGGGGAGGCTTGGACCAGTCCTTGTCCTTCCTTCCAATGCTTGTTGCAGCCTCTTAAGGGGCAGGTGTTTGTGCTGCAAGCTCTGAGGGTTTGTGTCTAGCTCCTCCTGGCTGGGCTAGGATCTTAAAGGGGCAAAAAGTAATAGTTTCACTTTGTCCCCCACTGTGCATAATTTTCTCCTTGATTTTCACTTGTTTCATACACACTTCTGGTGATGCATCGACTTAAAAATCCAGAGGTGCCATTATGTTTGTGATTTGAAAGCTCACTTGGACATGATTCTGATCTGTTCTTTCTTTCTAGAAAGATGCATACCCAAACACCCTATCATTTTGAAGAGACACAGCTGGCAGCTTTGAAAATCCAGTTCTTAGTGTTAGTTTGGACAACAAACTGCAGCAGCTCCTTAAATTTGTAGCTTTACCCTGTCTCTACCCCTTCTCTGACCAGCAATATAGGGTCTCTCTTCTCTATAGGGCAAGAAGTGCATAAAATTTATGAAGAGATTTATAAAAAGATTTTGATGAGAAGATTCTGTAGAATTGTCAAGTGCTTCATTGCAGAAGTAGCTCTAACAATTCTTTTCTTCTTCTTCTATAGTTTTGGTTACCCTGATCCTGATTATCTGCAGCGGGTTCGATCAGAATTGAAAGCAAAAGGAATTGAATAAAGGAATATATCAACTGTCAACTCTTAAATGTAAAAGAAAAAGAAGAATAAGAAAAAAAAGAAAAGTAATCTTTCATCATCAAACAATATACAAATTTCACAGATCATTTGTTTCTCTGTATGTGTAGTCTTTACCAAATTTGGTTGTTGTGAATGTAGCTTCAGTACTTGTTGCACTTGTCAAATAGCACATCTATCAAATTGTATATATTGCTTTACTAGTGACTCTGATCTGTACTTTTTTCCCACACATCTTCAGTCTGACTGCCAAAACCACTGGTCCACTACTGGCTTTTATTAGATGAAACATCAGCTTTGTGTTACTAGGTTTGTCTCATCACATAACCCACCTAATAGAAAATTTTTATGCAATGTTTTTGTCACACTGTTAGCTGGGATCAGGCTATGGACTTCTGCTTCTTTTCATGGTAGAAATGTCGTTAGTGATTTGGGTTTTGCACATGGAATTACCATGAACCCTGTATGAGTGGGTACATGGATCCTGCTGTATTTTTAGCTCTGCAGAAGTGCTGAACGCTTACAGCAGTGTTGAAACAAATGGGGAGTAATGGTGTCTGTGGCCATCTCTGATAATGGGCTCCTGCTTCTGTGCCTGCCAGCCTTTAAATCAGCTTTACAATTATAAAACTGTATTCTTCCCGTTGCTTCCAATATAGGTTTAAATTGTACCATAAAGTTACTCTGCAGAATCTAAACAACCTGCTAATTACCCGGTGGTGGTGTGTCACAAAGACAGACACTTTTAGTGAGCTGAACCATTTGTAAGGCTATTGAATACAACTCATCAGCTAATAAAGAAAATACAAAACTACCATCTGTGTGTTTCTGCATTCTTCTGTACACATTTTTCCTCCTTTTTGTGATACGTGTAGTTGTATATTTTTTTAGAATGTAGGAGCATCCCTGCAACACCATGATTTGGGGCAATTTGGACACTGTGCCACTTCCATTTTTCTTTTTTCTTTTTTTTTTTTTTTTAAGATTCCCACATTGTGAATAGGCAGTACTACTTTACCACCTTGACTTTCAGATTTCGTAGCATCAGGCACTGTTGGGTTTCCATGTGGGTTGGGATGTCTTTCCAGCTGTGGTTTTGTGTTACTGTATTTAACATTTTGCACTATTCTGTGTTCCCCACCTCTGCTGTGCGGTAAGATACCACATTCCAGTCGTTTCTAAATGCCTGAGCTTTTCCACACACTCAAACAAGCTGTTGTTGTGCTTCAACCCCAGCCAGCAACCACACGCAGCCACTCTCTCACCTCCCAACCCTGATGGGGCAGAGGATCAGAAATGAAAGGTAAAACTGGGTGTTAAGATAACAGCAGTTTAATAATTGAAACAAAATAAAATATCCTAATAATTGTAAAGAAAAGGAGAGGGAAGGGGGAATAAAACCCAGGAGAAAGAAGTGATGTCACCAGCCACAGACTGATGCTCAGCCTGTCACTCAGCAGCAATCACCCCTCCTTCAGCTGACTTCCCCCAGTTTTTATACTGAGAATCTCTGGTGGGGAATATCCCTTTGGCCACTTCGTGTTACCTGTCATGGCCATGCTCCTTCCTGGGCACCTGCTCGCTGGCAGAGCGTGGGAAACAGAGAAGTCCATGACTTGGAGTAAAAAAATCCTTATCAACAGCTGAATCATCAGTGTGTTATCAATATTGTTCCCATACTGAATCCACAACACAGTCTTGTACCAGCTACTAAGAAGAAAATTAACTCTTCCAGACCAGGACAGCTGTGAAGATCAGATCTCCACAGAGCCTTTTGGTCTCTCATTTCACTTTCTGTCCCAGTAAGCCATTTCACAGGGTCAGACCCCTATCCAGTAACTCATCTGTGGTGAAGTTTGCAGACTGAGCTCTGCAGCAGAGTCCTGGCGACTGTCATAGAAAGCTCCCAAACCTTTATCCTATAACCAGCTGTACAGACCTTTATTTCCTAATCATAGCTGTACAATTTAGGAATAAATGTCCTCGATTTGCAATCACAGTCAGGAATTTTGCCTGGGTTACAGCAAGGGAGGAGAGCACATACTTGGGTTAGTTGTGGAGAGAATGGTGCATTAGGAAACAACAGATATACCAGTTGCCATCAAGAAACATGGCACGGGTTGCTCAGCAGCATGTATAATGATACCTGTGCTTAGCTGGCATCCACCCGTGCTTATTGTATTTAGTGACACTTGGTTATTTATCCATTTTCTCTATCAACTTTCAGTGAAGTTAGGGGGAAAAATAATTTGTCTGCTATTTTATTGTCCTATATTTGGCCACATTAGTAAAATACACAGCATGAAATAGCTGAGAAATGTAACCTTCGCAAAGGGAAGTCCTGAGCAAGCACTCCCTTGAGAATGTTCTCAGCGAGCTGATAGGTTGGTCTGAGGAAAAAAGGTCTTTCGTTGCACAGTTGTGGAAGCATGTCTGACAGAGAATCACGAAAACAGCTAACTTTGCTTCGGGTCCCGACTTGATTTGAAAGTTTAAGGAGTGGAGAAGGAGTGCTCAACTATTACAAACTCAGGAGTGGGCTGAGGGCGGTGAAGTCCGGTCCTGCCCCGTGAGGAGGCGCCTCGGGTTTCCTCGCTGGAGAAGCGAAACTGAAAGCGCGGCGGGGAGAAGGAGCCGTCGGTGCGGCCATGGAGGGGCAGCGCCCGGGCCCCTTCCCGCTGCTGGTGCGCGGGGACTGGGGCTCCCCCGATCCCCCTCCTTCCCTGAGGAAGAAGCTGCACTGCTACTTCCAGAGCCGGAACCGCTCGGGAGGCGGCGAGTGCGAGCTGCAAACCGGGAGCGGGACCGGGCACCTCCTCGTGTGTTTCGGCAGCCCCGAGGGTGAGCGGCCGGGCCGGGGGGGTGTCGTGGCCGCTGATGCACCACTGCGTTGGGAGGTCTGAGCGGAGGGGAGCGGCTGTATCCCCGCTGACCGGAGCCTGCTGTGTTGCAGTGAGGCAGCGGGTGCTGGACCGGCGGGTCCACGAGCTGGAGTGGGGGTCCGGAGGGCGGCTGTCGCTGGAGGTCACGGCGCTGCCCGAGGGCGGCGGCCCCGCGCAGGTGAGGCGGGCACGGGTGAGGCGGGCGCGGGTGAGGCGGGCCGGGGGGCGAAGGGCCGCTGGTGACCGCTCTCCTCTCGTTCCCTTGCAGGAGGAGGGAGAGGCTGGCGGGGCCGAAGCGCCAGGTAGGGGCTGCGTGGGACGCGGCGAGGGGCTGAAGTGCCCGGGGCTGGTGGGGCACTGGCCCGGGGGGGCGGGCGCAGGCGGAGGAGCGGGGATGGGGAGATGTGCGCTCCGGTGCTTAGCAGCGCCGGGCGAACAGCGCTCTACCTCGTTGATTCCCACACCGTGCGCTGTCCTTCACTTCCCGAATCCCCCAACCGCCGTAGTTCCTACAGAGCAGCCCCCGAGCCAGCAGCCAGGTCCCGCTCAGACCGACCGCGCTGGCTCTACGCGACTGCGGTTGTGGATCGAGGGGACAACGGCGGTGCTTCCGCACCCCCTCAGTTTGCCCGTCGCACACCGGTAATAGACAGACAGACAGAGAGACAGACGCGACTAATCAGGCCATACACAGCTGATCAGGCCATACACAGCTGATCAATACACGCACACACACAACTAGTCAATACATGGCCAATGCACACATGTGGCTGATAGACACACAGACATAATACATAAGACGTAACTAATCAATACACAGCTAAACAATACACACAACTAATTTAGACACACACAGAACTAAATAATATGCAGCTAGTACATACACAAACACAACTAATCAATACACACACAACTAATCAATACAAGGCTAATACACACACAGCTAACACACGGCTGATCAGTTCACACAGGACTAATACGCTGCTCCCTGAGCTCTGCCTGGACAGCAGGACAGGTGCATGGCTGGAGGCAGAGGGCACAAACTGGAAAAGGAGTTTGGCAAATCTCACCTTTACCTTTTGTTTTCTAATTCCAGAGCTGCCAGTTTCCAAAGGCACTTCTCTCCCAAGGGGGAATGTCCTCTGTACTTTTCTGGTTCAACACAGCTTTTGTGCAAGGACAGCGCATGGGAGGACTTGCTCTTAGTGGTTCACTCAGCATGTCTATTTACTGGTTTAATTTTTAATGTGCCTGAGGTTTCTTGAGCTCAGACTGTTTCTAGAACTAATTTAACATATGGTTTAAAAAGAGGAATTTGTGGAACTCTGTAATTCTGGCAGTGTCAAATGAAATTTAATTCAAGCTGTGGTAGCTCCTGGGTGTACTTCCTCTTGAAGTACCCAGTACTGAGAAATCATTGTCATTTATCTCTAGTTAATGAACCTCAGGTGTCTCTTCCCACTTGCCAGAATAAGAAGACTCCTGTGTGTCTTCAGCAGGAGAAGACAGGTAAGTGTCCCACTTATCCAGCAGTGACCATTGTATTCTTGTTTCTTTGGTTTTCATGGACCTTTCTGTTGTGGTAGTGTCCTAGTCAGCCATGTGGTTTCTCTAATGTAGTGTAGGAATCGTGATCTCAGGCTAAAAGAAATGAATGGAGTTTTTTCTTTTGTATGAATCCCTTTAAAGTCCCATTTCACTGGCTGCCTCAGACAAATCAGTTCCTTAGGGAACAGCAGTGGATGCTGGCCTTTGTTCTGGCTAAGGCTGTCCCTTCCCAGCTGCTCCCAGCCCTGTTGGGACAACCTGTGCCAGAGCACTGGTAGCTTTGTACCCCAGGTACACTGGAGCTGCTGTGGCAGCCAGGACGTGCAGACCCCAGGTACCCACAGCAATGGCTGGAACTGTGAATGGAGAGGGTGTATAGGCAGAAAAGCACTGGTTCCCTTCAGTGTGGGTTTGTAAAAAGACTTTTGTAGCCTTTACTTCTGTCCTTGCCTGGTGATGAACTGAATCATTTCCTCCTCACCTGTTGATGCTGCAATGCCCATTAGTGATATGTTTAACTTGTTTGCAGCTCTTAGCCTATTGTTTTCCCTGACCTTATGTGTCAGCTGAACAAGTGGTGTGAAAGCTTGGAAAATAAGAATCTTGGGTTTTTTTACTTAACTTTAGCCTAGGGCATTAGGGTGTGACATTTTCTTTCAGATACATGTGAGAAAGTGGAAGCAGAAAAAGAAACCCCTAGGAAGTCTGCCATAGTAGTAACCACTGCCTCTGAGGAAGAAATAGAAGATGAGATTGTGGAAATGTATTTTGAAAATAAAAAGAAGTCTGGTGGGGGGACCATTGAGTCCTATGTCAAAAAGGATCAGCAAATGATCATCACCTTTAAGGATGAGCAAGGTATGGTTGTAAGTTATGGGGATTATACTGCTAAAGCTTCCTTTTAAAAATAGGCTTTTGCTGATGCTGGATCTTTTTGTGGGCATTGCTCCAAGCAGAAATGGTGTATTACCATTATTATTTAACATGCTGCTCTGCTGTGGCGGGAGGGGAAGGGAAGATCACATCTTTGGTTGTTTTCCTGTGGGACCAGATGCCCAAGAAGTTTTGCAAAGGAAGCATCACCAAGTGAAGAAAATTGATCTGTTTGTGAAGCCATGGCAAGCAGAGACCCCCCAGGAGCCATGCCAAGTGGAGAACTCTGAAGAACCCCTGTCTTCCACCACAGTTGTGCTGGAAAATGTGAAGGAATCAGTAAAAGACTGCATGTTAGTTATTCTGATAGAGAACGTCAGTAGCTTGTCAGAGGATGATGGTGACTTCAGTGTGGAAATGATACCTGAGTTGCATGCTGCTGTGGTTACTTTTACTGGAAATACTGGTAAGGAGGAGTCAGAGTTGAAACTCTTCTTAGCTACTTGTTTGCATGTGTGTGCGTGAGTGAGACAAAGCAGGAAGTGTGTTTTATGTCATATTTTTAAGGTTTGATCTGATATTATGTCCTTTTAAAGGAGGATTTACTCTTCTAAACTTAATGCTATCCTTTTTATCTGTAAGGTATAGAAGCCAGTGCAAGTCAGAAGAGAGCTAGCTCTGATTTGGGTAGTAAACAGAACAGGTAGGACTAAAACCAAATTATAACTTAAAACAAGCAGGGAAGGATGTACTTGATCTGAGAACAGTTTCATGGTAAAGGCTGTCCTTAACTAAAGGTGTTACACGTATGGTAAATTTGTATGGATTAGAAGAAAATAGAACAAATATGTGGAGCAGAGCTTTTTAAAGTTATTAAATAGACTGTATCTTGCTGGAGAAATCTACTGTAATAGATTAGAGGTTGGGAGAGGGTTAGAGAATCAGCTCCTTCTTACAGCTGATGTTTAGATGCCTGCTGTGGCCATTGCTGGGGATGAGATTCTGGTCTGGAGAGATCCTGGGATGTTGAGGCAAGTCCAGCAGCCCTTACAGAGTGGCAGCTGTCAGTTCTATGAAGCATGGCACTTAACATCACATGCTTTGCCTGATGCTGCAGTACCAGCTGGTAATTGTTAAGCTTCTCCATGCCCCTTGTGGTTTTTAGCATGTTCAATACCCTTTTCTCCCTTATTAAAGATTGATGACAAAGGCATCTTGCAGGTAATGGAAAGGTGTCTTCTCCTAAATCTCATCAGTGAGGGGTTGGGGAGATTTTCTGGTGGATTTATATCTGATTATATTAGCAAATCCCATCCTGAGATTTGGACAACAGTAAGTGATAAGATAGGACTGGATTCAGAAAGAGTGTCAGGCAATGCCGTGGCTCTCGTTGCAGAGAGAGAACCGAATTAAACTGACAGTGGCGAACTGACTCCAGGATCCTTTCAGTGCTGCTGCACTGGAGTCCTTTCAGGGATAAGGTGACTTTGTGTGCTTGATTCTGGATGGGGAGGTGGGACAGGAAAGAAGAGAGAATGGAGTCTTATGCGTGGAAAAATTCCAAATATTTTGAAGATAGAATGTGGTGAAAAGAAGTTATATGCCACTTTGAATCAACCTAGTGGTAATAGTTGTATTAAATTATTGTAAAAATGATGTTGCTGAGAAATCTTAGTTGTGAAGGGATTAGTCTGTGGTTTAACTAAACCAAAGAAATTTTTAGCTTCTGAGAAATTGTGGATTTTTCTGCCTTAGAAGTCAGAAATTATTTGTCTCTCATGTTATGGTCTAGTCCTTAATTTTTGGTATAGCCTTTAGGAAATAAGTAGATCCTTAAGAAATTTTATTAATTTTCCCTGGCAGACATAAAAGTGATTTGACTGTCTTTTGCTGTGATAAGGGGGGGGGGAATAGCCCAAAAGAGAATGTGTGTATCATAAAACTGAGAGCACTCGAACTGTCGACTTTTGTCTGATTAGTTGTGTACAAAGCCACAGGCCAGAAATGAATGTGATCTTGTTTCCTTCTGAGGTTAAAGAGACCCAGTGCTAGTCAGTAGGGAAAGTAGTGGCAAACTCTGCTAACATCGTAATAGAAAAGTGAGTTTCAAGTTTGAACTTGTTTTTTTCTTTTTTCTTCTCCTGCCTCTTTCTAGATACAGGTGAATTTGTTAAAAAGTTTAATCAAAACCACAGAGCAAAGCAACAAAACATTACTGCACGGTGCCTCGAGCTAACAAAAAGCATTAGGGCTGAAAATATACCACCAAACACATCCAGTGACTATATAACCATCTACTTTGAAAATAAGAGGAATGGAGATGCACAAGTGATGGATGTTCAACAGCTGCCTGATGAAGATGCAGCTATCATTACATTTGGTGACCATAAAGGTAATGCAGAAATGCAAACCCCTTATTTCTTTGAGAACTTTTCATTTAAAGATCAAAACGTGGATTTTCTAGAGAAATGCATCCTTTACCATCATAAAGCATCAGGTCTGGTGCTTTCTCAGCAAGTCTCTGCTAACTGGAGTGCAAACCTCAGTTTTGGACCAGTTGGGCATAAGGCATAGAATTGTTTCCTTTTTCTGCACAGCTTATTTCACCCAGGCCTTGATCCTTACAGAGTTCAAGTTGCAGTTTGAGTTCAGTAGAGAATGCACAGCCCTGCAAGTGCAGGGGACTTACTCCCTCTCTGCCACCTTCACCACCAGCTGTCTCATGGCAACATGTGCTGTTTGGATCACCAGGTGACAATTTCTTGGGCAGCTTTTTGGCTGGAGAGCAGGTGCTGTGGCTTAGTCAGTCAGCTAGAGATGGATGAGTGGAAGGTGAAGGATAAGAGGGAAGCTGGAGGCGTTGCCGTGAAGGGGAGAGCTGAAGGGAAGTTGAAAGAAAGAGGTACTCTTTTGGTGGGAAAGTGGAGGAGCTGTGGTTTGATAATGCTAAGTATAACCCAAACAACTGCTGAACTGGCACTTGTACAGCACATAAGAGAAAGTGGGGGCAGAGACTGTGCATATCTCCTCCCAGAAGTGCATTGTCTTGTGCTTGATTTTCTCTCTCCAGCTTAGTTTCTGGCATTTAAAATGATTAATTCTCCAATAATTTGGAATTATTTCTATCTGGAAAGGGAAGGAAATGAATCTAAAAATATTCTTAGAAATAATAAGCATTATTATTTATAAAACATAGTTTAAAAAAAAACACAAAGAAGAATTGAAAAACCAAAACAAAACAGAAGATGTTGGGTGCTGACATTAATGGTCTGGTGTTTTGTTTGTTCATTTTAGATGTAACAAATATCCTGGCAAAGAAGCATTCACTCAACAAAACACCAGTCTCTGTCTATCCTTACTACGCCTCACTGGGAACAGCTCTATATGGAAAGGAAGGGCCACCGATAAAGAAGCTGGATCCAGTTATATTGCCTCTGGACCCCTATATTTGGAATTATTTGCAAAGAAATAGTTGCCTAATTAAGGCCATAGATTGTGAAATGGCAAAGTGTAATTGTGTGCCGAGGTGGCCTGAGCCCAACCATGCAGTCCCAGAAGTTTCTTTGCATCCTTCAGCTGTTTTGTCTGAGCGAAAGAGATCAGTATCTCTATTGGTTAAGGCATGGGAGGAAAAAGTTTCCGCAGCCTTTTCACAAAGCATGTCGAAGTACAAAGCAATTCAGTGTCCAGTGAGTACAGAGGTGTGGGAAGCCATTAGAAACAGCCTCCCCTGTGGGGAAGTTCTCGTGATCCCAGACATCTCCAAGAATTTGCTTGTTCCGGTAGGTGAAAAAGAAGCTGTGAAGAATGTTGAGCAAGAACTGAAGTTTCTGATTGAAAAGGCCACCAGAGAAATTGAAAGAGAAAAGCAAAGAACTGAACAAATAGTGACAGTGAGTCCAGGGGAATATGCAATTTTACAGATTACTGGCCTTGAAGAAAAATTTCGTAAGGAGTTCCCAGGCCTGCAAATAACTTATGATCACTTGCAGAAGGTAATTAACATATCTGGAGTGCCTGAGGAAGTTTATAAAGTAAAAGGGGAAATATTAGATCATGTGCACAAACTGTTAAAGAAAACAGTTAATATCCACCTTTACATTTTCCAGTTTTTAGAGCATATTGATAATGAGACCCTGTCACAGAGCCTGTTTATGTCAAAACAAATTAGTGCTTTTTATGAACTTGGTACGGAAGCTATCGTCTTGAGAGGAAGTACTCCTGAAGATCTCCTAAAAGCAGAAGAAGAAATAAAGAAGGAACTGGCCTACAGAAGCATTGCTTTGGAGGATGAGTCAGTCCTCCAGAAGGAGGAATGGCAGATGCTCACTAAGCAAAACTGCTCTAATGAAGGTGTAACAGTTACTCGAGCAAACAGTCAGGTCATCATTGCTGGTTTTTCCAAAGAAGTAGCAAAAGCCTTTGAGGAACTTTCCAATTTTATAGGTGAAAACACACAGATAAAAAAGGTCATCAGAGGAAAGCCCATGGCAGTCATAATGTTTTTTGAGAAAGAGAAGGGGAATGTCTGGGGTAGCTTACAGAAAAAAGGTGTGAAAGTTGACTTTAACACGCAGAAAAAGTGTAGAGTTATCTCCTTGAGTGGGCCAAAGACAAAGGTTTTGGAGGGAGTCGACTTGGTTGAGGGATTTCTGTCTGTCCTGCACCATAAGCGTGTGGTAATTGGAGCACCAGGAGCCAAGTCATATTTCAAAGAGCAAGAATGCTTTTTGGCTGCCCATGCAAAACAAGAGTTTAAATGTTTAATCCATCTGGAAGAGGACTCAGAAGAGCCGCTGGAAGAACAAAGTAACAGAGGCAAGCTCTGTATGCAGGTGACCATGGGTGACATTGTAATAGCGCTTTATAGAGATGACTTGTGCACTCATCCTGTTGATGCTGTGGTGAATGCATCTAATGAAGACCTGAGGCACATTGGTGGCCTTGCTGACGCACTGTTACAAGCTGCTGGTCCAGCACTGCAAGAGGAGTGTGATGAGCTGGTGAGGAAGAACGGGCCTTTTCAGCCCGGGAGTGCAGTTACCACGGGTGCTGGGAAACTCCCCTGCAAGAATGTCATTCATGCTGTTGGGCCCAGGTGGAGGATGGAGGAGGCAGAAAAGTGCGTGGACTTGTTGAGGAAGGCGGTGAAGAGCGCTCTACGACAAGCTGAAATATACAATTGTCGTTCCATAGCTCTGCCTGCTATAAGTGGAGGGATTTTTGGCTTCCCACTTGAACTGTGTACATACTCGATTGTATCCTCCATCAAGGAGACCTTGAAAGAATCCAAGGGGGACAACAGCTTGAAGGAGATTCATCTTGTGTGTGTTTTACAGGATTACATTCAGGCTTTCACCAAAGCACTTAGAGAAGTGTTTCCAGATTCTTTGCCTTCCCACAGGTCCCTGCATCAGGCCAGTACAGTTGCTCAGCTTAGGAATCTCAAAATTTCTCAACATGGCAAGAACGTCCCATCCATAACAACTGAGGAAGGCCTTGACATCTTGCTGCAAACAGGAAATATTGAAGATGCTACAGTAAGTGCTTTAAATTATCTGCTATTGAAATATCAAGTTGGTATTTAGTGTTGGTTTTTTTTAATCAAACACAAAACCAGTAAACAACCACCTGTAGACCATCATCTGTAATTAGCAAGGCTGCATGTTTGATGTGTTACTGAATTGGCTACCGCTGCTGGTAACAAGAATTGCTGTTAGATGACTGTCTTACATGGTAGATACAGGTGGCTGTGCAGCATTGCATTTTGTCATCTGCTGATGCAGAGGCACACAGATCACAGACTCAGAAAGGGTAAGGTTGGAAGGGACCACTGGAGGTCGTCTAGTCCAACTCAAGTCCTTCCTGCGAGCTGGGTATAGGGCTTGACACAATGTTCATAGCCCTTCTTATTTCTCTCATTTTAAAGTTACTGCTTTTCTCACTTCTTTTGCCTATGATTTCCTCCAGTCTTGATAGTCTTCAGGTTCTGCTTTTCCCCTAGACCAGCCATGTGTGGGAGATCCTGCCTCCCTCAGTGAACACAGATTTTGGTCTGTGAGCCTCTCTCAGAGAACAAACTTGTATAAATGTTTTCCAAATGGATAATGAATGAGAATGAATAAACCAGGATTCCAGAATTTTAAGTTTCTCCCATCTCGCTGAAATTAATTTCATTGTCAACTCACCTATTGTGTTTCTTCAGGCAGACTCAGAGTATTAGAATTGAGCATAACTTGCGGTTTATTCCAAAACTTTTTTACTCTGATTGCTGTCCCAAAAATTCACTTTGTAAGCCATCAGTCAGGCTGTATTTGATTAATCAATGCAAAATTTAAATTTGAAACTTAAAAGCTAGAGTTTTTGTTTGTGTGTTTTTCAGACATCCGTCGTTGTTGTCAGTGTTGGCAAAGATCTCCAGCTGGATAAAGGGCCACTCGCTAAAGCTTTGCTAAGCAAGGCAGGGCCAATGCTTCAGACAGACTTGAAAAAAGAAGGCCTAGGAAGAGCTGAGGAAGGATCAGTGTTGAAAACAAAAGGTTACAGTCTAGGCTGCAGTGTTGTGCTTCATGCTATTGTACCTGCATGGTCCCAGAGACAAACATCTGTAAAGGTATAAGAGGGTTTATTTGCCAGAATTTGTCTGGGCTTTATAGTGTGTTTAATGCCACTTTTCCTTTGAAATCAGGGACAGTATCATAGAATATGAGAGTTTGACCTGTTCTTTTAAACTGTGGGGCTGATCTTTTTTTGACTGGTAATCCTTGTGATGTATGCAATTAATTGTATTTTAATACCAAGGGATACATAGCTAAAAGAGGAAGTGCTATGTTGCACATGCTGGAAAAAAGATTACCTTCAGTAACTGACAAAATAATTGTACTTTACAGCTGTTGGGTGACATCATCACAAAATGCCTGGAGATTGCTGAAGAACTATCTTTAAAGTCAATTACTTTCCCAGCGATTGGAACAGGGAATTTAGAATTCCCGTGCTCCGTTGTTGCTAAATTATTGTTTGACAAAGTGTTTGAATTCAGTAGTAAAAACAGAGTAAATTCTCTTGAGGAAGTGCACTTTCTGGTGCATTCAAAAGAGACAGCTAAGATTCAGGTGAGTTATTCTGGTTTTCTTTTTCTATTATACGCTGGTTTATTTGAGTTTATCTCATGATACTTGGCTATCTTATGATCTTCAGAGAATCAACTGGGTGGCGGTTCTTGTGCTAAATAAAAAGGTTGCTGGGAGTCGCTCTTGTCTCTGCTGAAAGTTCTCTTTTTGGTTCTACTTGTCATGGTCACCTGCCTATCCTGTACAGTCCTACTCCCTTTCTGTTCTTACTCTTAGTCTCATGAACTCACCTAATTCTTCAGTCCAGAGGTCTTGACAGATTAGTTTGCTGTAGCTCCTGCATCAATGCCTCCACTGCTGGAATAAAGGAGTGCTTTAAATGGAGTGTTTGTGTTTTTTTAGGGAGAATAATTGTGCTAGGATAGCGATAGGTTAGCACAAATATTCTATATGCATGCTCAAGTTACTCATTTCACACCAAAAGGGAGTGGTCACACTGTGAGTTAGTGTCCAGGTAAGTGTTTCTGCATCTGTTGGCTTCTGCTAGTTCGTGCAGTTGCTAATATACATCTTAAAAGGCAAAACTTGAAGGCTGCTGTCAAAGGCTGAGCTATTTGTACAGAGAAGGGTGGCATTACCTCAAAGAGCTGAGTTGTAAGTTATCCCCTCAGTGTAAGGGTGCCATCTTTTGCTGCATCCCTGTGGATGGTAATTAGAGCTTTGACTTAGTTATTTGTGATTCTCTCTGTTGTTCACACTAAATAGCCTCTGAGAGCACGTGCCAGGCCTTGTGATCAGCGTTGTGGCAGATGGTATGAAGTAATTGGTGTTTAGCTCTTCCTAAATGTTTAACTTTACTTTTCAAACCTTTATTTCCACTGCGCAAAGAATTCTACAGAGGTTGATTGTAATTCCCTTCTCTAGGTATTTTCAGGTGAACTTGAGAATAGACGTGGAAATGCCGTAGGTGTTAAAATGAGGAAGAAGCCTTCTCCAAATAAGGCCAGCCCAGGCAGAGGTAAGCTTGTTTTACAGAAGCTGGGTGCATAATGGATTTTTTTATTCTTTAGAATATTCCAGGGAATGCATTCATTATGGATGTTTAAATATTTATTTGGTGACAGTGTTTTCAGGCTGAGTTTTGGAGATGCTAAGAAAAAAATGTTCCTGTGATTCCTTATCTGGATAGTACCCCTACAGGTTGGGACAGCAGAAGCTATCACGTGCCAAGAGCACAAGCAGGGCTTTGTCTTTTACTGCTGCAGTACTAGACTGTGAAGAGTTCAGTGTCTTCCTGTGTCCTGGGAAAGCAGATGAGCTCCTGGTGAAGTGTCTTAAAGTGGTCTCTTTGAAATATTCCTAAATCTTTTACATGTTCAGATGAGTACCAAAACCAAACTGCAATATCTTTGGTGTTATCCAGCTTAATAGAATGGCAGCCTGTAGAAAATGAGTTAGATGTTGAAAACTTAAATGAAGATTTTACAAATAACACATGGGTAAAAAGTTCCACCTGTCCTGCAGTAGGGAACCTGCCTGGAAACTCTGAGACACAGGAGCATGAGAGTGAGACTTGGAAAGTTTGCTACTCTCTTACACTGGAGTTTTACAAAGTCGTATATGGTAAAATGTCACAAAGTAGTGTCCAGAGTATACCAGGTGTGCAGCAAAGCACATTTTCTCTGCCATTCTGGCATGAACAGAAATTATGGGAATAGGTGCAGGTTGAGCAAAGACTCTCGTGAGAAGGAATGTTTTCCAGTTAGCATGGCAGGCAGTCCTCTCCACAGGCTGATTCTGTAGCCAGTCTGTGGTCTCTGTAAGCACTGTACCCATGAACAAGTCTCTTATCATCCCTTTTACATCATAACTGTCTTCTGCTCAGAGTCTGTATTTCTTTCCCTGCAGCTTCTTCTTCTATCTCTTCAACCTCAGCACATAATGTACTTGAAATGACAATTGGTTCCGTCGTGTTCCGTGTGGCAGAAGGTGATATTACCAAGGAAGAAGGAGATGTCATTGTAAACATAACCAACCAAACCTTCAGCCTTAAAGCAGGTATTTTAGTTGATATTACTTGTGAAAACAGTATGTCTGCTTGGAGGGGCTGGGAAAGGAGAGAAGGAAATGTTTTCTTAAGTGCTTCATGCCCTTTTATTTGTTTCACAATGTGGTTTGAGTTTTGCTTCTTAAGGTACAAAGGTTCAATTAGGAAGTGTCTGAAACTTTATTTTCTTGTTAATCTGTGTAACAGAATAGAATGTTTAAGACTCTTGCAGAAAGGGAAACTAATAATTTTTTTTAATACAGAATCTTTTCAAGCCACTCAAGCTAAAGGAGAAGACAAACCTCAATGAGGTTTTGACCTTTATGAAACTTGCTAGATTCTTCAGACATCAGTTTGAATTGAAATGCATAAGTCTAAAATTTTGGCAACAATGCTTTTCAATTACAACATTTACTGTTACCAGGATTGAGATATTTTAGATATTATGTGGCATACAGTTCTGCCTCAGATGGGACTTTAACAGCATTAACAATAGTAACAGTGAATATATGTGACTCTCATTTCAGGTGTCTCTAGAGCAATTCTGAATGGTGCTGGAAAAGGAGTTGAATTCGAATGTGGTCTGCTAGGTATGGTACAACATTTCTGATCTTTCCAAAGGTGTTAATGTAATGCATGGTAGGGAAATGTATTCGAATACATTCTCAGTTCTGCCTACTCTACTTCCATCTGTATTATGCACTGTGTTACAGCAGCTAGTTTTAATCAGTTAATATGGTATTTGTAAAACATCTAACGTGGGAAGGAAAAGAAAAATCTTCAAGAGGAGACGGCTTCTAAGCATATGCAAAGATCTAAATCTATTAATTATTACATCCTCTTATTCCAATAGTGCTTTCCCTGATAAAAACAAATATAGCCTACACTGAACAAAGTCATGAGCAAGGGATGATGTTGTCAGAAATGTTGATAGAAAAGCCATATCTTACTGAAACAACTGTCCACCTGCAACTCCTTTTGTTGTTTCTGTGGTAGAAAATGTTTCCTTTTGGCATAATCAGTAACACACTACCACATCTCTGTGTGACTGCTTTGCAGTAGGTGGAAGCTGGGTTCCTGCCTCAGAAGAGGCATTTTGTTTGTAGATCAAATTCAGCTGCTAAAAGCAGTTACAATGAAAGGGGAGTAAGGATGGACAAGTATGTGTAAGTGCACCCCACAAAAAAAGTGAAATGGGAAAGACAACAGGTGTGGACGTCAGCTTGGAAGATGAACCAAAGGAAAAGAATTTCTGTGGAAGCAGTTAGAATTAAACAAACCTTTATTGCACGGGCCAAGTGTCATTTGGGCTCAGCAGCCTGGGGTAGATGTCATGCCTGTGTGTGTGTGAAGACAGAGTATCCATCTGCATAAAATTCTCCAATTCTACAGAGCAAACCTGACAAATAAAGGCTTACACAAAACTTAATGCCTGAAAGAGGCAAATATTTTACAAATATAAATTGAATCTTTGTGCCTTGAAAGTGAAAATAGAGAGAGGGTGTTGCTCACTCTATGGAAGGAGTCATGAAGCTTCTCCTGGGGCATATTTATCACCATTTATTTCCCAATGGGAAATCACATCTAGATAATTGTTGATTATTTTGTCCTACTTATATTTCAGCCCAGCAAGCTCACAAGAACTATATCATCACCCAAGCAGGAAACCTGCCATGCAAAAAAATAATTCATTTTGTTGCCCAAGAAGATATCAAGTCGTTAGTCTCCCAGGTGCTCCAGGAGTGTGAATTACAGCAGTACACCTCTGTTGCCTTCCCAGCAATTGGAACAGGTCTCTGTCTCCCTTTTTTGAAATGGGCTCAGTGCATGTGATTCTTCTGATCTCAGGGGTCAAGCAATGAATTTGGTTTATCTGGAGGGGTTATTATCTGGCGAAAATATATTTGGAAACTGCAGTCTTTAAAACTATTACTAGAGGCTTGTGAAGAGCTAGAAAGCTTCACTCCTTGCAGACATCTGGGATGTAAAGAGTATGAGTGTTCTAGAGGCTACACTTCCTTGCTAACAGGGATTCAAAGACATGTCTGTGCCTCCTGGAGAGCCTGCAGCCTGATATGTGTGGGCAGCTCAGGGAGAACAGCCAAGCAGCTTCTTCTCCATTGCTAAACTCAGTAGCTGCCACTCTGGCTGGCAGCCAAAGTAGTGTTGATACAGGTGCAACGTGAGCCTGCCAAAAATGTCCTTTTTTCTTCTCTTGTTGTTTTCAGTTAGTTTGGTAGAAGGGTCAGAGAATCCAGAACTGTGTCCCATGCATGGAGGAACCTCCTGCATGAATAAAACTAGGCCTGCATTTTGAGCAAGGAGTTGGCTACTGAGCGTCAGACCTGTGGCCTATTAGGTACCCGAGCCATAGAATCTGCATCATAACCTGATTGGCTGCAGTGTCACCAAAAGAAAACTTCCATTTCTCCTTTGCTGGAAAGGTGCTCTTGAACTTTCTTTTCCTGATAAAGAGAAGCCTTTCCTAATTTCCAGCCTGACATTATTCTTGACCTGTTTCTGATCCAGGCGATTGTAGGCATGTTCATAGGTGTTCTTTTTAAGATGTTTTAATCATTTGTGACAGTTAATAACACTTTTTAAAAGCAAAATATAACTTTTTTTCAGGAGAGGCAGGCCGCAATCCAGCGGAGGTAGCTGAGAACATGATAGATGCAGTAACTGACTTTGCAAGAGGAAACTCTGCTCCATCTGTGAAAACTGTTAAAGTTGTCATCTTTCAGCCGCATCTGCTGAGTGTGTTCCGTGCAAGCATGCTGAAAAGAGAAAAGCCTACTAAAACAGCAGCCAAATCGTTTCTTTCCAAAATAAAGTGTAAGTAGATGCCACTTAAATACAGGCTGTAGATCAATCTGTTTAATACCAGCTAATAAGAATTAATATTAATGACAATATTTATGTATTTGAATGTAGCAATCTTGAACTCTGAGAAATGTTCCCCAAAGGAGAAAACCAAAACAGTTCTGGAAAAGAAAATCGACCTGGCTGTTGTGCAAATTTGTGGTGAAAACAAAATGGAAGTGGAAGATACTGCAAGCTGGCTGAGAAGTGCAATTTTAAAGGAACAGTTTCAAAGAGAAATTGTAGATGACTGTATCTCTGATTTTGGTGAAGAAGAGAATGAGGAACTGCGTCACCTACAAAAGACATTAAAAATTTCTCTTTCTTCAACGGGAAACTCTATTGGAATTTTGGGTTTTGAGAAAGATGTCTGGATTGCTTATTCAGCTGTTCAGAAGATGATCCTAAGAGTAAAAGCTGTTAAACAGGAAGAGGCCCATGCAGAACTTTTTAAAAACTTAGTTGAATGGAAATATTTAGAAAAGGATTCCTATGTGCCCTTTGACAGTATCACAAATATGCGGCTGGAAAACGCTTACATAGAAAAGCAGAAGAGTATTTCAGTCACCATTGATGAGCAAAAATACACAGTAAATATGGAACGTAGGTATGCTGTGGATGACCAAGGAAAACACATACCCATTAGACGTGTTGATAAAGCTGAAGGTAAGTAAAAGCATCTTGACAAACTGATGCTCCTCTGTGAAAACCAAGTTGCATCCAGCCTAGTAAGAGAAAGGAAAGGTAAAAATACTTGAAGTATTGTTAGGAGCTTTGTGCAGGTGCTTTTTTGGAGAATGTAAAAAGGAACTGAACTGGGAAATAAAAGTAAAAGAACCTTGCAGTTATTTAAAATATTTTGAAAAGTAGGTAATGCATTCTGAGGCTTGCTAGCAATAATTAGGTGTTTGTAACAGTTGTCATTCTATCTCTCAGATCACTTCTGTTTTTGAGAGGTACCCTCTTCCATTTTCTACTGGTCCTTTACAATATAAAGAGCTACCTCTTTATGACTTACCCATAAGTTAGATGTATGGGCTTTTAGAAAGATTTGTAGCAGGACATATTTCATTTTAAGCAGGAGATTTGGGTAAATATGATAGATTGTGTCTCTTCTGCAGATCAAGAGTCAACAGTGCTCCCTGCAACGTGGGATGATATGCAAAACGAGCTACTCAAAATAGTGGAACTAAAACCAGAAACAAGAGAGTATAAAGATGTGCAGGAAAGGTTTCTGCAGACCTGTCAGTCATACAAAATTGAAAAGGTAAAAGCCTTTAATCAGCATCAGTTTAATGAGGTCTTTAAGCAGTTGCTTCTTCACACCAAGGGAGAGTCCACTTCCTTGGAATGGTTTTTGCTGTAGCAGGGCACAGCATTTGCCCACATAAGCTGTGTGTGCTGTGCCAGCAGACCGGTCGTGTGCAGCCCAGAAACCTGTGAAACATTCCTGTACTGTTTCCCATGAAGTGTTCATGTCATGTTTTTGGCTGGGTTCTGCTATCGGCCGTGCCAAAGTTTGGAAGGATTTGGCTGACTTCCTTCATCCTCTGGTATACATGTATTAGAGCTAGGAGGGGAATTTTGGAAGCAGATTGAACAGTTGATGTGCTCATTTTTTTCAAGACAGCAGCCTACCCACTTTCTGTCTTACTTTCAAACTTCACAGATTGAAAGGGTACAGAACACATATTTTTGGAAGGCCTACCAAATAAAAAAGCGTGAAATGGATAACAAAAATGGCAACAGAAATAATGAGAGGCTTCTGTTTCATGGGACAAGTAAAGAGTCGTTAACCTTAATTAACTCGCATGGATTTAATCGAAGCTATGCTGGAATGCACGGTAATGTGACTTCCTAAACAACTCTTATTTTCCTGACTATGGCTAGGACTGATTTGACATGCTGTCTGTGTAGTCCTGCCTTCTTTGCAAAATCAGTTGTTTTGTTTGATCTCTGTATTGCAAATAAAAAGCAAAAGTGTCCAGCTTCACTGGCTCTGAAGGTGGCAGACAAGGGATTGCTGCTACTGGAACACTCACAAATGTTTGTTTTTCTGACTACAGCTGCAAACTTTGGGAATGGAACGTACTTCGCTGTTAGTGCCAACTATTCTGCCCACAACACATACTCTAAACCGGATGTGGATGGGAAGAAGTACATGTACTTGGCTCGAGTCCTTGTGGGAGAATATTGTCAGGGCAAAAAAGGAGCACTTACTCCAGCACCAAAAAGCACTAGCAACTCTACAGATCTGTTTGACAGTGCAACTGATAACGTGACCCTGCCATCCATGTTCATAATTTTTAATGACATTCAAGCTTACCCAGAATACCTTATCACTTTCACTAAGTAAGTATTTTGATTGCAGCCAGGATTGCACATCTTTCAGCCTTTGGGTAGGGTGGAAACACCTACAACAAAACACACAATGAAAACAATAGTTGTGTCAAATTAACTTCTATTTCCATTTAAGCAATCTCTGGCAATTTCTAGTACTTTTGAAGTAAGACTGCATGTTTACCCTTGGAGCAGCTGAGCATATTTTACACTTGAGCACAAATTTGTACTAAAAACTTCTGTTAGATTACATATTAAGTCTTTGCTCTGTATCAGCATTTCCATGGCCTTCCTAAATGCTGCTGAGGAATTGGAAGGGATGTTACAGCCACAGACTGTTCAGTATTGAATTTCTGATGCCTTCTTACACTTTGTAAGTGGCAATCTCATCATGGATTATGATACCATGGTTTTCAATAAAGGAACCAGTTGTAGTTAAGGGCTTGTGCTTGTCTAAACCTCTACGAACACTTAGCGTTGATTTTCAGCTGCTAAACTTTAATAAACTTTAATGAACTTGATGTTACAGATATGGATTGACTTGTTTTTAACACAATAAACCTGCTTTGCAGTGCCTCCAACTACTAAAAACTCATGGATCCTCTGAACATATCAGGTTTGATTTATTTGGTTAGATGATTAAGAAAAAACCTTCCAATACTTCCTTTAACTATGTGAAGTTTTACTGTAGGTTGTTTTGTGTATGTTAGCAACAGCTATTGCAGGGGAAATGTGACCAAGGGATGCCTTCTCTGGGAATGTCATGTAAAATAGTGTGTGCCTGAAGTTGAAGTATCTCAGAAGTGCCATAAACAGCAGGCTGTTCATTCACACCCATCCCATCGCTCCCTCCTGTGATAGCACTGGAACAACTTCCTTTGGACTTGTCATTTTGTTACTACTTTTCTAACCACTGAAAAAGGCTGACTGTTGAACTCAGGTGTAGTGAAATCAATTTCACTTAGAGCTTGAAATTGAGATATGGAAATGGAGGCCAAAAATCTTCAAGTTTTGTTTTCACATTGAATAAACTAAGTCCCTATAACAAATATCCATGGTCATTGTCTCATCAGTATGCCAGGAGCCAGAGGAGATGGCTCCAGCTGCTTCATTACAGTTGATGGGTCACTGGTCTGACTGTTCTCCCCAGGAGATGGTACTGCATCAGTTCTCAGCTTCTGCATTGCCCCAAGAAACTGCAAAAGATACCAATAATGTTTTTTTCACCAGTGCTTGTATACAGGTGCTCACATTTCACCCCGTGGGTCAGAACAGCTACTAGTTGCAGTTAATTGGATTCTCTTCTTGTAGTGGCAGCAGTAGGAGAAGCTCATAGAGTGAGGAAAAGGACAGGAGAAAGAGTAAAGTATACAAGACAATGGGTAACCGTCGCCTCAGTTAGCAAAAAAGTGGGAGTTCAATCAATATGGGAGCTCCACTCTGTGCAAGTCACCGTTTCCGACCCTGTGAGCCTTAAAAGTGCAAACAAGATGGAATTCAGGGTGAGGGAAGAGAGTTTGCAAACTCAGTCCATCTGCCACAGAGGCTGGAACAGTTTCTTCACTTTCATTCATAGACAGCATTCTTCTTTGGTGAGCTGCAGTACTTCTTGGAGTCCTTTTTTATTTAATAACAATACACTAAGCATTAGACAATTTTATAACCCAAACAAATACACCCATCCCAGACCACTCTCATCCTTCCCACCGACCACGTTTCAGGGGCAATGTCAGAGTGTATCATGGGAAAGCAATATTCAACAATTATTGCATAACAAACTGGTTGCTTCAGGAAGTCAAAGGCACAGCAGGATTCCAAACCATTCCTACCTACTCAACCCAACTTACCAAAAGCCTTCAGTGGTTACCAAACCCAAAATCTTCACTCTTTTTTTATTTTTTTCTGGTCAGTAGCTGGAAAAAACTTTCTTACTGCCTCTAGCAGTATTTATTATCCCCTTTTCTCCCTCCTTCCAAGGCCACTGGCTCTGAGGAGGTAGGAAAGGATATACAAACCCTCAGGACAATGATTTGCAATTCCGTCTCCGCCTATTAGTCAGGGCACTGATTACTCCCCGCAGGTGGCACGGTAGAGCCAGTGTTATTAGACTCCTGAACCAGAGCAATTAGGCGCCCAGCCCAGTTGCCAATCAAAAAAAGACTCCTTTTGTGTAGCCTTAGCGGTTCACTCTCTCCCCTGTCAAAAGACACAGTGTTTACAAAGGTTTATTTTTCGTTCTTTTGCCAAACCTCCATTTTTTTCACTGAAAATACTGAATTTTCTCAGTTCTTCCAGCTCACCTTTCTAAGGCTGTGAACATCTTCAAATAGGGAGAATCTAGAAAATTTTTGGCTTTCATACGACTATTGGAACCATCAACCACAGGCTGACATAGTTTAACGAAAGAATTCACTTTTCGAGGTATCCACCCTCATTGCCAACATCAAGCATGGAGCTCAAGCATGGAGCAGAAACTTGTAGAACTGGGCTCTGTGCAGGCAGTGAGTGACAAATGCTGCTTCTTCCGTTTACTCTAATTGAAAGGCAAAGGTGGGAGGCAGGAGCATACAAAGGACCTAGAATTATAGAATATCCCGGGTTGGAAGGAAAGCACAAGCATCATCAAGTCCAACTCCTGGCCCAGCACAGGACAGCCACTGAGAGTACTGTCCAAATGCTTCTTGAACACTGGCAGGCTTGGGGCTGTGACCATTTCCCTGGTCATGGGGAAGCCCGTTCCAGTGCACAACCACCTCTGGATGAAGAACCTTTTTCTAATATTCAACCTAACCCTTCCCTGACACAGCTTGTTCCACCCTGACTTTGTTCATCCAGCAGCGATGTTGCAGAATGTGGAATATATAAAAATTTTCTTAAGAAACAATGTTCTTTGATCTTTGTATACTTTAAGCTTAATCAACAGAAAAGGAGATTTGATCCATTACTCTAACTGATATCCAAGTGTTAGACAAATTACTAGTTGGTAGAATTGCCCTGTTATGATTTAGGGCTCGACATGTTTGGATTACTTCAGACCCAGGGGGAAGTTACCAAAGCTTTATAGTCCACTGAGAACGGACATAAAGAATGCCACAAGGACACTTAGGGGCAACGAGGATATTTGGCAGAACCCCTGAGGGAAGAAACTAGTAAAGACAATTCAGCAACTGTGCTGAATCAGCTCTGACTTTAAAGGCGATTCCAGCAAGGGGAGATCATAAGCACCAACTCACTCGGCCAGCCCAGTCAAGAAACCCACCGACCCCAACATAAGAGTCTGAGCATATGGACTAATTGGTATAAGCGAGAAAATTTTTAACCAATTGAAGGTAGAATGTTAATTAATAAGAGAACTAAATAACTTGTAGCAAATGAACATTAATGCCTTTTTTTGCTAAAATGTATAACGAAGAGCCTCGGTAGTTTCCGTGCTGGCTTTATGGATTTTCCACCCAGTCCCTCTTTCTGCACAGAACTGTAAATCAAATGCCTTTACTCCATGCGTGGATTGTGGATTGACCCCTTGCACACCGGGTGAAAGATCTTTTGGGACAACAGCGAGACGGTCCGGCAGCCCCCGGCACTGGGGCAGAGCGGACATTTTATAAAGTGAAGGAGATGCCCGAGGCAGCTTTGGGTGTTGAAAGGGGAGAGAAGCTTTAAGGGCGCCGGCGTGACGCTGTGACAGGGAGGGGCCCGAGCAGCCGGGCCGGGGAGGTGTGCGGCCAGACGAGGGACAGCGGAGCTCCCAGGGGCGTGTGCCTGCCGGGAAAGCCGCGCCCCGGCCGCGCCGGGAAGCGAAAGGGAAACTGAAAGCGCGGCGGGGAGAAGGAGCCGTCGGTGCGGCCATGGAGGGGCAGCGCCCGGGCCCCTTCCCGCTGCTGGTGCGCGGGGACTGGGGCTCCCCCGATCCCCCTCCTTCCCTAAGGAAGAAGCTGCTCTGCTACTTCCAGAGCCGGAACCGCTCGGGAGGCGGCGAGTGCGAGCTGCAAACCGGGAGCGGGACCGGGCACCTCCTCGTGTGTTTCGGGAGCCCCGAGGGTGAGCGGCCGGGCCGGGGGGGGGACACGGGGGGCGCAGGGGCAGGGGGAAGGATTAGTGCGTGGGGGCCCTGCAGGGATGCTGAGCGTGTTGGGGGTGATACCTCACCGACATAAACTTTCTTCAAGTTAAAATATATGTACTAATTTAGTTGTTGTATACGAGGTAATAATACATCCTGTCTAGTACATGATATACATTGTCTTTAGTACGCAGTTTGACTCGATGAGCCAACTCTGAATAGTCTGTGATCTTTGCTTCTACATATGCTTAGTTTCGGTGCTTAGCATTATCCTCTGGGCTGTGTTTTACATAAAGGCTAATAAAGATATCCTGTGAGATACATACATATATTAATCTCGATGCACAGTAGTATTCTTTAAATTGCACATGGAATAATAAAGCGTATGTCGACCTAACAATGTATACAGTCGTTACAGGTACATATCAAAATATGACACATATAACATGTGCGTATTTCTATAAACTTGCAGCGAGGTGGAAAGGATTTAGCTGCAGTTGGGTTAAATGTGTACATACACATGCATTCATGTGCATAAACACACGCAAACACGCTTGTACGTACAATCTCTTTTTTTTTCTTGCCTTATGCCTCCCAGTTGCTGACTCGCCCAGCTGGTAAGTTCAGGACATCCCGCCCCGAGCCATTTCGGCATTGGCTGGAGGGGGATGTGCGAGGGTCGAGACCCCGCGGGTACCGCGATGAAATATGTGGGAAGCAGACCTTTGCACCTCTGGTGTTTTGTCGCAGAAATAATGCCCTCTGTTGTTCTTCCGCCTTCTTTTTAGGAAGAACTTTTCATCGTGCGTACTGTGTTAGTGTTAGGGGTTTGAACTCTTTCGTTTTGCTGGACTGTGTATCTGTCCTGGGTCCGGCCGGGGCAGCGTTAACTTTTGCAGCAGCCGGGAGGAGGGCACTGCCAGGACCCTGGGAATATTCGATCCCACCCCGGCCATGAGCAGGGGCAGCGCAGAGAGAGGGACATCGTCCGCTGCTGCCCGGAACGGCGGAGGAGCGGCGTCTGAAGCCCTCGTCCCGCTTGTGCGCTTTGCCGTTACTATTGGGGATGTTACTGCTTGTTTTCCTTGTTTCATTGCTTTTTCTAGCAAGTTGTTCTTATCTCACTCACGCCGTGATCTTTCGTTTTTTTGCGCCTCCAATTCTCCTCCATCCCGCCGGGGGGCGGTGCGGGGCAGGGGAGGGGGGAGGAGGAAGCGAGGAGAGAGAGGCACATGATGGGGGATGTTTCAGTGGAAACAATAAATTGCGGATTACCATTCCTAAACCTCGACGGAGTCCTAACGTAATGGTTGAAAAGCTGTATTTCTATTCAGATTTTCACTGGGTTTTTTGGTTTAATTTAGCGAAGCAACGAGTTCTTGAGAGACAGCTTCATGAGTTGCATTTGGAAGGAAAAGGAAAACTGACGTTGATTGTGTCAGAGCCTGAAGCAGCACCAGCTGCTGAAGAGGAGACATTTGAAGAAAAATTAGTCCCCACAAAGGTGAATAAAAGTTGTAATCCTAACCAGAACTTTGAAATAGTGATGAGGCCATCAAATCGGTCACTGATACTTTGTTTTCATTTTATTTTAGACTCTGGGTACCGTGGATAACCTTGAAACCAAAGGTAAAACACTATCCGCCGCCCTCTGTGCTGATTCTTCTTTAAAAACAAATGTTGGTGCTTTTCTCCACACATGGCTTCAGTTCTGTGAGGAGTTTTGCTGAAAGTTGCTGAGTTTGATATTGTGATATGGGTGATACAGGAAAGATGTCTGGCCAGGGATACTGCAGACTTTGATCACCAAGAATGGAGTTCACCTTGCCAAACTTAGACTGTGGGCCTGGTTTTAGCTTCCTGCCTCACTGATGGCAGGGCATGGTGGTCATCAGGATGCTTTACATTGAGTCAGCCGGAGCCTACTGGTGGCCTGTGGTGCCTGTGGGTGTCCCAAGCTCTGTTCAGACTTGTTATGCCTGCACCCAGCCTAAGACACAGATGCAGAGGCTGCAGGGTCTCTCCCAGCCCTTACTGAGACCTGAGCAGCTGTGGCCAATTATGTCAATGGATTTTAGTTTAGTTTAGTCTCAGAGACATATCAGTGACCTTGGACTTGTTTACTCATGCCTGTTTTTGTGACACCAAAGAACTGCCTGCAGCCCTGCAGAATATTGCATCTGGGCTGTTTTGGATCCCAAAATGTCTGTATTTGTTTGGTTAGCAACCTCTTTTCCTGGAGAAGGAAAGGAGAGAAAGAATAAGAAGAATCTGTTTTTTTCAGGAAATGTGTAGCAACATGTTATGTGACTTACTGTCATTGCAGAGAACAATGAGCTCCAGAAGGAAGCTGCCTGTGCAGAGACCTCAGCTTCAGTGGTGTTTGAAAACATACAAAACTGCAGTCCCAACTGCTTCTCTTTGCTGTTGGAGAACATCAGCGGGCTGGCAGTAGACGACTTCACTGTGGAAGTGATACCTGAAATAAATGTTGCTGTAGTCACCTTTATAAAAGCTATTGGTAAGAGACGATGGCACCATCATTGGTTTCCATGTATTTATATGAGTAATAACTTTCAGAGCTTGAGTTCTCTCCTGTTAGAAATCCGGAATGTTTTAAGAAGTTACCTGGGTTGCAGTTACTCAAGAAAGATGGCTGTGTACAGCTCCACAAAAGTGCCTGTGATACAAATGTTACACTGAAAAAAGAAAATGGTGGCACACTCATTAATTGAAATGGATGAGAATGTTTCGTTGTTTCTATCTTGTTTTGGATTAGATGAAGAATTAGGAGTGCACTGAGTGTGGGGATTTCTGCACATTATCGAGGTATATAAAGTCTCATTTTAAGAAGACGGTATATTTTTGAGATGGAAACAGAGACACAGTGAATAGCAGAGAGTAACATGGTTGTGTGCTTTTCCCCTTTTTCACTACAACACAGAGCTGTTTGGCACTAAAGACAGTTGTGTTCCAAATACAGACAGAGGTAGACTTGGCTCGTTCTCTGACAGAAGTGATAGCCAGGGCTGGTAATGACCCAGGAAAACACAGTCAGTCCATGCTGCTCTTGCGTTTACAGATACTGAAGAATTTGTCGAAAAGTGTTCACAACACAAGAGAGTTAAAGAATTCAAAATGACTGCCAGGCTTCTTGAATTGACCCAGGCCATCAAAGCTGAACATCTACCAGACAACGTTTCCACAGGCTTAATCACAGTTTACTTTGAGAGTCCACGGAGTGGAGGAGGTCCCGTGTCAAATGTCCAGCTCTTACCTGAGGAGAACTCAGCCATCATTACTTTCTGTGGTCACAAAGGTAACACTGTCTTTCACCTGACCAAAGTGCTCACAGGCAGACAACCTGCAAGAAAATCACTGCAAATTTGGGCATTAGGAGAAGCCTGGCTTGCTGTCCCTAAAGTCAGTGTACACTGTCCTGTTCCTGAGTGCTCTGGATTTAGAAATTCTCCTGCATGTTTAGGGTTTCAGAATCTCTTGTGAATTTTCTAGGTTTAGGTGTTTTTGGTGTTTGGTTTTTGGTAGGGGTTTTTTTGGGGGGGGAGGGGTGTATTTTTTTGTTTGTTTTTGTGGGTTTGTTTTTGCTGTTAGGGGTTTTTCATATTGCCAAAGATTCATTTTAATACCTGCTTTGTGCAGGGGTTGTTCTCACTGCTGTTTTTTCTGCATTTGCAGAGGTTTTCATTTGCAGTACAACATTAATTGTATCTACAGGTAGAGAGAGCAGGAGCTGTCAGTGACTTTAGCTTCCACAGTTAACTTTCAGAAACTAATTAAGGTCAAATATCTTCATTATCAAGGAAGAATAGAACTAAAGAACAATCTTATTACTGTTCCTTGTGTTGAATCACTCCTGTTTTTGTGCCAGCAAAAAAACTATGGTAAATATTTCTGTGTTAGAAGACTCCTGGCTTAGTAAATTTATTTACTTTTAGATAAAGATTTGTCAGCCAGGTGATTGTTTTTCTTCTGACTGTCAGAATTTTCTTAAGAATATTTTGTACATTAATATGTATTTTTATCATTATAATGTGGCTTTAGGTCCCTGCCAACATTTTAATTTCTTTGCTTAATCCATTCCAACTAAAATGTAAAAAGAAAAAAAGTAAAAATTCACTGGCACAAAGAATTTTTTTTAAGTTAAGGGTAAGGAGTATTTTGTAGTAGTATGTTGATATGGCCCTGCTCTGTAGTGGAGTTTCCTTTGGATACAAGAGCAAGGTGTAGCTCTACATGTAAATGCAGACACAAGCATATTTACCAAACTAGTAGGAGCCAAGCCTCTTAACATTGTCCCCTACAGAGAGGCTTGGAAAGCTGAAGGACATGAAAATAGCTCTTTGAAATTAAAAAAAAAAAAAGCAGTGCAATACACAGAATTACACAGAATTAATAAGGTTGGAAAAGACCATGGAGATCATCAAGTCCAACCTTTACCTAGGTTAACAACCTACCCAACATCAGTCTAACATCTATACCATCTAAACCATTTAAACCATCTAAACCATCCCACTAAGTTCATCATCCAACCTATCCTTAAACACATCCAGGGACGGTGACTCCACCACCTCCCTGGGAAGCCCATTCCAGTGGGAGATCACTCTCAGTGTGAAAAAGTTCCTCCTGATATCCAACCTAAACCTCCCCTGACGCAGCCTCAGACTGTGTCCTCTTGTCCTGCCACTGGGAGCCTGAGAGAAGAGACCGACCCCCGCCTGACTACAGCCTCCTTTCAGATAGTTATAGACAGTGATAAGGTCACCCCTGAGCCTCCTCTTCTCCAGGCTGAACAACCCCAGCTCCCTCAGCCGCTCCTCATAGGGCTTGTGCTCCAGCCCCTTCACCATCCTCGTTGCCCTTCTCTGGACACACTCCAGCAACTCAATATCCTTCTTAAACTGAGGGGCCCAGAACTGGACACAGGACTCGAGCTGTGGCCTGACCAGTGCCAAATACAAGGGAAGGACAACTTCCCTGGTCCTACTGGCAGCACTATTCTTGATGCAGGCCAGGATGCCATTGGCCTTCTTGGCCACCTGGGCACACTGCTGGCTCATATTCAGCTTCCTATCAACCAGCACCCCCAAGTCCCTCTCTGCCTGGGCATCCTCCAGCCACACCGACCCCAGCCTATAACTCTGCATGGGGTTATTGCGGCCAAAGTGTAAAACCCGGCACTTGGATAGTTCTAAGAAAAGAGAGAGACATTTGCTTGATTTGAAGTTAATAATATGTTTGTACATATGTGCACTAACTTTCAGATCTAAACGCAGTCTTGGAAAAGCAGCATGTCCTGGAAGGGACACTGGTTACTGTGCATCCGTATTACCACTCCCTGGAGACAGCTCTCTATGGAAAAGAAAGACCAACTATCAAGCTGCCAGACCCCACTGGGCTGCCACTAGACCCATATGTCTGGCAGTTTTTACAAAGGCATGATAAACTGATCCAAGGCATAAACCAGGAAATGGCAGTTTGCCACTGCGAGCTAAAGTGGCCCCAGGCAGACTCTGCAAACCCTGAAGTGATGCTGTGCCCTTCATCAGCTCTCTCTGAGCAGAGGAAGACAATGATTAAGCTGATCAAGACATGGAAGCAGGATGTTTCTATGGAGTTCTCACGTATCATGGCACGTTATATAGCTATAAAATGTAAAGTACATTCAGCGGATTGGGAAGGTGTGAAAAACAGGTTGTTGAAAGATGCTGGTTTGATCATAACTGATATTTCTGAGGAGATGGTGGTGATTGCAGGCGACAAAGCAGCAGTGGATGGTGCAGAGAAGGAAATAAGGGAGTGCATGGAAAAAGCCATGGAGCAAAGTGAAAGGGAAAAACAAAGCATAGAAATTTCTGTGCCAGTGATCCCAGGGAAGTATGCTGTGCTGAACAAAGCTGGGTTAGAAGAGAGTATTCACAAGGAACATCCGTGCCTAAAGATTTTTTATGATGACAAAAAAAAGACTGTTCAGCTGTGTGGATTACCTGCAGAAGTATATAAAATCAAAGCTGACTTACTGGAAAAGGTATTGAGTATGCCATGTACATCAGTTACCACTGATCCCCATATTTTCCACTACCTGCAGTGTGTAGATAATAAAAAAATATCAGATATGTTATTCCTTAAGAAAAACATTAATATTTTTTATGAACTTGAGGATAATATTGTGTTGCTGTATGGAAATGCTCCCAAAGATCTTTTAGAAGCAGAAAAGCAAATAAGAACAGGCTTAGAATACAAGTGCATCTGTGTGGAGGACGCTGAGGTCATTAAAAAACAGCAGTGGAAGAAACTTCTTGTCTCCTTGCAGAAGACATACAGTTCTTCCCAGAAAATTGTAATCACTGAGCAATCTGTTGGAAAAGAAAATAAAGTGATTATTGCTGGCTTACCTAAGACTGTAACAGAGGTTTATCAGAAACTTAATGATTTTATAGATAGAAACACACTTGTGGAAAAAATAATCCCGGCAAATTCAGGGGTGGTAGTGCAGTTCATAGAGAAGGTAAAATCTAGTGTTTATGACGAATTGAGGAAGAAAGATGTGTCAGTACATTTTGACGTCAAGACAGCATGTATTTCCCTGAGAGGACCAAGAGTAGAAATGCCAGAAGCAGCCACCATGTTCGAAAGACTTGTCTCATCCCTTTACTCAAAAACTGTGCCAATTGATAAACCAGGAGCCAAAGAGTTCTTCACCGAGAAGAAAGATGCATGTGTTTTTGAGGCTAAGCAGAAATTTAACTGTTTAATTGGAATAAAGGAAGCAGAAACAAACCCACAACAACAACAGCGTAAGAGTGAAAAAGTTGGTGATAAAGCAGAAAGAAAGCTCTACTGCCAAAAAACCCTGCCACATGGAGTTGTAGTAGCAGTGTATAAAGGTAACTTGTGTGATTATCCTGTTGATGCTGTGGTGAATGCATCTAATGAAGACCTGAGGCACATTGGTGGCCTTGCTGACGCACTGTTACAAGCTGCTGGTCCAGCACTGCAAGAGGAGTGTGATGAGCTGGTGAGGAAGAACGGGCCTTTTCAGCCCGGGAGCGCAGTTATCACGGGCGCTGGGAAACTCCCCTGCAAGAATGTCATTCATGCTGTTGGGCCCAGGTGGAGGAAGGAGGAGGCAGAAAAGTGCATATGGTTGTTAAAAAAGGCGGTGAAAAAAAGTCTAGAACTAGCTGAAACATACAATCATCATTCCATAGCGCTGCCCGCTGTAAGTGGAGGAGTTTTTGGCTTTCCGCTGCAGATATGTGCAGATTCAATCGTATCCTCCATCAAGGAGACATTGGAAGGATCCATGGGGGACAACAGCTTGAAGGAGGTTCATCTTGTGGATAAGGCAGAAGAAGCTGTTCAGGTTCTGAGTGAGGCAATAAAAACAGTGTTTTCAGCTAAACCATCCCCTCCAGTACTGCCAACCCAGGATCTGAAGGTGCTTAAAACAAATGAAGGACTTTGTATCCGTGTAGAGGAGAAAAACATTCAGGAAGCCATGGTAGGTCTTTAACTTTCTTTATGTTAAGGTCTTCTTTAAAAAAAAAAAGAAGTCAGTATGTTATACTATTTTCCAAGGCACATGCTACGTAAGGAAGCAATGGCTGTGTGCTAGCTAAACAGGGATGCAAGCTTGCAAAAAATGAGTGCAGGCTGGGATCTATCACTCTGCAGGCATTTCTAGAGGGCAGCTGTGTGGGAATTTCAGGATGTTTCATTCCCAGCTATGTTTTATTTGTTTTCCAGATCTAAGGCAAATATGTAAAACAGTTTGCTTTTTTCCTAAAGGGAAAATACTAAAATACTTTTTAAAATTTTTGTGTGATCTTGTAGATATCTTGTCTGGATATTATAGGAAACCAATACCCCTCTGGGCCGATGTTTTGGGAATGCTAAGAGGGGATTTAGCCTTTTTTTTTTTTAGTTCCCTTTTCTTTGGATGGGTTAAAGCAACAGTCTGTGAAGAAATTCCTGAGCTCTAGAAAAGAGACTCCATAGAAGACCCCATGTTTAGATTGTTTAACCAAAGTCTACACTTGATTCTACTTATTTTTCTCCCATTTTCTTTTTTTATTCTTTTTGCTAGTGCTAGTTTAACTACTACTCATCTAGATGATCAAGAATCAATTTATGCCTCTGATGTAGTTTTTCCCTTATGGTTTTTTTTTCTTCAGTGATGTAAAGTGCCTCTGGATAAATCTTTTTCAGCAGCTGCTGACTTTTATATTTTGGAGTTTAAAATATCCCTAAACAATTACTACTGTCCTGCTATTTCAGTTGCCATTTGGTGCCTGAAAAAGCTGATTCCAAGAAAGCAATACTAGGTGTAAAAAAACCTCAGTATGACACAGATTTCAAAATACTTTGTAATTAAAATATCTCCAGTGGAAAAAAAGCAAAGCAATCACCAAACTTCAGGGCTTTGCCTGTTTTACTTCACGACAGCACAGCTACCTCCCTTCACCTCATTTTGGTGCATGAGGTGCTGCTTTTCTGGTAAGGTGTAGACAATCCCACATCACTGAAATGGAGAAGAGGGACATTAAATTTTCTACATTATATGTATTGTATAAGGTATACATATTTTGCACCCTGTGATGACGCTAGAGAAGAAGGAGCAATACTGCAGTGGTTCTTCACGAGGAAATGTAGGAAGGTCTGGATCTAGGGAGAGGGGACGAGTCAGATGGTAAAAGTTAGTTTTATTTCACCTGTCCATTGACATGTATTTGGGACAAGGTGAGTCACAGCCTCACCTCCAATGAGGCCTTGACAGCTATGGATGGATGGATGGATGGATGGATGGATGGATGGATGGATGGATGGATGGATGGATGGATGGATGGATGGAGGGATGGAGGGATGGAGGGATGGAGGGATGGAAGGAGGGATGGATGACCTGCTCATACATAGGTACCCATGGTGTTGATATTCGCAGGGGATCTGATGCTGCCTACCACAGGTTTTCTACAAGTCCAAGAATACTCAGTATTGAGAAGCTGTGCTGAAAACTAGGCTATTCCTCCACTGGCATCATGTATATTTTTACTTGAAGTCTGGCTACAGGTATTTTCTTTGTAATCTTGTTGCAGACAGATGTTGTTGTCAACAGTGTTGGCAGAGATCTGCAGTTTGGTGTGGGACCTCTATGCAAAGCTTTGCTGGAAAAAGCTGGACCAGAGCTCCAAGAAGAGTTTGACAAAATAAAAAAAGGTCAGGTTTCTGGTCCAGTGAGTGTGGTCTGCACCAGCGGATACGCTCTGCCCTGCAAGTCCGTGTTTCATGCCATACTACCTACGTGGGAGGGACGACAGACTGAGAAGGTACCTTTTAATTATTAAAATAAAAATAAACTTTATAAGTTTATTTGTAATCTGTCCTGAAATTTCCCATTTAACATAGATAATTTAAGTGACTTGACTCCATCTGCTTCTGTTGGAGTGGCCTTAAAGGTGCCTTAAAGCAATGAGAGCTTCTTCTCATACCAGTTACCCTCTTTGGAATTAATAATAAGTAATGCCTTTAAAAAAATAATCTTTGCTGTGTTTTGCAGGTCCTAGAAGATATCATCAATTTGTGCTTGAAGAAAACTGAAGAACTGGGACTGAAATCGATCTCTTTCCCAACTATTGGGACTGGAGGATTTCGATTTCCTAACTTTATTGTTTGTAAATTAATGTTTGATGCGGTATTCAAGTTCAGTAGGAGTCACACTCTGAAGAATCTCCAGGAAGTTCATTTTGTCTTGAATCCAAAAGACATTGATAACATTCAGGTAGTTCTTCTCGGGACAAATCTATCTGTGTTACATACTGTTATAGTTACTCCTTAGTAATACATTTTAGTTATGTTGCTTTCTTAAGGGAAAAATTTAGCACTTTCTTACGTCTGTGGGCCAGTGACAATGGGATGTCTGTCCAGTTTCTCTGAAATACAAACTCTCAGCAAGCACAAGCTGCAGACAAAACTGGCCTCCCTGCTGGCTGCAAATGCCTGTAGTTGCTCTCTCATCTTTTGACAGAGGAGTTCTGCCAGATCAGAGGCATTACCTCTTACCACACCGTCCACACTGGGTCTTTGCTGTTACTAAAGACACCTGAATGTGACTGTAAAATGTATTAGGTGGCTCAGCATGAGCTATGTGACTGTTAATATTAATTACAGAAACATTCAGTGTATTAACTCTGAAATACTATCTGTGATACCTTTTTTCTCTTCTTAGGCTTTTACCACTGAACTAGAACACAGGGTAGCTGACAGTTGCAATGCTGGAGAACCACGGCCATGTAAGTTGTGTAGGGGCAGGAGGTGGGACAAAGGGGAGAATGTAAATACTCTGTTAAGTGGTTTTATATGTATGAGGAAACAGAAGAAATATGGCCAGGGCACAGGGCATTTTTTTCCTCCTAATGGACTTGAATTCTGAAAGTTAGGAATGTGCAGATAAAATACAACTTAGGTAAGTTTAGTAGTAAGGAACAGTTTTTTGTCTGTGAAGGTAAAGATGAAATACCTTACAGAAGTGGTGTCATGGAATCTCCATTATTTGCAGTGCTTAAGCTGGATACCCCATTTCTTGTAAGAATTAATTCAGGAAACCGTTACACAGCTGGTCAGATCAGATAAACCTTGAGGCTATTTTCTCAATTCATGTTGCATGAACTTACAAAAATAGAAATGGTTTCACTTTCACAGCATTTAAACGGGAAGAATACTGTGCCTTCCAGCTTTCAGAAATGGAGTAAGGACTCTACATCCATCAAACTGATCTAAAGCATATTCCTTAAAAGGATGAGTAAAAGTTTCCATCAGTGGAAAAGAATAATACCCCAACCTAGAGGAAAAATGATTTAAGGTATTTTTCTTCCCCTTGCAGGTCATGTCAGTTCTGTTTCTACTAAAGTATCAGGAGTTCATGAAATGAAGATTGGTTCCATCACACTCGAAGTAACTACTGGAGATATTACTAAACAAGATATAGAGGTTATTGTAAACTTATCAAATCCATCATTTGATGCCACAACAGGTATTAAATTGAACATGTAGTTCTTTAGGGATAAATTTGGGCCAGTTTTTACAAGGGGGAGAGAAGAAAGAATTGTCCATAAGGGAAACATTTGTAAAGTATTTTTCAGATGAGAGAAAGAGTAGTGACTAATCAAGAAATAGATCTTAAGTAGTTTTTTTACATGTTCTGAATATTCAATTTAGTTTCCAAACAGAAGGCATCTGACCAGATTTTTCTTGCTTGAAACCGAAAGTGTGTCAATAAAAGGGAATTTTTAGATCAAGTATAATTCTGAAAATGCTCTGGTCCTAAAATGTTTCACTGTAAGACAAAGCCCTGGTTAAGTAAGTTGACTTGTAAGAAGCAGAGGGCTCTGACATTGTGAATTACACTCATGAATGGTACCAAATTATATAATTCAAAGCCATTGGAGAGTTTGGTAAGCAACACAGGTTTGGCTGGTGAAATGATGAAATATGAGTTGTTCTTAATGATTTGTCATCAATAGCGTAGTCAGCAGTGTTCTCTCTGCAGCCAGTGCAGTGTGTCATGGAGGGTGCTTAGGGCAGCTGTCAAGGTTTTGCATTTTATGGGATCTTTCCTTACCAGGATTTAGGTATTTGTAGAGTACAGAAGTTGGCTAGAGGTTTGAGTAGAGGTAGTTAGGTTGATGTAATGAATGCTCACCCTTTTCTTGTGTGATTTAAGGGGTCTTCAAAGCCATTATGGATGCTGCTGGTTCCCAGGTAGTAGATGAATGTGCTCAATATGGTAGGTTAAAGTATACTATTTTGTTTGATTAACTTTTTTGTTGTTGTTGCTACCTCTGAAAACTCAACGTTGTTGTATAATTCTTTACTCTGATGGTGCAATTATCTGAAAAAGACAGCTTTCACTTTCGGGAATTGTGAAAAGTACCATTTTTTTTTGACACCTACTTTGAGAATTTTTCCTCTCACAGATATTTGGCAACTAAAACATCAGTGTGTTATGCACATTTTTGTCATACTGGATCCAAAACACAGCCCTGTACCAGCTACTAAGAAGAAAATTAATTATCCCAGCTGAAATCAGGACAAACCTGATCATAAGCTCCTCTGTAGTCTGCATTCTGCCAGAGCAGAGCAGTAAAATTCCACTCACTCTGGTTGGCCTCTAAGAGCACATAAAGGCACATTCTAATTGCATAAACGAAATGTTCCTGCTCTTGAATCCAGAAGTTAAGTTTGGAGTTTCCTGGATATTTTTCCCAGCCTTTGGCTCTGTATGCTCTCCCCATTTATCAGCCTGATTTCAGCACATGCAGAGCATTTTACAATCAGTCATGAACCTTTCTGAGCTGGGAGATGTTATGTGTGATGGCATGAGCTCTGTGTTCATCAGTCCATTCATCCTCACAATATGACTCTGTTCTGAGTGGTTTAGAATCAAACTTGAGTGCTCTAAAAAATCATAAACACATTTTTAAAGATTCTGTACTGCAGTTCTTCCATCCGTTGGTCATAATGATACTCTTCTGCAGAATAAGACTGAACTTTCAAGGAATAAGTGGCATAAGAAAAGATTTTGCATATAAATGAATTCAGCATGCTTTTAAATAGAAGTGAGCTGTATTTAAAGTCATCCTAAGTCTTACATTGTACTTAATAAGAAATTACTTTGTAGCAGAGATTTCAGGAAGTTAGAAAACACACATTTACTTGAATTAATTTCTCAAACTCTGTAGATAATTTATGGAGAAAAGCAGAGAATCAATTAAACCCAGGACAATGTAGTTCACAGTAGATCTCCTTCCACTTTTTCAACTTCTCTTCTAGCATCAGTATAGCTAGCTGTGTTACCAGAAGAGATAGACCCTTTGAAAATGTTATGTCTCCTTCTTTATCTCCTCTCTTCCAGCTGGGAAGTGTCAAAGTGGCTTTATTACTACACAGGGAGGAAACTTGTTGTGCAGTAAAATCATCCACTTGATTTCCAATAACCATGTGAAGAGTCTGGTCTCCAAAGTGCTTTATGAGTGTGAGCAAAGGAAGTACAAATCTGTTGCCTTCCCAGCTATTGGAACAGGTTTGTGTTTTTTTGAGAAAGCAATGAGGGCTGTGCTGGGGGTAGTTCAGAAACTGGGGCAAACTTAATATAGGTAACAATAGATTGTACAAAAAACTGTTCACTGCCTTTTATTTTTGTTTAGGTCAAGCAAGACTGAGTCCAGCAGAGGCAGCAGATGAAATGTTGGAAGCTATAGAGGAATTTGCAAGCCATAAAGCGGTACGGCATTTACAGACAATTAAAATTGTCATCTTCCAGACCAATATGCTCAAGGACTTTTATGAAAGCATGAAGAAAAGAGAAAATTCAGATTCAGCCCCAACAGAATCATGGTTTTCTGTATTTAAATGTAAGTAGATGGGTTTTCCATGTGCATGGGCAAATTAAACTAAAGTTCTTTTGTTTACAACTAATAATTGACACATATCTATTCACAGACTTTTTTGGGGGCAAAAAACAATCTACTGAGAAGAAAAAGCCCTTGATTTTGAAGAAGAAAGTCTATTTAGTCATGTTTCAAATCTGTGGAGAAAGCCAAGAAAATGTGGATGCAGCTGAGTCCTGGATAAAGGACTTAATTTCAAAGGAACAGTTTGAAACTTCTGTTTCAAGTGAGCTAATTGAAAGTTTTGGTGCGAGGGAGATTGCAGCTTTGGAAGACCTCCAGAGTAGAATGCTTGTTACCATTGAGCTTGAGAATAAACTTTCTCCCCCTCTAATTAAAATTTCTGGTATTAGCCGAGATGCCTGTTTTGTTTCTGTAGAAGTTCAAAAAATGATCCAAAAAATTAAGGATACTGAAGAAGAACAATCCAAGGCAAAACTTCTCCATAACCTGGTGGAATGGAGGTATCTAGGAAGCAACGATACCTTTGTTGCATTTGATAAACTGACAAATATGCAGCTGGAGGATGCCAAAACAGCTAAAAAAAGGTATCTTGAGGTTCAAATCAACAAGAAGAACTACAAGGTGGATCTGCATAATCTACAGGCTACTGATGACCAAGGAAAAACTATAAACATTCAACGTGTGTCAAAGAGTGAAGGTAAATGACAGTTTTATATTAAAAAATTCATTGTGATTCTTAAATGATGCTTCCAATAAATGCAAACACAGGTACCATAAAAACCTAAAATATTCTATAGGTTTTTGTCTTGTTTGGTTGGTTGAGTTTTTTTTCCCCCTTGGACGTGCCATAGCAAACAGTTTTGATTTTCATAACTAGTGGCAGGTATGACTAAAATCAGAGCATCAATTTTAAATACAAATACTATCTATACATATGAGACTAGTGAGCGTAGATTTCATGCTTAAGTTTGACAAAGGAAGTGATGTATGAGGAATATATAAAATTTTTCCAGGGTTTTCAAGCTTGTTTTAGTTAGATATTGGTATGGGGATAATTGGACTAGAGAAAATGTAAAATCTTAAAAGTGCATTACAGAGCCAGTGATAATGTTTGGAAGAAAGAGAGTACTTGTAGAATAAAGTATTGTGAAAAGTACTGTCCCCTTAAACCTCTGTGTGCAGCTGGTTTGTAAGATGTGCCTATGAAGCTGAGTTAGTTGTATGTCACAATAATGCAATCTCTGTTTTACAGATCTGCAGTCAATAGAGCTCCCTAAGGAGTGGGAAAGCATGACAAAGGAAGAGGTGAAACTGGTGAATCTCAAACCATCACATAAGGAATACGTGAAAGTTGAGAAGTTATTTAAGAAAACCTGTACCAAATTTAACATAGAGAAGGTGAAGTCCTATTAAAGAAGAAAATACCCATGCTTGGGCTAGGAACATAATTATACTTTCTAAATATTTGTTTCCAAAGTATCTGCAGCCCAGTACACCTGTTGTGTGTCAGTCTCCCCAGCATTGTACAGGGTGGATAAAAACCAGAGAGCAAATTTCCTCAGAGTTGTTCTGCCATTTTTGCCTTCTAGGAGTGTAAAAACACAGTGACCATTAGTCTTCATGCTATGTCTTTAACTAATGTGGTACTCACTAGTTACTGTGGTATTTCCAATTAGGAAATTCTATATTGAAATGAAAGCATGAGTAAATGCCTTCAGAATACAAAGAAAAATACAAAGTCTTTGCAGTCTGACCATACAGCTTTGGATTATTTTACACCTTCTTCCCTGTCATTCCCAGAGTCTTTGAGGCTAAGCTATTGATTTTAACTTATTATTAACTTATTGCTTATTAAGAAGTCTGAAACACAATGCACAGAGATTTAATTGCCAAGGAAAAAAATGGAGTTATTCTGAATCAGGAGAGATAAATAGGAGAAAATACAGTAAAATTAAGAGTGGAAATAATTTGTTTGAAAAATTTCCTTCTATCATGAGCTTCCATGAAGCTATCATGAGCATAGTCATGAAAACACAAATAGAACAAAATATTAGTGTACTATAGTAAAAAGCAGGTAATGACATGATATCTTTTTCCACTAAAAATGGAAAGCTGTTACAGCAGTGCCTTTAAGATTATACTTTGATACGGAGATACTGCTTCCCCTTCAGCTATATTCATTATTGTTGGCATAGGGTGCCAGCAACTTCTATCCTCCCACCAATTTATTTTTGCATAGGAGTTTCTTATGGGTTGCTAAGCTACACATTAAAGGCAGCAGTTTTAACTTCCAAGCTTAGATTTAGAAGAGAAACAAATTCAACATAATGCTGTTGCTACAGTCTGTCCTCTAGTGAGGAAATCATCAGTAAAGGTGGATTAGGATGTACAGAAGGCATTTTACATCATTGCCTCTAGCAGTGGGACAGCAGCCTGTTTCTAGAAATGACAGTGCATAGCTACCGTGATTGCTGTGTACCTGGTATACTGGAGAGGCAAGACAAATGTATGTCCAGAATGACTAAGCTTGAAAATCTTCTGTAATGTGCTTTGGTTTCTGATTTTTCAGGAGGCTTACATAGTCAGTACTAACAGGGCATAGTGAAAATGACTGCCCTTCTTTCAGTTTGATTTCATTTTACCACTTTCCTGCCATGATAAATATTCATCCCTACCAGTATAAATATAGATAATTTTGTAATTTTGCAGATTGAAAGAATACAAAATCCTGCCCTCTGGAAGACATACCAAATTAAAAAACACGCTATCTGTAAAAAGAACAAAAGTGAAAATAATGAGAAATTGCTATTTCATGGGACATCTGCCTCCTCACTGAGCAGGATCAACTGCTTAGGATTTAATCGTGGATTTGCTGGAAAGAATGGTGAGTCATTATCCAAATCAGTTTATTTCCTAGACATGTATGGATGCTACAGAATGTCAGCAGTATAGTGTATTCAGCGCAACACGAAGGCTGAATGAAGTTGGAGAACAAAATAATAAACAATTCCCCGAGAGTAATCTATAGAAGAATTATTTCATAGACAACTGTGAAATATTTAGCATAAAGACTTTCTGCATTAATTCAAAGGTTGCTTTGTCCAGTTCCTCTAGTACAGTCATGTTGTGTCTATTTACTAGCATTCAAAGATAAAGGACAGCATCCAATAAAAGTGGAACTTGGACTGAATTGAAGTGCTAGTTGCTCTTGGAGTCCCTGTAACCTCACTCCAAAAGTCTTTAATTTCTATTCTTAATGTTCTTAAGACACCATTGTACATGCCTAGGGCTGACTTAATCTTGAGAGAGCTGGGCAGCTTGACTCAGATCTACCTGACACTTTGTTGTGGTCTGGATACAAAAGTAGACCCTTCTCTGTCTGGATCCTCTGGAGGTTCTTACACTAAGATTTTCTTGAATAAATGAAGCCCAGCCTACACAACATAAGTTGTGCACAGGAAGGAATGGCAGCCACAATTTCTTTTTAAAACATGACCAGAGGAGATGTAGTTCCATTTTCTTGCTCTTTGGTAGTGTCAGGAGGTTGGATTTACTTAGGAAGTGAGAGCCCTAGATCCTCATGTCCTCTCTGCCTCTTGAGCATCGACATCCACTTTTTCATCTCAGACATGATTTATGGTTGGAAAGGCATGCTTCCCTTCTGTCAGACTGGGTAGCCAAGCAAACTTACACAGACATCAGAGCAGCCAAATAGGAAGGACTTGTCTGGCTAATGTCAGAAAAAAGAAATTTTTCTTGGACAGAAAAAGACATGTGATTCTTCTAACTCACTGGGAAGCGTGACTACAAAACTGTAATTCAAATGATACAATCATTTTAAGTAGAAAAGACTCTAAAGAATTGAAATTTGATATATTGCAGTTAAATAATGCTAAACAGAAAGAAGAACCATTTTCTCCATAGGAAAGGGTAGTCAAATCCTGGGTGTTGATACTTACCTGATACAGATTTTTCTGTTTAAACTCTATCCAAATTTATAACTTCTACAGTTTAAAGAAAAAAAGAAAAAAAAAAAGAGAAGCTTTAGAGATTCCTATGAGAATAAGAAGTCTAATTCTATTTGAAAATGTTGTCTTTCCAAACAGCTGCAGTCATTGGAAGAGGAACCTACTTTGCTGCTAACGCATCTTATTCTGCTCAGGATATTTATTCTGTTCCGGATGAGAAGGGCAGAAAACACATGTACTTGGCTCGGGTCCTCACTGGGCAGTTCTGTGCTGGGAGCTCAGAACTAATCACTCCACCACCAAAGAACCCCGCAAATCCTACCGACCTGTATGACAGTGTGGTTGATAACATGGCTAATCCAACGGTTTTTGTCATATTTAATGACATTCAGGCATACCCAGAGTACCTTATTACTTTCAAATAACAGAATAATCTGATTGGTCTGGAAAAATTCAATGCCTTTTTACCTGTGGGAATTAACAGGGCAATTCTTTATTCTTGTTTACATCTAGGTTTCTTGAAGTGGTTATTGATGTATTCATGTGTTTAAATGTGTCCCCAAATTATCAACACAAGGACCAACATAAGCAAGCATTTTAGAACATGGTATTTCAGTGCCCACATTTCAAATTCAGTTATGCAGAGTTGTAGGGAAGAGCTGTGAGAATAGCTCTGACCTCTTCCTATGCAGGGCAGAGGGGAGTGGTAGGAGAGGCAGCTGCTCTGCCTTCTGTCACCAGAAGTAAGAGTTGCAGGCTAGGTCAGTGCACCTGTACATGTTCCTAGTTGCTGGCTGCCTGTGAGGATTTATTTTAAATGCTCCATGCTTCTTGAAGGTCTTTTGCAAGCTAAAGAGTGCTATGATTCTCTGATTCTAATATCCTTGCTTGCCAGCAGAGTTTTAAGTTATTCTTAGGAATCTACTCACCCTTGTTGGTGGTAGAAGTCTGTAAGAATAAAACCCACTACTGAGCGTTCACTTTGCTTTCATTATCTCACCCTCCTAGCCCTGTTGTGCCTTACCTTGTTACTCCCTAGGTATAAATTACTGTATTCATACCCATTTCTTAGGGGAAGTCTCTGTGGTTCCCTGCATTACATAAATCCAGCTTCCACATACAAAATAATTGCTCTTGCAATTTTCAAGGCTGTAAAGAGGGACTTTTAATTTCATCTTGTTGGTGCTGAAACTCTAATCCTTCTGTAGAATCACCAGTTTGCAGAGAGTCAATTACAGGGGGATAATTGAGTTATCATGCTCGAACGATTGGAAAAGTTTTAACGACTAACTAATGGCATTTGTAAGTCTTTGCATGCTGTACATTTAATCAAAGTGATAATCTTACAACTGCCAGTCAAAAGCCAGAGTTTAATAAAATGAGTTTCAAACAACTGTGTTGTATTACTGAGTTGTTTACACAAAGTATGTTATAGTGATGCCAGATAGGCTTAGAAGACAAAATTGTTTTCTTGTATTGTCTGAGTGACAGATCTGTGCATACAAACTCCAGATGAAATTATTCTGACTTAGTCCAAAAAAGACCTGTGCTGTAAATAGCTGCCAGGATGTCTTAAAACCCCACTGTGATGTTCTCATTGCCTGAAAAGGGGAAGAGGGCTTACAGTATCTGTAGGTGGCAATATAAAAACATTTCTGCTCTTCACAGCAGATGCCCTTGCAGCACTTCAGATGAATGTCCTGCATAAATTCCCATTTAAAACACAACAGAGTTTAACCCACTCTTGCTTTAATAGATTTTGCTCCCTATGAGGATGCTTTTTTTTTTAGCTTTTCTGTATTGAAACACAGCAGCAGCCAGAGCTGCTCAGTTTAGCTGGAAGCACCAGGTATCTGCTGGCTTCTCCCGCTGCTGCCACCGAGCTGTGGGATGAGCTGGGATGCACAGCTTTGTATTTGGGTGGCCCTCGTTAGCCCTGGATGCTTTGGAAGGAGCTGCAAGCTGAAGCACTACAAAAACCCAGGTGATTTTTACCCCTGGTAGTAGGAGTTTCTGTAGTCATTTCCGTACCAAAAAGGTGTAGGGATACTCTGTTGTACAGCGTTGGTAGACTGAGGAGCTGGAAAAAGACAGTGTTGCGTACGGAAAATTAAATCCTAGGCAGAAAATGACCTGAGGATGCTGTTTGACAGATGGCTGGATATCAGCCAGCGTGTGCCCAAGTGTCAGAAATTGTGTGGCCAGCAGGACCAGGGCAGTGACTAATGCTACGTTTGGTTTTGGGCCCATCACGACAATCAAGACATTGAGGGGCTGGAGAAGAGTCCAGAGAAGGGCAGCAGAGCTGGGGAAGGGTCTGGGGCACAAGTCCTGTGAGGAGCAGCTGAGGGAGCTGGGGCTGTTCACCCTGGAGAGGAGGAGGCTCAGGGGGAACCTTATCGCTGCACAGCTCCCTGACAGGAGGGTGTAGCCAGGTGGGGGCCGGGCTCTGCTCCCACGTTACAAGCGATAGGACAAAGGGAAATGGCCTCGAGGGTTTCGTTTGGACATTAGGAAAAAATTCCTTCACAGAGAGGGCGGTCGAGCGTTGGAACGGGCCGCCCAGGGAAGCGGTGGAATCGCGGTCTCTGGAAGGGGTCAGAGCACACGTGGGTGTGGCGCAGGGGACGCGGTTTAGGGCCGGGTTTGGCAGCGCCGGGTTAGCGGTTCCCCCGCCCGCGGTGGGATCCTCTCCCACCCGCCATCGATCCCCTCACTCGGGAGCGCCCCGCCCGCGCCCCGCCTCAGGCGGCGACCCGCCCCCCGGGGCCGCCGCGCCCAAT
>VXBA01000855.1:3406969-3449542 GCA_013399895.1 Serilophus lunatus | reverse complement strand
CTGGGGTTTGCGGGATCCTCTTCCAGCGGCTCCTCTCTCTCCTCGCCAGGTGGTTTATCAAGTTCATCTCAAGGAAAACCGCGTCTCGAAGCGGAATGTGGATCAACAGCTAAGAATTAAGATTGTATATGACACTAGTGTTGAAAAGTGAGTATAATGTGGCACCTTTTTTTATGTGTGTGTCTCCACCTTATTAACTGAAGCTTGGTTGTTTTTGTTTTTTAAATATAGTTTGCTGCCTGAGAAAAGACACCTTATAAAGGTATGTTATATTTGCTTCCCCCTTTGGTGTGTACATGTTTTATTACATGGATGAAGCTAGGTTTATGTCCAACTTAGTTAAAAGCTTTGAATACCAGCAATTAGGTATCCTCTAGCCCAGGAAACCAAGGCTTTGTGTATAAATCATGCCTCCATTTCAGATGGTTCCAGTGTGCTGCTGAGTGTAGTTTCACAGGGGTTTGCTATATCTCAAGGTGCAAAGGTATCAGTGAGAAATGTGAATATGGCTTTTCAAAGCCTCTTTGAAGCTGCACATTCAAATTAATAGTTTTGTTATTCCTATAACAAAATATGGCAATATGGAAACAAAATATTTCCTGAATGTATTGGTAATAATTGCACTTTTTTGTCGAGTCTGGGTTCCCCCTGTTCTGCTACAGCACAGCATCCAGCAGGTTTCATGTAACTTGTTAGTTAATGCCTTTGAGGTGAGTTGTTCTCCACTGCTGCTGGGTGACTCTGGTTTGTTGTTCTGCCCAGAACAAGCTCTTCCCCCAAGCCATCTCTTATTTGGAGAAGACGTTTCAAGTGCGCAAATCCACGGGTTCTATATTGCTGAGCAGGTATGTGGGAGTTTGTTGGAAATCATCTGATCTTTGTCATTGTGCTGTATAGCCTTTGAAAGAAGAATAGAGTAAGGGTGTAAGAAACCCCCCTCCTGAACCAGGCCAAAGACTCATCTGCTAAAAAGCAGATGCTTTTTAGGCAGTGTTCACAAACCTGCATTTGTTGTATCAGAGGGGTTTAAGGCTCTCCATGCTGCCAGTTCCCTTTTATATGTACCCCCATTTATGAACCACTTCCTACTCTCTCTTGGAACCTCTGGATGTTCCATTAACAACTGGAAGCACTGTCCTTCTGGAGCAGGGCAACTGACAATTTTCACTGTGGAAGTTTCACTAAATACCTGCATTGCAGTGTTGTTGGATGCTCCAAGACTACTGTGTAGTTCTGTTTTAATAATGAAACAGTGCTGACTTTCCTGTTTTGTTGAAGGCAATGTGTGACAAACCAGTATTTAAGGAGGAAAGCTGACCCTCACAGATATTGCCAGAAAGCCTGCGCAGACCACACGAGGTGTGGGCCAGTTATAGTTCCTGAGAAACACCTCCAGGTGAGCTCAGTTATCCAAGTACTTCCTCATCCTTGAAATATGACTCTGTGTGGAGATTCATGAAAAAGTGAATATTGCTAACTGTGCATAAGCAACCTGTTTTGGGAGATCACTGAGTCTGAGGGACAGAAGAGAACAACTCAAATTAGTGGGAGTTTCTGTAGTTTATGTTGCTGGAGCAGAAATCAAATAAAACTGGACTAGTTATTGTCTTCTGAGCCTGTGCAGGGGGGATGAGATTTTGAAGCTTTTTATATTGCTGCTACTCAGTTTGTTATTCACTGTGGTCAATGAGTTGGATTTTTACAGAGCTAAGACTGTGTGTTGATTTTTTGAAGTCCTTATTTGAGAAGGTTATCCACTGACCCAGGAGCATGATGCAGGAAATGCTTCTGAAATGATCTCTTGCATGAATTTCTGATTCAGATACAGTATGTGGTCAGTAGATTCCTCTCCTTCCTCTCCTTCCTCTTTGAAGTTTCAACTACAGCACTAAAAACATACCAGATAACATGAGAAATGCAATTGCTACTTACTGCATGCTGGTTCTGTGATCCAAGATATTTTCTTTAATTTGTATGACATACAGGATGCTAATTTTGGGAAGCTTAACAGGCTATTTTTTAAAGCTGCCACCTTCATGGTGTCTGTTAAATCAAAAGAGCCCATCATTTGAGAGCTATTCCTTGGCTCTGGTTTTGTTTACTGTTTTCATAGGGTGTTTTCTTACATTCTGCTTCTTACAAGGGGATTTATTCTTGGCTACTTTATCACTTTGTCACTCTGAAGTGTTCTCCTTGTTCCCTTTGAACACTGTCAAGCCATGCAGGGTGTACAACGAGAGCGACTGGCACCGCAGGCCCACGGGCCCCCCTGGCCCAGCAGGGGTCCGAGATGCTGACTTCGTGCTCTACGTTAGTGCCCTCACTACTGAAAGGTGTGGCCACGAAAATATCATTGCCTATGCAGCCTACTGCCAACTGGAAGCTGAAATGGACAGGCAAGTACTCCCTCTGTTACAAACTTTTTTTTTTTTTTAGTTAAACTTTCAAGTTTTTTAATTGTTCAGATGTGGAGTTTTAATTTTAATTTTGTGTGCAGTGTATAACAAGGAGTCATTAAATTAGACAAGCCCTGTATTTATGTGAAACCACAAAACCCTGAAACAGTGCTGAACTTGTGAAGTTGAGGCACATGAGTCAAAGGTAATCTGCCTGAACTTTTCTGGTGAAGTGAATGTGATGCCTTCACAAACTTAGAGAATGGAAGTGGCCCTACTTATGATGTGGCTCTTGTTTCCAGTTCAGTTGTTGTCACTGTCACAGACTTTGTACCTCTGTAAGATCTTACCTAAAATTCAGGTTTGTTACACTGTTGTCACTGACACCTGTGCAAAATACTGAATATAGAGATTGGTTGATCCCACCCCTCCCCATCCCAGCAGTAAACTAGTCGCTGAATTATTAATGGATACAACATCTATAAATTATTGGGGAAGTTGTTTGGAAGGACTTACTTTTACATTAGTGTCTATTTTCTTTAAATCTTCTGCTGGTTCAAGTGAATATGTTTTGAATTTGCTGGTATTTTACTGAAACCCATTTAATTTTAAAACTGTCTTCCAGGCCAATAGCAGGATATGCAAACTTGTGTCCAAATATGATTTCAACACAAGCTCAGGAATTCATTGGCATGTTGTCTACAGTGAAGCACGAGATCATCCATGCACTGGTGAGGGCAGATGTTATAAAGTGTGTTTTCCTGAAATTGATGTCTGCTTCCTCACATGTCCCCAGCTTGTTGTAAGAGATGGATGGTTGTTGGAGGAAAGCTCTTGCTTTGCCTCCTTCAGTTTGTGTGTTAATTGCCTTGGAGTGTGCTGCTTCCACTGTATCTGTGGCAGGGGTGGGAACTCTTTCATGGCATTTGATTTTGGATGTGAGGGTCTTACCAAAGGTGTCCATGTGCTTGTTTTCCAACTTGAAGGGTTTCTCTGCTGGACTGTTTGCATTTTATCGTGATGATGATGGAAAACCTTTGACACCAAGATATGCAGATGGACTCCCTCCTTTTAATGAAAGGTATTTCATGTTTTTTGGACCTCTTGATATTCCCGCTGAAGCATGTTTTCATGTTGCCTTTTTAGGATGCATTCTTGCCTGCTAAAAATCCAACTGAATTCCATTATTAGATTGCCTTGCATTTATTATGTTCAAACATTGGTATCTGCTGGAATTTTAATCTTTATATTGCCATTAAGCATTTATATTATCCACGTGTATTACAAACTAAGAAAGGATTTCATTTATCAGGAGGCTTAAAGTTAAACATTACAATTACCTGTGCCTAAGTTTTGGTGCTGCTGAACCCCTCTCTAAATTGAGGCTTGTATTTTCTGTAGGCTGCCTAATGTCAGTGCAGTTTGGTTTTAAGACATCTATCATTTGAGGTTTGTAGTTATGCAGAACTAACAATGTGTGTAGTCTGCTGTGGGAATTTTCTGACTTGTTATAGAATGAACAGTTTGCATTTTTATTTCTTTATTTAGTTGATATGGTAGAAATGTTCTAGGGATTTTTTTTGAATTGGAAGGGTAGAGACCTTTGTCTTTGTTCACCTTTTTATAATAGCAATTCTGAGGATATTTATTTCATTTCTTGCCCTTTTGGAAACAATAGAAAATATATCTTAAGTTCATAGACATACTTTTAATAATCTTACTTTGCTTTGTTAAGTCAGAGTTGTGTGTACAATGAACACATATCTTAAAAAAGTAGAAATGTCAAATAATAAAATTTTACTGTTAGAAAGCATGAGAGGGTATAGAGATTATCCATGATTCCATTTCTTAGGGAGCTAAATCTTTTTCACAGAAGCATGTCTCTGTGGGACAGATTTGTAACCAAAACATTCTCCTTGCAGCTTAGGTTTGTACCAGTGGAGCAGTAAAGTCGTTCAAAGAGCAGTGAGGTTGTGGGACGTCCGTGGTGGCAAAATGCTGAGACACTCTGTTCATCTTCTGGTAACACCTCGTGTAGTTGTAAGTGTGGGTTAACTTTTAAGCTTTGTATCCCGAGGTTGCCGTCACATTCTGGAGTCATTAACTTTATTATTTATGAAGTAATAGAGTAGCTTTGAATACCCTTTCCCCGAAAGTGTGGCTCAAAGCCTTCCCCATTAAGACCATGTAGTTAGTTGAGAGAGTGTGTCCAAAATAAAGTGGAAAATGGGTGACAGGATAAAATAAATAGACATAGTAAGAGACAATGAAGGGGCTGGGAAGTAAATTATGAAAGGTTAATCAAAACTGATGTTGAAGAGATTCCTTAACCCTACTCTTTGATGTTTCCCTATAGACACCTAGTATTCCTGTTCCTTTAACAGACAGCATTGTCACTGCTTTTCTGATTTATAAGATAATTTTCTTTCCTACTTCTTCCTTTAGAAGCATTATTTTAATATTTTCTCTAGTCTTATTGATTACTAAATAATACACTTAACATTTTGCCGTGTTTAAAAAGAAATTCCTCAAGTTTTCTTAGAAACCTTTCTTGCTTCCCACATCTCCGACTCTTCCTCCATGCCCCCAACAGAACATATGCTCAAGTGTAATAAACTGGTATTGGAAAAATAAGTTCTAGTGTTAATCATATTTGGCCACAGATAATCTTTTTGTTTGTTTTAAATCTAACACAGTATATAGAGCAAACTTGGATTAATTACCCCTGGTTTTGCTCATTTATTTCCAGGAGATGAGTAGACATAGTGTTAGGTTCTGTTGGCATGGTTGGTGGCTTAGTCAGCTTCTGAGTAGAAGTGTTTTACACACAGAAGAAAACAAACAAAATGATAGAAAAAGAAATGCTGAAATAGTTTTAAAAGATAATTCTAGAGCAGTAGGACTGCATGTGGGTATCCATCTCAATATTTTGAGAGTTGCATTGAAATGTTTTTTTTTCTAGGAAGAAGCTCGAAAACATTTTAACTGTCCAATTCTGGAGGGAATGGAGCTTGAAAATCAAGGTGGCATGGGTACTGAGCTTAATCACTGGGAGAAGAGATTGTTGGAGGTTAGTGCTGGCATGAGGATGTGGGAATGTCTGCTCCCTCCACATTGATTTTTAGGTTATTGTGGTACCTACACAAGCCTTGAAGATTCAGGAATATCGTACTTTGCTGAAGCACATCACAAACATTATTTAATACTTAAATGTCCAATTTCTAGATAAATCTGTCTTTTAGCCTTCTTGCTAAGTCTCAAGAGTATGGGTTTGAGATAAGCTAAAAAGCTAAATATTTCTTACTTTTGTCTGCCATTTACACTTTTAAGAAGATTTTCTCCCTTTTGAGGGCAAACGGGGGTATTCCTTTGAGTCAATTCAGCTTTGTTGCCCTCTGCCTCTTACACATCAAATATTTGATCATTCTGTTCATTACCTTGGCTTCATTTTTATTCATGTGCCCTTTTGCCATTGCTCCTCCAAAACCATGTCTGATCAAGGAAACGTTTCCCTCCTGATGTTTAAGCTAATTTTTATTTATAACTTTATACTGTGTGATATTTTTGGCAGAAGTACATTTTCTAGTCATTGTTGTATGCAGTGAGGTAAACAAGAAGGAAAATGCTTCAGGGCAGACCTTTTTTGAAGGAGGATGGGATTTGATTGTCAGTAATAAAAAGAACCTGGAAATAAAATGCTTTTTCCTCAGAAGCATTTTCTTACAATAATGATTTTCAATAGCTTATTAATAACTGGTGATTTTCAGAATGAAGCAATGACTGGATCTCATACTCAGAATCGAGTCTTTTCCAGGATCACCTTGGCATTAATGGAAGACACAGGGTAAGAATTAAGAATGAGGGCTGGGGTTTGGTTCGTTTGTTTGGTTTTCATTGTACTTGATTTTATTTGGAATTGATTGTACTTATCCATCTGCAGCACAGTAGATAATCTTCATAGTTAGCACTACATTAGACAAGAAGTTATACCTGGTATGTTCTTTTTCTTCATGTTTTTGAAAACCCATTCCTAATTTAGTCTTAAAAAACAGGCATTGCAATACATAGCACTGTTTGTAGTGTCTGCTTACCTTTTATCTTAATGCAAGTCTTCTCTTAGTTACATGCAATTCATATTATTTTTTTTAGCTCTTCTCGCAGCTAGAAGGCAGAAATTGCCTAAAATTTCATCTGTCTGTATGCATTGTTCCTTTGCAGATCATGAAGTTTCCTTCTAAGTTCAATGTGTCTGAAAAGCAGTGACATGGTAATATATTTTGTTTGAGGTAGAAAGGAATGCAATTTCCATTTTTGTTCATTTGAAGACCTCATGGCATAGCCTGAAGTTCTTTGAACTGCTGTTTTATAAATCAGAACACTAATTTTTGAAGTAGCTATATTCTCATTTTAAAATGCCTTTACAGGTGGTACAAAGCAAATTACAGCATGGCAGAGAAATTAGATTGGGGACGCAATAAAGGCTGTGACTTTGTCATGAAGAGCTGCAAATTCTGGATTGACCAGAAGAGACAAAAGTAAGAATACAGTCTTTTTAAAAAAATAAGAAGAAACTCTAATGCTTGTTTATATTTGTCCTTCAAATGTACCTCAGTAAAAAAAAGTTGGGGTAGATACAGGTAAACAAGGAATGCTGCCCTGCATCCCTCCCAGTACAATAAATACAGAACCAAACATCTTGGGGTGTAGAGTGCATTTAAACTATGAGAAGGCTGTGCTTCAGAGAGGAAGGGTAGGATGTTATATGAAAGTGTTTGCCTTCTTATTTTTTTCCCTTTTAATTGGAAATGTAACCTGTGTCATTTTGCAACAGAAGGAGATAATGGGCATCTTCAAAACAAAGCCTGCCTTGTTTGTTCTCATACATTTATAGGGCACAGCTGTATAGTGGGCCTGTGTTGCTTTATATTTTGGGTTTTTTTCTTTAAAGTTTACAAAGCAATGTCATTAAAACTAATTGGGTGAGGGCATTGTAACTTTGATCACTGGCTTGATATTCTGAAAGAAAAATAACAATAATTAACTCTAGAGAAGCAGTCAGTGCTTCTTTGTGTGATTGAGTGTAGGGGAGAATGGGAGCAAACAGTCTTGACAGACTGTTCATGTAAAGCAGTCAAAGTGATCTAATGTGATTTTTATTCTTTTTTTTCCTTTATTTTTTTGAGGAGGCAGTTAATCAGTCCATACTGCGACACTTTGAGGAGTAATCCTTTGCAGTTAACCTGCAGACAGGACCAAAGAGCAGTAGCAGTGTGCAACCTGCAGAAGTTTCCAAAGCAGTTACCTCAGGAATATCAGGTATAATGGATCTAACTTTACCAGAAAACTGCATTGTTTTCATTGTTGAGCTTTGCAGCCAGATGATTATATTTATTTAAGGTTTTTTTATTCTGAACTAGTAGATGAGAGTAGATACTGTGAAAAAAATCTGCCTAGTTTATGACAGTCTGGAGGCTGAAAAAAAACCCTTGTGACCTTAATAAAAGAATAAAGATGTTGTTTGACCATCTAACCAAACACCAGATGGAAACGTTGCTGTGTAACAGAAATGTCTCAGAATGTTTTGTTTGAGGTATTTTTCCCCCAGTCTGCTGCCTTGTGTCACTGCACACTAAGAAATGTGTTCTGTTTACATCCCAAAGATTGCTGTGATTACAGAGAGGGGAGGCAGGGCCGGGAGTGGGGAGTGATACATACAAATATGAATGTCTGCATTATTTACCTATTCTTAAATATTTCTGGCTCATCTGGTTCATGGTATTGCAAGTTGCTGTTAACGGCATTCCTGAGTGGTAACAGCTGATGTTCATACAGCTGTAGTGATGGGGTCTCTTTAAAAAACAGTTGTATACTTGTGTTTGCACAAACTGCTTCACTGCTTTGTTTTGTTTTGCAGTACTTTGACAATCTTAATGGAGTACCAGCAGAAGAATTGCCTTACTATGGTGGCTCTGTAGAAATTGCTGACTATTGTCCCTTTAGTCAGGAATTCAGCTGGCATCTAAGTGGTGAATTTCAACGCAGTTCAGACTGTAGAATAATTGAAAACCAACCAGGTCAGTATTCAGGACTTCAGTATGACCTTGCAGAGACTGCATTTAGAATGAACTTGCTGTAGATTCAAACTAATTGGATATGAATGTTTTCACTAGTCAAGTTTTACCCTACCAGCTGTGTAAACCCTGTAGGTGCTTGGGTGAGAAGCACAGCACAACTACCTTGTACACCTAGGAGGCAAACTCTCATATCTAATGCCAGAATTGGATAAGAGCAGAACAAATATTGACCCCAAATAATCCAAATATAAGACCAAGCAGGGGGCAGGGTTAGTAGTTTTTTGAGTTTCTGAAACATAATTCCGCTTTACACCTTGGTAGGTTTTTTATTCAAGTCAAGGAATTTTGTGAATCACCAGAACATGGGTAGCGCACAGATGTTCAGTATTGCAGAGCTCCAGAATGCCACAGGATATTACCTGTCTGTGCAGTTGTCTCAAAAACAAACAAATAAACGCCTTCTGCCCTCAAGCCAGCAATCACAGCTGGCACTCCCTGGGGCAAACATAACCACATAGTTCTGATGGAAAGTGCTTACTGGTTGTGCAGGGTGGTGGTTAGTTGATTGCTTTGGGGTTATTTTTAAATCTTGTGTTTCCTTCCACTTTATTTTCAAGATAGTATAATTCTGAAATATTCTAGAAGTACACCTTGATTTGCATGTGGATACATTGACCATCTGTAGCCTTTTAAGTTGATGTGGACTTTCTGTTCCTCTAGTAAGTTGCCATTCAGTGTATTCCTTCTACCTTAGATCCTACCAAAAACTATGGTGCAGAGAAATATGGACCCAATTCTGTATGTCTCATTCAGAAATCTGCTTTTGTTATGGAACAGTGCAGGAGAAAACTCAGTTATCCTGACTGGGGTAGTGGATGTTATCAAGTAAGTATGTGTTGGGTTTTTATCCTTTTTTTTTGTTGTTTTTTAAATAACACTAAAGGGAAAAGTCAGGCATAAAATGTAGGCTATGACTCAGAACTTTGCACCTGCACAGTGGAACCATCTTCTCTCCCTTACAGCTATAGATCGTATGACATGCTTTGTAAACAACTACCTTCCAACCATAAGCCTGTAATTTAGTGAGTGAAGTGCATGACCACTGGGATAGCTTGTGTGTTACTTCCAATCTTGCTAGGAAATGCTCTGTCTTACCCCTGTGACACTTTCTCCTCAGCTAAGAAAGTACTTAGATGAAACATTCTGTTGTTGAAGCTTAATGTTAATCACTCATTTTTCAGAGGTGGAAACCACTGTGCACATGTCACTTATTTTTCATTTTTCTCATTCTCTTCAGGGCTGTCTCACTAAAGATGTCACATTCAACAACTGCACAACTCTAAAAAAGCAGTCATTAGCAGAAGCCAGGCTGTACTCATTCTCAACTGATGATCTGCATAATTGCACAAAAAGAGTACAGTCAGTGCTACAAAGCATTCCTGAACCAAGCAGTTGCTCTGCGTGCATTGAAATACTTGCAGTTCATCTATGCTCTAACACCAGTTGCTTACTGAACATCCTATTTACTTTTTGAAAGAGCCTCCAAACCCCCACTGTGATCAGTCATAACACAGACTTGTCTCTTTTATTTTGAGGTTTCCTGTTCTCCACAAGGGCTGCATGTCTGGGTGAAGGACTCTGTGTACCTGTGCAGCCGCTCAGGTCAGGTGCTCACCGTGAGCATCCAGATGAATGGCTGGATCCACGTTGGGAATCTGGTTTGCCCATCCTGCTCAGACTTCTGTGATCCCTGTCCCCCAGAGCGGGATCCTCCGGCTTCCAACTTAACGAGAGCCGCACCCATCGGTAGGTTGCCTTATTTGCCGAAGTGAAACTTTATTATTAAATGTTTGAAACCTTCAAAGATTTGTGTCAGCTCTGACTGTTGGAAAGGAAATCCATGGCTAGTTGAAGATCCTGAGTGTAGGAGGTGAAGGAAGATAGCAGAGTTGCTCTCCTTTGTGCTGTGAAGTCGTGCAGAATAGTGTCTAACACAGGGGAAATGTGTCTGAAACATAACTCTTCATGTCTTGCTTCCTTCTGGTAATCATCCCAGAAATCTACCTTTACTCTAGGAACTTACTAGGGAATCTGATCTGTGTTTTGAAGGCCATATCATTACTATAATCTTAAAAATTATCACCTCATGGAAAGTGAGCTCTTGCTTGTGTAACTTCCCATTGACAATGTTAGTGTTGTAATCCAGAACATGAAAGGTTGGAGTCAGTTTTCTTTTTGAAGGAGGTAAAAAAGCTTAATTCACTAAATACCAGTAAAGGCTTTGTCAAAAATCTTGTTTTAACTGGTGGCTTTTAGTGTTCTCTTTGTTATTTTATCTCCTCCTTAAATTGAAGATTTATAAGCTTTATGGTTCTTTGTTTTTTGTTTTTTTTTAATTTTAGACTTGTGCTCCTGCTCGTCCAGCCTGGTTGTAACACTTTGGCTGCTGGTGGCCAACCTAATTCCCCTGGTAACAGGATTGTTTCTGTGTGCATAGAGCTAAGCTCGGGGCAAGATGATGTTCCAAGATGATACACTATCATGTTGCACTCCTTACTGTGGAGCACAGAGTTTTCTGTCTCTGCAGGCAGCTGTCTTCTGCTGAACCTCATCTCTCCTGGCAAGTATCAGTGCAGACAGTAGTCAGGGAGGTGCTGACAAAAGCAGCCAGAGTTTTGAGAGGAGGAAAATTTACCTTGTCACCTCAATAAGTGCCAGTATTTTCCTGAATTACAACCTTTGGGTTTTTTGACTCAGCAACAAGTTCCACTCTGCCAACTGTGTTAGACTACCTGGCAACTCAGTTAAAACCTGAAATGAGAACTCTTCTGTAATAGAACTGAGGGTTGGTTTTCTGTTAGGTGTGTTCTGTGACTGGTAGCAAAGCATCCTCAAACTGGAAATATACCTCAGTGGTTTGGTCAAAAGCCATGTAAAAATCAGTTGTCATCACTGCTAATAACCCAGGCCTAAACAGGTTGAGAATTTGTTTTGTCAATTTTTAGGATTTATGGGGGAAGAAATAATTTAATGGGATAGACCAGTGGTTGGCAGTTGTCTCCACAACTGGGTTCTGCAGCTTTGAGGCTTCTCAGAATTCATATTAGGTAAAGCAGGTAATTCTTGGGGTTCACTTAAATCTCCTACATGTGCAAAATGGAATTTCAGACTGGTAGCCAAGACAACTGTCTACAAATTCCATTCCCATTTAGTATGTGCCAGTTCTACTGTGAAATTTAATACATCAAATGTTTGAATATTCTCAGAGTAATTTGCTGGGCAAATGCACTTCAGTACTGATACCCAGACTGTAAAATTTGAATAGTATGTGTGATTTTTTTTTTAAATTTGTTTCTTAAATAATGAACAACGGCATTATTGTTTCTTAAATAATATGAACATAACTGCAGATGTTCTCACAAAAAGTGAGAGTGTTTTGCTGAAACATGAAGATTGCTAAGTGAACACTGATTCTGTTAATACATCCACAAGAAAGTGAACGTAAATTGATTCCTTGAAAACATAAAGAAGGGCAAACTAGTAGCAATGGCAGCTATAATCTTACAGGATCATGCTGATGTCTCTAGACCAAAAACTATATTGAATGTGTAAGGAAAGTCTAATCTGTTTTCCCTCTCTTTTCCCCCCTCCACTTTTTCTTGCACATGTAAATACTATAGATTATTTGAGTATTTGCAATAAATTGAGAAATCAGACATTTTGAAGCACTTGAGGGTACACCTTGCTACAAAATTAATCACTTGATGACAAAATATAGAAGAGGAAGGAAATTAATAAATCTGCAAGCTAAGGACAGCTGCTCTGTAGGGCCCTTGTAAAGTTGTTTTTATTAATTTCTGACTCTAAAATGGATAACAAATAATCCCATTCAGAGTAAAAGAAACTCTTATGTGGTTTAATCCACTCTCTGTCCTTTGGGGATAGTTTCCACTCTTGGAAAAGTGTTCAACTTGAGGGAGCAGACATGCCCAGTGCACTAAAAAAATGCAAATGCAGGGAGAAAGATGATGTTATTCTGCTTCTTAAACGTGCTGTGATATCAGAATTGTCAGTGACTGGCTCCCTTTCTACAGTGCAAGGTAGGGAGATGGAGTAAAATTTACTTAGCTACGATTAATGACAGGACTCCCATCATGATTGTAAGAAATTCTTTGTGCCTACAGGACCTGTTTGTTGGGGTTTTCTTATTTAAAGAAACTCTTTTGGCATTGCTGAGGCAAGGAAGGTGCAACCTAAAACTGTCTGAAGGCATCACAGTTGAGAGTACCTTGCACTGGGCTTGTTCCCCCTCTTAACTGCAGGTTAAGTTTGCTTTGAATTATACAAGGCCTAGGCTAGACTTAAACCAGTGTTTCAGAGAAGCAATACAAGTCAGGACTCAAATTGGTACATTATGAAACACTGAGATAAGTGAACTCTGATTATGTTAATATATCCACAAGACAGTTGATGTAAATTAATTCCTTGAAGACATAAAGGTTTGAGAATACATCTTAGGTACCAGAAGTTGATATTGTATTTTTTGTCTGTTGTGCAATAATACAGTTGAAATGGTATCACTCAACAACAATGCTTTTGATACTTGAAAAGAAATTACTGGTTATTTTTTCCTTACTGTGAAATATTTGCACTGTCTGAACTTTCTGGTTGACTTTATAACTGTTAAACTTTTTAACTGGTGTTAATTTATTGTGCTCAATATTTAATATGCTGGTCTCCTGTCTGTGTAAGTGTGAGATTTGTTATATTTAATTGAATATTTTTTATCTTCTACACAGTTGTTTATCTTGAGGGCTTTTCTTCTTTTAATCTCTCTTCCAGAGAATTAACTGAAAGATGGCTTAGAAAGTCCTACTTCTGAATTGTAAGCATTAATTAAAGAAAGGGGCTGTAGTGCTTTGTACTGACAGGGAAATAGTCTCTCGGCCTGTTGGAGCTCTTGTGGGCAGGTTTAACCAGTACCTGCTGAGTAGCTGCATCAGTGAATCCAGTGAAGTAAAACTGCTACTGCCTTAATAATCTGAGATTTCAGTGGTAATTTCTTTGGCTGCAGCCCTTCAGCTGGCTGTGAACTGCAGAACTGGATGTGACTTTGGGGGCCTGGGTGGGGAAAGTACTTTAGTCAGAGAAATGCCACCTATTATATCCCATCAGTGGGTTAGCAGCTGTTGGCAGCTGTAGCCTTGTGGGAACTGCCAAGGAATGTGTCAAGTTCAATTTAAAGTGGCAGTGAGTTGGTGATCACCATAAAGAATATTTGAGTAAAGCTGACTACCTCAGTTGTGTTTGTCTTTGCGTTCAGCTTCCAGCCTGCTGTGAATCTCCAAATCTCAAGATGAATTAAGTAAAAACATGTCTCAGGTTTCTAACAGTAAAATAAATACAGTAGGAAGCATAAGCCATTTTTTAGTGTAGAACACAACTAAAAATGTAGCTTAACTGATCAGTTGTGTAGCCTTAAGTATAGTTTCTGCTGTGAAAGTCAGAATTGCTTTTAATTAAATACCAAGTTTGGAGGCAGCTAAGTTAGGTGTCCTGACTGCATGTGGCCAGTCCATCCTATTCCATCTCTTACATGTGAAAACTTTGAAATGTAGCCCAGCTCAGCCTTTGTGTTTTCACCAGAGTAAATGGGGCAGTAGGAGCCCTGCAGGTTGTGCTAAGGGATACATGAGTTAGCTCATCTGTAGCAGAAATGTTTTCAGTGTATAATGTCCAGAGTTTTAATCTTTTTAAAACATTCCATGTTTGCTTAGGGAAATAAAGTCCACAAGACTTAATTTTCTGACCCCAGTAGGTCAAAGCATTTCAATTAGAAGTCGAGGCAAGTCATACTTCAGGAACACATTTTTCTAATGTTTCAATTACAGGGAGTAAGGGCAGTTTTTGTGTGGAGAATGCAGCAAGTAAAACCACACTGAAAAGCAGCAATTCACTCCTCCTGAAATGAGTTGAAGTCCTGAGAGACTGTCACAGCCTTTGATGTAGGTTAATTACTGAAAGAGAATCATGTCCTCCATTAATTGACTGTCGTGCAAAGCAGCTCGTTGTCTCTGCTGAGTACAAGTAAATGTTGCTTAAAAGCAGATATACCCACAATCTGAGGCCCAGTTGTTTTGAAATCTTCCTGTCCTGCAAATCTTTCTGCTTGATTATATTCCAGTAGAGAGGGAGTCACATGTCTTTTCTTTCCCACATTTCCAAGGAATGGTTTTCAGCCAGGTGAGCAGCTCAAGGTCTTTTCCCTTTGAGACTGAAGTCCAGATGTTCACTTATCTGGACATGAGGGTATTGCTTACATGTGTGTAACACTCTTCAGGATTTGGGCTATTTGTACACTGAAAAGTGATCTTACACTACCAGGCTTTCAAAGTGTAAATGCTGCCTTTTTAATGTGAAGATAAATGGAGATTAAATAACTGTTTTGAGAGAACTGGCTGACCTTGAACATGTGTTTCCTATTTTGGTACAGAATGTAAATAAAACAAGCTATTTTACATAGGTTTTGGCTGGACTGAGATATAAGGGCTAATTTGTGTTATTTATGGAGTACATTTACTTATTTTACTGTTTAAAAAGGTATGTCATATGAAAGAGGAAAAACCTGTTCATCAATAAAATGTCTGTAGAAAATTGATTATTCTTGTCCTGTTCTTTGAGAGCTGACAGTGATTAACTGCAAGAGTGAGTGCAGCAAAGGACCACTATTACAAGTCATTTATTTTGTAAGAATGCTGAAAAATTAAATTACATCAAGTTTGCATATTGATCACTTTATTAAACTGTTATTTTATACACTTTGAATGTAAAATGTTCTGTGTTATTATTAGCTCATACGTGACTTACCAGAAATTCAGCCTGGTGGTGAAGTAAGGAGGTTCCTGAATTCTCTATCCCATCCTCATGTATTTGATACTTTAAAACTGTGCAATATTTAAGTATTTTTCCACTTGAAATTGAAGATGATAAATTCCCTGTTTTGTGTGAAGCATTTGGCCACGTGATTCCAATTTCAGTGGAAGAAATGTTGGTGTTGTGCAGTGAACCCCAAGCCATGACTGGAGTCCAAGCTGGAAGAGGTGAGTTGTTGCCCAGCAGGGACTAGGGATGGTGCAGCAACTCTTGGATATCTGAGCTAGCTTTGCTAGCTGTGAGACAGATTTTTACAATATATTTGAAATTACAATACATTCATGTTATATATATATATATATATATAACTCTGCTAATATTCCTCTATACTGAGTTGAAACGATTTTATAATCTCTTTTTTCTTCTAAGCAAAATGTCAGTGAATACATAGATTAAAAAAAAGAACACTTGCCTTCCTCTCTGCTATTTTGGAAAATCAGATAAAGCACAGCAAAAGTAGGTTACTCTTCTTTTTTGTTTGCATTCTCTCAAAATAGAAGTCTTTCAAAAGGGTATTAAAGCTTATAAAATTCACCACTGTTCATTTTGTAGATGGTTTTAACTGTGAAAAACATCAGGTATGTAAAGTTACCCAAGTACAGCTATAAGGTTTAAAAACTTCAAGGTTTCTAAAATTTATGCCACTGGTAGCAAGATAAAAAATCCTAGTTTAATGAACCAGTTTATGTTTAAAATTCAGAAGTAGGTGGAGATTTGTCTTGTGGAATGTAAGATGCATTGCTTAAGCAGGATCAGGGCATTACTGTGCAGTCTGGAAAGGCATGGGGAGCTGCACTGGTGTGAGACCAGTGGAGTTAAAATGCAGCCCAGTTTGAAATGTCATTTTTAGAGGATTTCTGTGCGTCTGTAGCGGTCGTTTTCACACATGTATAAAAAGTCAAGTATCAGAGAGTTTTTCACTGTTACTGGTTATGCCCTCAAAATAACAGCAGTGCACAAGCTGCAAACTGACCTGTGCATCCATCCTCCCTGTCACCCTCCACTGTTCCCCTCTCAGCTGGTACCAATTCATGACCAGGATTTGCTGAGAAAATCTGATACAAAGAGAAATGTGTTTGGTTATTCCAATTTTGTGTTCTGTATCTTAAAGGAATACAGTAAGTTTAATGAAGGTCAGACTACTACTGATGATTCCTAGTGTCCCAGATTTGAAACAAAAAATACCCCCATTCAAACCCCATTCTTTCTCCTTTCCCCTACACCTTAAACTGTTTTATTTATACATCTGCTGAATGCTTATGTGTCTGAGCACAGTAACAATACCTATTTTTCCAAAGAGGTTTGTAATGTGCAACAAAATCAAGGCAGGTCTAAATGTCACAAAATACAAAATGTTATTTGTGTTTGAGGGGATTTATGGAAACCCAATATTTGCCCATGTGATTGCATATTATTGCTGTTGGACTTTTTTTAACTATAATTTGTCTGTTTGAATGAATCTTTCAGTTTTTCAGCATTTTGTGCTGTTCTGTAAGTAACACTAACAAGCAAAATATTGAGGTTCACATGAGCTATATTGAGCTCTTGTTATGACAATTACAAGGGGAACTGTTTTCAGTCAACAAGAAAGTAATTCTAAGGAAATGCCCATGTTACTAACTCAAATACTGTTAAATTTTACATTCATTTCCTCTTCCTTGTGTATAATGTTGAAATTAAAGGCAGATTTTTTTTTCACCCCCAGAATGAGGCTATTGAAATACATTCTTGGCTGCCTTTACAGAAGTGTTGTCACACAAGCCATTTCTCTAATTTAATTGCTGTGGAGTGGACAGAAGTCCTGGGAAGATGAGAATGCAGCCAGGTGAGGAGAGGGGATCTCTACATGTGCTCTGGGTGGTTCTGCAGGCACATGATGAAATCCTGGATCGATTTACCCTCGTAGCAGATCTTGTAGATGGTTGTAAATAATGGAAACCTAGAAGAAGCATGTACCAATTAAAATGGTTCTAAAGTTTATATATGTGCTTCCATTCCATTTAGATGGAAAAGTATTTTTTTTTGTTATATATAAAGTGAAAAAATTTTCCCTGTCTTTACAATATAACTTCATTTGGAGTCTTCTTTACTGGAAGACTACATAGGACAATTAAGAAGACCAGAGAAAAGCTGCTTTGAAGACAAAATTCCAATCCAGTATTTTTTATTTAAAACTAATTTTGAGTTACATACTCTCTTTTCCTGCTGTGTGCAGATTGGGTGTATTATTTGCAGTTATTACTAATGTCTAAAGTACTAAAAAGAATGGAAATGTCTGATGATTTTCCTGGTTTGAAGGATTCTTGCCTTTTATAAACTAACTGTCTTAGTCATTATGTGGTAAAAAATGAGTCCACTGAATGACTTGGAGCTGAGCATGTAACTAAGTGCCGTTATAGGATAATTATTAGATCAAGTTGTGATTTAAAGTTCACACCCTGTAAAAATGAGCATCCCTTTTCTTTCTTGTTTTTTAATCTTCTGTATCTGTTACAATTCTAACATTTTTTTTAAGTATTCATTTAGCTGTATTTGACATCTCAGTACTGCTAATGTGTGAGAGGGAATGGGATGGAGGGGAGTTTAGCTTTTCTATTGTGTAAGCTCAGACAAAGGTTTCAAGTTATAAATAATCTTACATCATCCCAAACAATTAGAAGTACTTTTTATCTCAGCAGTATTTGTGATACTAAAGCATTGATATCAGCACATATTACCTTTCCAATGCATCTAAAAATTTTGATTAGGAGTATGGTCCCCATTTTTGTACTGAGGTGACCAAGTTAAGGTTCACCTTGAGAGCAGGACTGCTGCAAGCTGCAGTGGTGGTATGCTGAGAACAAGAAACCCCTTTAATCATAGATTGAACCCATAGATCATGTCTACAAGCTGACTTTGTGTATGGCCTTCCACCTTGTTTGTGGATGGGGATGTCTGGGAGGCTCCTTTACATTATTTTTTCTTTTGTTTCCTATGTAGGGGCCATTCTCCTAAGAATTGGACTTGATGATCCTCGTGGATCCCTTCCAAGTCAGGATATTCTGTGATTGTTTTCCCTGCTGTTGCACTATGTGATCTCTCATTTCTCTGTCTTCTGTTGGACACTATCAGTATTCCCTGAACCCACTCTGTGTCTATAGCTTGTTTCTTCTAATGCTGCTCAGCCTCCATCCTACTCAGCTGATCATGGCAATGAGGAGTCAGGACCAGCTCTAATGGTGGCCAGAAGTAGAAAATAGTTGTCACAGAAATTAACAGGATAATTAAACATAGGCACTGTTAAGGAGGCTATGAATCACTCCTAATTTGTTGTTGATTCAGTTGGTTTTTTAAAATCAAAGCACTTACTTGTCAAGCATGTTTTTCTGTTTCAGAATCTTGTAGACTTCGGCTGAGGTCTGAGGACCCTGCAGCTTCTGTCCATTCAGCATCTCATTTTCCAGTTCCTCTATAGACTAGAAGAGAAAAGACTCATTACTTGGGTCAGAGGTGACAGTGCTGTGATACCAGCAGTTATTAAGAAGGCAAGGGTTAGCATAAAATATTTGAAAAACCTCCTTACTTTTCCTGTGCGAGCAAAAGCTTCTGCTACTTTTCTGTTGCGTCCCCCGTAGCAGGTAGTGATTAGATCAGCGACCCCACAGCTTTCCAAAAAGGTGGCTATTGACACTGGTCCCTTGCAGAACATCTTGGCAAAGGCCACCATTTCCATGAGGCCCAGGCGTATAATGGCTGCCTTGGTATTGTCACCAAAACTCAGCCCATCGCAGAACCCAGCTCCCACTGCCACGATGTTCTGCAAGCAGGAGGGAAGGAGACAGTCAGGCAAGGTCAGAAAATCCCATACATCAGTCTTCATCAGAAACAGGTTCAATTTCCAATAGTCACGAGTTTATCTTAAGAAGAAAGGGGTCAGATAGTGTTAAGCAAAAGTCACCGGACTTTTAGAAGATTTTCATAAAGTATTTACTGTTATTTCCATGGTCAAAAATCAAAGCAGCTTGTTTTATACACTGATATTGCAGTCACATGGCATGTATGTAATTAGTTCCAAGTCAGAACTCACTGACCTTTCTATTTAACTCTTTAAAATATCCTACACAAAGTCATGCCTTTCTAGGTTTGCTCTGTGGGTCTCTGATTTGAGCAGGCATGGGTTCTATGTACAACCTGCAGTAAATCAAATTTTGGGTTTGGGTTCACCTGCAAAAATGATCAGTAGAACTGCCCTTTCCTACAGTCCTAAATAAGTATCTCAGGATCCTAAATGTCTTCACATCTCACTGTTGCTCTGCATGCTTCCACCTCCCAATCCCTAGCTCCTGAATATGTCCCTAAATAAGTGTAGCTCACTATATATGAGTAGTATGTCATCTAGTTCTGCCATGTTTGCTCCAAACATGCATGTACCCCAGTGTAGATGTTATTATTTAGATATTTTTGGCAAAGACAATACCAAAACAATGAATTCAAGAAGAGCAGCAATTTCTCACAAAGCATAAACTGCTTCTTGGTTCCCCCTGTTCCTGCCCCCAATTCTAGTCTGAGGCAAAAAGCTAAATCTGAGGTATTTGGTTTTGCATGTCAAGAAACTTTTGGTTTTGTATGTAAAGTTAAACAGTACCAATTCTTTCCTAATCATTAATCTTCATTCCTCCATAGAAAGGTGAATTGTTGATGTATAAATGATTGAATGTATAAAAAAGTAGAAAGAATCACAAGATGAAGTCACTTTCAGCACATACAGAAGCAAACTCCAATCAGGGGGCACTTGAGTGAGATTTGGAAACTTGGTGATTTTGGTGTTGTTTCTGATCCAGCCCGGGACCTCAATGTGGGCATTGCTGAATGCCACACAGGTGTGCTGCCAACACAGAGCATTGCTTCTGGTGTGAATTTTCTAGCAGGTTAGCACTTTAACCATGGAAATAATTATCAGTGGAGCTACCACATGTAGTAGGAGTCTTTGTCCTATGTGCTCACAACACAAAGACACGAAAACACAGAGGACTAAATTCTGCCCTCAGATGCAGTGTTGTCTCCAAAATAAAGATAAAAATACAACTGTTTTGAAATGCTTTGCTAGCAGTTTTATTTTTAAGTAAATTTTCCTTGTTTTACAGGTTGGAAAACTGGCACATGAACTATGTACACATCTTATCTGTGCTCATTCTATCACATGGTGATAGGACTCAGATTGGACCCTGTGGCTAACAGAAGACTCAGGTGAGAATAAAAGTTGATCCTAATAGAATATTTTAGTCTGAAATCACTCACTTTTAAGGCTCCACAAAGCTCCACTGTGTCAGAGTCAGGCACCACGGTAATCCTGAAATTTGGGGTCTGCATTAATTCTTTAAAGATTTCCCCTTGTGCTTCATTTTTGCACCCTGTGAGGAGGAAGGATGAAAGTTACAGCATTTTTCAGAGTGCACATAATCAACCTTAACCCAAAATGAGGTTCCAGGGACCATTTCAGGTTTTGTGATCCCAGTAAATGGGTGTTGCTAAACCAGAGGTTTGTGTGACAGCAGTTCCTGCTTCTGGAAGTCGGTGTTAATTGTAGGCAAGCCCCAAGGAGTTGACCAACAACACATATTAAAGAGCTCAAAGTAGACAGCCTTTGTCAGCATTTTGCCTGACAAAGCTTGTACAACCACAGACCTTGCAAAAGATATTATTTACAAACCACTTCCTGTGCTTTTTGGTGTAATTTCTGCTTTGAAAATGTAAACTTGGATCACTACTAAGTACTGTTATGGGGCATAGATAATTACTGCTCAATTAATTTCCAATTACAGGAAGATCCACAGATAATGAAGTTGAACGTGTGCACTGCTGGAAGCCTTTTCCTACCAGTTCTACAGAGGTCACATATCATGTCATTACAGTGTTTGCCCAAGGAGAGCACCAAGAGTGGTAAAGGGGCTGAGGTTTGTCTTGATCCAGAGAGCCTAGGGCCAGCTGGGCAGGCTTTTGAATGAAGTATCACTGCAGTTTTACACAGGGTAGCTTAGTTTCCTTCAGCAATAATTTTCAGTTCCTTCCTCAGCAATAATTTCACTAGTCTGGGGCAGCACACTCTGGTAGCTGAGGGTTTCTCTCCCATCTCATGAGAAACTTTAGGTTTGCTTCTCATTCTTCACAACACCAATTCTCTTTGAGGTGGCTGTTTTTGGGCTGTGTCATTTTCCATAAGGACAAAAGCAAGGAGCAAAGCTCTTTGCACAGTGATCATCATAGCATGGCTTCAAAGCTGAACAGCAGAAGTTAAATTCCCCCCAGAAAAATTAACATAGCTCAGCTTTCCTAATCATGTTGACTACTAATTTTGCCTAGTTGCTCTACCAGCAACAAATGCCCAGCCGGTACAGTTTTCATTATTATTGTAACATTTGCAAGGCAAAGGAACACTATTGCAAAACAATTTATTTTTCTTTTGCCTTCCTTAGCTATGGAAAGATGTAACTTTAATTTTGCCTGACTTGAAAAATCAATGGGTTTTAAAAACTACTGGATGAACTTCCAAATCAGGTCAGACACAGTTCTGGGAGGATCTGAGGCCGTGTCTTGGCAAGCAGTCTGAATGGGAGGGAAGAACAGAATGTTACTGGGGTTTTTTTTCCAAACAAAGAAATTTGGAGATGGAGAAATATACCTCTGGGAGTGTGAGCTCATAGGAGCTTCTGATTACACTTCTTTATCTAGACTGTATAGTGTATTAACTGCTGGTGTACTCCATGTTGAGCTCTGCAGACACAAAATGTGTCCCTTGCCAACTCCTACAGAAACAGGATTAAGATGTGATTTTTTTAATGGATCAAATTAGCTCTCAGCACCGAAACCCACTCTCAGTTTGAATCTGATCCTTCCAGCACTGAACTCTATGGAAATAATCCTGCCTTCCTGAAGGAGCTCAGCAGGCACTGCTCCACTTGGGAACCACCTGGGACCTGTCACATCTCCCTCCTTCCTCCAGAGGTTATCCTGTTGCCCAGCCACCGGTGACATTAAATGCCAGCAAGCAGCTTTATTTCACTCACCAATGGTGGTTTCACAGAACTTCTCATCAGCCACTTCTTTGGCTATGTTTGCCCCCATAAGCACACTGATTTCTATGTGCAGTTTCTCTCGAATGAGGTCAGAGATGAGCTTCAGGCCATCAGGACCCTCATCAATCCCCTGAATAACAGACAATAGTCAAAGCCAAGGTATTAGAATGGGAAAATGACAGCAGCAGAGCATTGGTAAAGCAGAAGGTGTTCTATTGCCTGCAGCTCTCTGGTTTTAGTTGGATAAAATGGGGTCTTATATTCACTAGTGTTAGCCATTAATACAAATGCTCTGGGTTTGTACTTTTGTAACTGCAAAATCAAAGCAAGTTCAGGGAGAAGGAGACAGTCAAGGCAACCCTGCAGAGGCCTCACATCCAGTGCTCTGTCCCAAGGCTTTTCTTTGAGGCTATATTTTTCCTTTCTGTTAAATTCCTGTAGTACAGAACCAGACATTTATATTAAGCCTATAAGCAGTGGCTTTTTTTGCAAGATCTGAGTATTAATCTGATTGCTGCTTTGGCACTGAGGAGTATACTGTTTTTATAAGGAGTTTTTTTACTGAACTGGGTTTTTTTTCAGCTAGAGAAAGTAGTAAATTTGCAGGAATTTCCTTCCTTTCCTGCCTTTCTCTCTTCTGCTTACTGTTGCTTGTGAGATAATTTCTATGGGGGGAAATACAAAGAAGGGAAGAGCTGGTATTCCACTCTGAAAACTTGAATTACGTTTCTTTCATTAAAACTTTAAATGGGATAGTGCCTGTAATGCAATCAAAAGAAGTGGTAAGACTATATTCCTATGCTTTGCCTCTGGCTTTTAGATGGACATGCTCTTAAAATATTAATTCCTTTTAAGAATACAATAATCTGGTACCTCTAACCTTAAAAAGAGATTCCTTAGTTCATGCCAGATTGAAATTGCTTCAGTTTTGCAAAATCATTAGTGTTACTGTGCTGTTTTAATGCTGCCAAGAACAGCTTTAGCATGTGCTTGTAAAAGGCACTTCACTCAGCACTCTCAGTTAAGAGTTAATTAAGGCTGTAGTCTGATGAGAATTTTTTCTGGCAGCAGCACCAGCTTTGTGCAGCCCTCCCTCTGCCCATTTTCACCTCCATGGTAGTCCAAGTGGGAACTGATCCAGGCCAAAGATGACTGGCAAAGACAGATACTCTTAGCCTGGATGGGTTGCCCCATCCTTCCCTCTCCACAGCCACAAAAGCAGCAGAGGAGTTGGCACAGTTGGGTAAGTTTTAACTCTTGCAGAAAGAAATGCTCATGTTTATGCAGAACGTGCAACTGGAGGGTGGAGATCCTCCCCTTAAATTGAAGCTGTTTATTTACTCTGTACAGTTTGGGTTTCATGGACATGATAACTTACCTTGATCAGGGAAATCCCAAATGTCCCGGGTTTTATCTGTCCTGCAATCTGCTCACAGATTCGTCCAATAAATTGATGTGGCAGAACAAACACTAAAATATCTGCCCCCTTTGCTGCTTCAGCCACGTCTGGTACAGCCACCTGAGACAAGAGTGACAACCAGAATGAGCCCCAGGTAGGAATCCTCAGCCCTTACAAGATGCCAACATGCCAAAGCCATAGAACATGCAGCACAAATGTCCTTAAATTTAACCACATGGCCTTGTGGCATAGCTGCCAGCTCTCCATGTGAGCAGCTACAGATCTCTGAAATATCCAAAGCAGCCAAACTATCTTAGTTTTGGATTTTTTATAAATGTTTTGATAATTTGTCCCAGCCCTGTGCAGATAATCTGGCGAAGATGATATCATTTCTAAATTTGTGGTGTCCTGGGAAGCTCCTTTTTGCTAGTTCAGCTTCTTGAGGTGGTTCCTGAAGATACTGAGCAACCCCATATGGTTCTTCTGGAATGAGTGGTATCACCAGGGTGCACAGGAGCAAACTGAGGTGGTATGAGAGAGCCTCTTCTGACAGTCTTTAGTTTCCATAGGTCACCAGCTGAGAGTTACTCATGAACAAACTGTATCAAAAGGCAGAGATTATCATCAGCTTTGGGCAGGCATGTGTCTTTGTTTTAAATATATAGTAATTTAACCAAGAATTACAAAAATTATGCAATGTGCTTAATGACTCACTGGCTGTATGTGCCTCCGAATGCTGGCGTTACTTAGAACAAAAATTCAAGCCAGGCTACAGAGGCAAAGGCAGGTGAATTTGAGGCTGCTAGAACAAGCAAGTTTACAGTCAGAGAAAACATAACCCTTGGTTGCAGCCTTGGAGCACACAACCTTAAAACGTGTGGGATTCCCAGCAGGAGAACCAGAGCTGCCTCTAGCCAGGCTGCCTCTCTGGGAAAACTTCAAAGTGGGAGTGGGGCAGAGCCTGGCAGTGCTGTACAGGCACGGCTCCTACTCCTCCAAACTGCTGCAGAGCAATGTAAGGGGAAAGTGAGATTGTTTGGTTAGTTGGTTGGGTTTTTTTCCTCAATCAGAGATGGTGTGAGGGTCCTTCCAGGAACTACTGCAACCAGCTAATTTCTGCTGGTGAAGCCTCAGACTTTGCTCTGAACAGGGTGAGGCTGACCTCAAGTGATGATGACAAGCCTGTTGATCTGCTAGAGGGCTGTAAAAACAACAGTGACAAGTCAGTTATAACCCAGGAGAGCTGTGTGCCAAGTTCAAACACTGGGAGTGCAAATATGCAATCGCAGCACGAAGTGGAGTACAGATATAACTACTCCCCAAGCAAAGAGACCCACCACATGCAGTGCCTTAACTTCCCTTTAAAACTGCAACTATTCCAGAAATATGGCACTACTTTCTTTAACTCACAAAACAGTGGCATTTGGCAAAATCTTGTAACAGCCAAAAATCTTCACCTCGTTCGCTTCAGTAGCAGTGAATTATCTAATTATCTAATTTTTTTTAATTATAAGGTGATTAATTTAAGTAGAGATGCATAAATGGTTTTTTAAATGTATTTTAAATGTTCATGAAAATGAAATATATTTTTTGTGGAATTTAGAGCATTATTAATGAGAGCTCATTATTCATCTCCTAAGCCGTTAGCTGTGCTGTTGATTTCCTTTTCAGAAGAAAGGAGAGCAGTAGCTTTCCCTTTTTTCCAGAAGATGATGTGAGTTTGAAATATTTCAGCTCTGTGTAGACAGATCTCTGCCATTTTTAGAGTTGTGCTGATCTCTGCACAGACACAGCTGAGTGTTTGAAGTTGTGGGTGTCATATGAGACAAGCAGAAATCACAAAAGTGAATTATATTCCAGGGAGTTATACTGGAGTGAGTGAGATGACAAACTAGGATGAAGCAGTGAATTGAAGCAGTGAATTGCTTCCTAGTTTTAATTTTTCCAGGTGATGGCTCTCTTGTTAAAAAAAAAATAAACAAAAAAATCAGTGATTTTTAATCTTTTTTTTCAACTTACCACATTGTGAGGTATCTTGTATCCAGGCAGATATTTAACATTTTCATGCTCCTGATTGATTATTTCTGAGAGTTTTCTTCCATTGATGATCTCTTCAAACACCCACATCTTGACAGTAGGATCAAATCTGTTGGACTTCTGGACATTTTTGCCAATGATTCTTGCTATGGCTGACCCCCTTTAAAAAGAAAAAAAAATAACTAAAAGGGAAAAAGTAGTTTTGTTGTGAATTGGAAACACAAGTTACTTTAAACATCATAACTCATAAAAGGCTTGTGCTATAAAGCTGTTCAGGGGCCTGCAACATTTTTCAGAAGGCTTTATCCTCCACCCTCCATCAAAAGCCCCTCAAGTTTAAAACCACAGAAAGCAGAACCAGGGAAATCATAACTGTAATAAGGGATCTGATGTTATATCAAAGGTTATAGAACAGGAGCATGATGCACCATAAACAGCACTAAAAATACAATGACTGAGATTAGAATCTCTCTTACTTCTCAGGTAATTCTTTTTTTTTCCTGAAGACCCACAAGTGTAAAATAATCCAGGTGGTTATGTAGAGCTAAGCAACCTTGCTGTCACAGTCTTTGTGTATGTCATCTAAAATAGATGCATCCCACTCTCCTGTCCATAATCAAGCAGTTGCAATAAGGATTTTATGTAAGAGCTAAATCCTCAGAAAAAAAACAAACAACCCTTCAACCTGATGGCTTCTTTTTTATTGTTCTAATTATTACTGTAACAGTATCTGTAATACTTGCAGCCAGAGGATATTTTTAACTATCCAGTTTACACTTCCTGAGTCATGCTGAGCATTTTTTAATCTCAGGTCAGAGAATAATTTTATTTCCCCATCAACACTGCATCCTTGCAAACACTCACTTTTTTGGCAAGAGAGAATTAAAAACCCCACAGAAAATATTGGAACTATTGCTTAATGCTCTTTAAATTATATGGGGAAGATGGGTGATTATTTTTACTCTGTTTTCCTTCTCTCAATTTTAATGCTACTTTAATCTTTCAATTAGACATTTTACTAACACAACTGAAAGACAAGCTCCAGTTGCGTCACTTTTGTCCTCTGACCCACTTGTAACACACCTGCAAAGAGAAACATCAACAGAATTTACCCTTGGTATGTTTTATGGAACTGATAAAGCTCTCAAAGATATCCAAGATGCAATGGAGGTAGGTCTGTGCTGTCAATGATTTAAAGCTTAACCCCACTGTAAATGCCTTTCCTTGGTTCACTCATATTTTTGGTAGAACAGGTTCAGACAACATTGAATTGCTCAATAAATAATAAGAGACTAAGAGCTTAGTCTTTAATGATAAAGAAATCCTACTGAGATCAGTATTGACTATATGCTATATCCTGAGCTGTCCTAATGCTTTAATTTTTTTAGTTAGTTAGTTTGGGGTTTGGGGTTTTTTTGGCTAGTTTAGCGTTTTTCTTTTGGTTTGGGTGTTTCGTTTTGTTTTACAAGAGATGATTGGTTTTAGTCCTTTACAATATTTAGGGGAATCTTTTAGGGGTGAACCTTTACTGTAAGACTTCTGCTGTTTTGAAAGAAAGACATGCACTTGTGTCATACTTTCATGTTATTTAAATATATACATTGATATAATTTATAAAATTACTTATATTCTAGTTCTCTTGCCCTGCTATCAACAGAGACCACAATCAAAGCTTGAGCTGAGGATGAATTATGGCTTCACACAAGGAATGTGTATTAATGAGAAAAGGGTTTGTTTTTTTCATGAACTTGAGGTCTAAGTTCATTGTCCAGGTTGTCCAGCACAACCTGGATGATGAACTTAGACCTGAAGCCTGCCCATAAAAAGAACTTTTCCAGCTATGGACCAAGAACATAATTTTCTTTTTAAAGATGCAGACTCCAGCTCTAATCCCTAAGATCCTGAATGGGACTAGCAACTCTCAGCAGATATATCTGATCTTCCAGCAGATCTGTCATTACCACTGTATTTGGACGTTGCCACCCACCTATTGACCTATTGAAAAGACATTGGTGAAGATATCTGAGGCATAAAAGTAGCTCCATACATGCCAGTATTTTCCTTTGCTTTCTCTTTAGCTGAATGAAGATTTGGGGGAGCAAGCATTTAATGTTTAAAAAGTATTGAGTAGTTATCTGGAAAAATATAAAAAAAAAATATCAAACAGTTCAAAACTTGATGCTCTTTTTTACTCAGAGCATTTACAATTCAGTCATTACTGATCAGTCTTGGGAAGAAGAATGGCTTTGTCTGTGAAGGGTGTGTTCTGTACACTACAAGGGCTTGGCCAAAGAGGGCTGCTTCTGTAAACAAAACCATGGATACTCAGATGTAAAGACTTTGCCATTTTCACCAAACTCAGTTCAGTGAAGATAAATAGAAGGCAGAGGACTCCACTTAGATAAAGTAAGTGTAAACTGCCAATTGGATTTTTCCCCAATTATGTTAATTCATGTTGGAAGTGATTTACATATTGGGAAGGAAAAGGAACACTTTTATCTTTATATAGAATAACTCAAATAAGACTCATTATTTACATCTGTGAATATGAAGTATTTGTAGTATCTATCAGATCCAAGGAAAAATAGAGCTTAACAGAGTCTAGGAAGCTGCAGGTCCCTTTGCTGTGCAAAGGGCAGGCAAATATACTTAAGGCATTCCTAATAGTTTTTCTGAGGAGGTCTTAAATACCTCAGCAGTTGCAGGTCTCTTCCCTTCCCCAAGTAGCCCATCCCAGGACTTTGCTATCCTTAACATTAGAAAGATTCTCCTCACATTTAACCTAAGTCTTTCTCACTGCAATTTAAGCCCATTTGTGCTCTAGAAGGGTGGAATATTGTTTTCCTTTAGATGCTTGAAGATGATGTCTTCTTCCAGTCTCTCTCTTATCCAATCACATGAAATTTTTTAAATTATAGTATTGCTCATATTTGAAGGGGCCACAAGAGGTCTCCAACATGGGAACATCCCTGAATTCAGATGAGTTGCTGAGGGCTTTTATCAGTCGAGTCTTGAAAACTCTTCAAGGACCACCTCCTCTCTGGGCAACCTGCTCCAATGCTTTGTTGTTCTCATTATTTTTTTTTCTCCTCTCTTTAGATATTGAATCAGAACCTCCTGTGGTTCAATTTATGACCGCTAGCTCTTGTTTTCCTTCCGTGCACCTCCATAAAAAGCCTGGCTGTCTGTCCATGCTGAAGACAAGAACTCAGTTCAAGCCAGATCTTTGCTGAGGACTCTGGAGTCCAAATGAATCTAAGCCTGGGAGAGCTTTTAGATTCTGAAGGGCCAGGCAGTCAATCAAACCTCTGTTTTTAAAAGAAGACAACTGAACCATGACTGATGTAACCACAACCCCTCCTGCACCTGACTGGCAACCGCAAAACGCGGCGCAGCGCTTGCTTCGCTCAACCATATCACTCATGAGCCTCCTGGCAGTGTTGACTTAGCAAGTCCCCGTGACCTGCTGAACTTCTGCAGCTGACATGAGCTTTTGCAACACGCTGTGTCACGTGTCAACCATGATTCTGAGCTGCAGGAAAGCCTCAAGAGCACGGATCTGAACTGCCACCCAAATATTCAAGAGGAACATAAGGAAAAAAGATGTTTGCTGAGCGTAAACAGGTTTCCACAACCTGTTCTGCCACTGGGGGTATGAATAGATGTGATTCAAACATAACAGCACAGTGTATATCTCCTCCCTGAGGATCTAATAATCTATGTACATGGTAGGAAGCAAGAGATGGGCCCCAGCAGACAGGTAGAATGAGTAAGTAGCTAGTGTTGAATGAGCTGGGATCTCAGTATCCCTGTGGTATAGCTCTTTCCAAGTTTGCGGGCACATGTGGAAAAACAGAGAACATTCTCGAGTACAGATGTGAAACAATATAATTAAGTGACTTTAAAGAATGTCTTATGGGATGGGAACAATCCAGGAAGGGCAGGAGGTCCCTGCTTGAGGATGCAGCATGAGAATGATGAAGGCTATGACTGTGGGGTGAAGAAAAGTAAAAACTGACTCTGAAACATCTAGCTGTGGCTGTTAAGAGCCTTGGAAGGACAGTGAACTGCCTGCACAGGCAGCTGAGGGAAAAGAAAGTGGCAGGGAGAGGGATGCCTCTCCTAAAGTGACATGGAAACAAATGATGGAGCCAGAGAAAGCCAGATGTGTGATGATGTGTCCCAGAAGAAGACTTAGCTGTGCAGTTCCAGCTGTGAAAGGCTGTGTCTGAGAGATGTCATGCACGAAGAGCCTGTGATCCAGCAAGAGCATGCACCGGGAGCTCAGGAAGCAGCAGACTGCTTTTGCAAGGTGGGAAAGCAAAGAGCTGTGCTTTAACTGTGCTGCATTCTCAGCAGCTGACAAGCAACCACTCCCTCACGTATTGATTTTTTTTTTTTTGGCATTTGCTTCCACTTAACTGCCAGATATTTTTAAAATCTTAATGAGATTGCTCTCCTTGTATGAAATTAATCTGCAGAACTACCTGGAGGCTGGGTTCACTAATGCCAAATGCATGCACATACACGTTGGTCTGTTTGTTTGTACTCAGCTTACAGAAAATCTAAGAAAAGTAAGATGCACGGTCCTGTGAGATGGGTTTGCTGACTTAAGTGGGATCTGTCAGGAGCTCTGGAGAGCTGTGCTTTTGTCCAGATTAGAAAGGACTGAGCAATAGCAAACATATTCTTAAGAATTGGAATAAGGATAAATGGGAGATCTGACCTGAACACAAAGCTGCATCTGCACCAAGGCGCAAAAGGATGTGCTGAGCAGGTGGAAGTGAAAAGTACCAACACGTCGTGGCTTTAAATGAATCCTGCGCCCCAATTCCTTCAGGAGAACACAAACAGCATCACCGCTGCGTGCCACAACCTGAACTGCCTGGGCCCTGCCGCAGGCACACACAGCGACACCGCTGCAGCTCCGGGCCTCTCTGGGATCTGCCGCCAGGCTTTGAGCGGCTCAGACACCTGGGTGATGCAGGAACACCAATCTTTCCAGTTCCCACTGGCCGCTGCGTCCCTGGGGGACGGCGGTCCCTGCCCCGGGAGCCCACAAGCCGCGGCGGGACGGGGATGGGGTCGGGGTTTCAGGACCATGGAGACGCGCCCCGCCCCGCACCTGTTGCGAAGCCCCCGGCCGCGGCGGGGGGGAGGAGAAAAGGAGGAAGGAACGGGGGAAAGAGGAGACAAAAGGAAAGAAGTGGGGAATAAACGGGAGGAGGGCAAAGGCAGAGGCCCCGCCGCGCTGCGGCACTCACCAGTTCCCCGAGCCGACGATGCAGACGCGGAGCGGCGACATGGTGCGGGCTGTGTGCCGCCCGGCGGGGCTGCGCTCGGCTCGGCTCGGCGGGGTCGGTCCGTCCCGCCCCGCAGCACCGCCTCCGCCACCCGGCCCGGCCCCCGGCGATGCGGGAGGGGCGGCCGGGAGCGGGCGGCGGCCCCGGGGGCAGCGCCGGGTCCTCCCCGGCCCCGCCTGCGGCCCCGGAGGATGCTCTGCCCGGGTCGGTCCCCGCGCCGAGGGAATGCCCTCGGCTGGGAGCGGAGGGATTCGGTGCGCTGGAAGGGAGAATGAGGGAAAATGGTGCCTTCTCTGAAATTTACGGAGATGACAACCTGTACGGGGAAGGCGGAGAACCCGGCACTTCTCGGGGGGTGGGATCTGCCTGCCCGCCGGCAGCCCCGAGGGTTTCAGTCGGGTGGGCAACGTGGCAGAGACTGGGAGTGACACAGACCTGACCCTTCGGGACAGTGAGAGACATCTCAAGGTCTCACCTGTCCTGCCCTACAGACAAATAATGGTTTAAATCCTTGAGAAGCATAACAGGGAAGGGCTATTAGTGCTTTTGTAGAGTCAGATTCAGCTGGTAAATCATGAACAGTATCCTAGTTCTTAATATAGGACATCAAATATAAGTTTTCTGCAAGGAAGGACAATACAGAATGTTTGTCCATTTCTATTATGTGGTTTAATCATGCATAACACTCTACAAATTTATATTTTACCTCTCAGCTCTTCACTACACTCTCTCTCCTCTTCAAAGCATCCTTTTCTCTCATTTTTGAGCCAAGGAGCTGTATTTGCTACCTTCCCTATGCTTGCGCTCGTGCTTCCCCTCATCCTGCTGTGCCCAGGTTCCCTTCCCCACCGGGGGGCTGTAGGCTCAGCAGTGACCACATCTGCTGCCCTCACACCAGAGCTTGGCTCAGTGTGTTCCTGGCTCCGTGGGACGTGGATGTCTGACCCTGTGATTCATAGAGGGAGGCTGGCTGCCAGAGTTGGAGAAGCCCGTGGGTGTTTCTGGAGGTACACATATGTTCATCTCGCCTCCTATCAGCTTCATTGGCTCAGAAATTTGGTGCACCCTGATGGTGGTGAGTGTTTGGGGACTTAACAAAAAAAAAAACAAACTAGGGCAAAATCCTGTGAAATAATATTTTGAGAAAATAACCGAGACAGGTTGCTGAAAAGGAAGGTGTAGCTGGGACCCTGAGCACATGTGAAGCCTGATGGGGACTCAGTAAGGAGAGGTATTACCCACAAGCACGGTTTGAGACCAGCCAAGGCACGAGTCTTTTTCTGATTCCAGGTATATTTCCTCCAGTGTCCTGCTTGTTCACCATGACTTGCTTCTTCCTCTGCATCCCTTCACTCTCTTCTCCCTTTAACTCACCTTATCCTTGTGAAGGAGATCTAAAGTGCAGGTGAGGAGGAACCATCATCCTTCTTGTCCTGTTCAGCCCCAGAGACTTCTCTGCTTGTTGCAAATTCTTCTGTCCTCATGAGTCCTCAGGCCTCACAAAGGGGACACATTTACTGGAGCACTGGCTTCTGCAACTAATGCACGTCACAGAATATTAGTACCCAAGTATTGCAAACTGTAATGGTTTCATCTAAATTCACATGGAAGCTTTTACTTACAAGGGGGAACTGTGTCAGTTCGGTGGCCTCTGGACTGACAGATTTATTTGCCCTCCACATTGCAGCTGCTCTGACCATTTTGAGGGTGCACAGAAGCTGGCAGGGGTGAGACTGGCAGGGGAGAAGCAGGCAGATGGATATGGCAGCACTTGTGAAGAGCAGAGGACACACCCTGGGACTGTGAGTGCACACATTAGCTTATCCATCTGTGACACTATTTGGCTGTGGAAGTTGGTAACTTGTGCTGCTGAACTCTCCTCTGGATTTGTGCAGTCATTGCTCCACGGAAATGGATAGAGAAGCATTCCCTCCTTAAGGACTGTTCCAGGTGGTCTGCAGGCAATTGTATTTGTCAGGTTTGGATGTCAAGGCTGTCTCTGTGTAGGAACACAGAATGGCCCTGGGAAATGGGTGTTTTGTCAGATCCCAGAGCCCCGGAGCCATGTAGCACACACTGGCAGATGCTGACAATGGCTGTTTTATCAGGCAGTGAGAAAGATCTGCTCTTTCCCATGAAGGCTCCATGTTTGTTTTTCACATAAGCCCAGGAGCACTATCTCTGAAATGTGAGTCACTGGTACATAACAGATTCAGCCTGCACAATAGGGAGCCTAATGACGACTCTCTCGAGGCCACCCCCACCCAAGCTCACCTGATCTTCGGCACCTAATGGGTCATGCACACGCAGCAGCCAGAACTTACACAGCTGAACAGTTTTCCTCTGCAAAAGGAAAAAACCTCGCTGTCAGTGCAGCAAAGCCAGGGCAGCAGACGGGAGGTTTTTTCTAAACCAGGTGTGGCTCTTTCTGTGGTAGCAATGGAGTCTCTGAACATCTCAAAAAACATGACTGAGAAATGCCAAACTCAGCATCCATCTTTAGTTTTTTTGCCCTCTCCTCTCCTACTGAGAAGCTGTTTGAGACCATGACTCCCCTCACAGTGAGGAGTTATGGTCTCCTCTCTTCTCCCTGTTTATATCCAACTTATGCCCATCTACTCTAGCAGAAGTGCTGTCTATAAACGTGAATGATTCTTCTCTGGTGCTTATTCGTCCTCTCTGCCTGCCTAAAACTGTAAATTCATTTACAGAGAGAAATCAGATCCCATCTCACTATTCATTTTGCCAAGCTCAGCAAGACATGCTGTCTATCTATTCCTCTGATTATCTGCATGTCACTAGCCTGTACCTGTTCCAGGATGAATTCAGCCTTGCTGAACCCTGAAAACCTGAATGATGCTTAAAATTTCAGCTGAATTTTAGCCAGGGTTTATATATTTACTTACTGTTCCTGTAAATACAAGACTTGCTACATGTAAGAATGCATTTATCTTTTTAAGAATGACATGCCATACATGCTCTTCCTCTTCTGCTGTTCAGAATGAATAAATTCTAATTTACAGCAGAAATATTATAAATCTGTCAGTACATCTCTCTGCACTATATGCTGCATTTCATTCCATGTCTGTTATTAGGGCGTAACACTCATATAATTATTCAGTAGGATTTCCTTTTTGTTGAAAATATCTCCCAACTTTGTTAGCAAATTTCTTGACTTCACTTGTCATTTTTTTCATCAAGCCAACTAATGAAATTACTCAGTAAGACAAATTCCTCTGTTTTGCTCTCAGCCCCATCAGCAGTCCTCACTCCCAATTATTTTCCTTTGTCATTTTATAGTGTTCATGTTAATCTTCATCTTGGGTTGAACTAATAATTATCTAGGTAATACCAAATCAAGGGCTTTACCAAGGTCCAGGTTGATAAGATTTATTATTTTTCCTTTGTTCACTTATGCCATTATCTTATCAAAGAAAGATATTGGGCTGGTCTACATATAATGTTCCTAATCTACACTTTCTGCTTCTTTTTATGCCTTTTATTACTCATGGCTAACATTTCCTCCAAAAGAGGCTAAAGATTTCAGTGATGGAGATTATTCAGTCTTCAGAAATGAAGAGTAAAGAGCCCTTAAGTTTTGTGGGTGTGTTACACAACAATTTCCATATCCATGCCCTTTAGTCCATTCAGTGTGCTGCTTCTGCTCTCTGGGGTTAGTTACATTTTTTTCCTTATGGAGTCTGAAGCAATATATCCCTTTATATTTTGATATCTGCCATGCTGTTTTTTTTTGGCAATGCTTTATTTTGTTTCCTTTGCAATCATGCAGCTAAACCCCTTATGTTCTTGTTTTCCTTCTCTGTGCAGGTCTGATTTGTTTTAATTTTGAGCCGTACCTTTAACTTTGGATGTTTGAAGGACAGTTTTCTCTTCATATCACTCCCTGCTCCTTTTTTTCACTAGACTTTCTGCATATTCTTGAGATGTCCTGCACTGTCTGCATCACAGTTCACATCCTGCAAAGTAAGATTCAAAGGGGCTCTTCTATCTTGTGACTACTTGAAAGCAAATCCGAATAGGAATCTTGCAGTCCCTGGGATGGTGACCAGACAGAATTGCTCCTCAGCATCTTAAGGAATGCAGGCTTCAGAGTTTAGGGAAAGAGGAGTGGAAAATTGAGGTTGTCTTTCCCCCCCCCTCCCCCCCCCTTTTTTTAATCTTTTCATGAACTTTGTGGGCTCATGTCAGCAGGACTCAAATATTTAGTTTTCTCACCTGTGAAGCTATAGGTAAAGTTAAAGTTGGGGTAGGTTTGGAGTTTAGAACAAGGTTTCCTGATTTCAGCCTGGGTATGTGAGAGAAGCCCACCTGTTGTGAGTGTCCACAGAAAACCTGCCCTGGTCAAGGTCTGCAGACATTTAAAAACCTACCACCTCAACTCTACCCAAACTGCAAGCACCACATTTGACTTTCACCTAACATTAGACAGACTGATGGACTGTGCATCAAAATTACTTGGACATCACAGGCCTCTTCATTTTCCACAAATTTTTTGCACGTAGGCTCTCCTTAAATTATGTTCTAAATGGATGATTGCATGATTTTAAATGTATATATCAACACTAAATTGTTGTATGCTTAATTACTTGTAATTGTAGGTAGTAAATAATACCCATTTTTACTGAGGTAGCATGTAATATATCAAAAGTCCTCTTCCAGGATGTTAGTACAAATAAATAATGTCAACTTTTGTCCCTGACAGGTGGCAGCCCAAGTTACTTACAGATTTACAGCTTCCACATGGACTTCTTACACTCTGCTTTCACTGACTCATGGGAGCTAGAAAACTAATCAATAGTGAAGTTTTTAGTCCACTTATTCAATTTTCTGCTGCAGAATCTGGTCAGAATTTATAGGAAGAACCTTCCCCACACACACTTAAATTAGTTCTCCAACAAGATACTTAGCAGAAAACAAGACTGGATTTTAGCCCTATAGAAATCTTCATAATTCCAAGTAATTTAAGGAATTCAAGCAAAACAGACTGAGAAGCCAATTGTAAACCATCTGGACTCTTTAGGGCTTTCTGTAATCCAACAGAGAAATTTTTCAGGAGAAGCAGCAGGACTATAGCAGAGCTGAAGAATGCACTTGACAGAAGAGAAAGCGTACTGGTAACTTAGAGTTCATTTTCTATAAAATAGATACCAAACCCCAGGCAAAAGAGCTACAAAGGCTTTCCAGAACCCAAATAGCCACCTTGTAGGCAGCACAGACTGCAATGAGAAGGAAGGATAAAATTTGGAAATTGTGAAATAAATCCAGAATTGGTTAGAGTGTGCAGGTACAAGTAGGAGATCTGGTCATGAGAACAGCTTGGTATCGGTATCCCTTAAGCAGAGATTATATGGAAACACAGCAGTTAAATTATGTCCACAAAAAAACTACTCAGTGTTTTGGCTTAATTTCCAAACTGAACTTGTTAGCATGCTACACCTGGAAATGGCATTTGTGACAGAGATAACAAGCATCTAAACATTATAAATGAGATTTACAGCAGATGGAGAGATACTCATGTTGCCATAGAGACCATGCAGGAAAAGTGTGTAGGAGTAAAGTAATGCACAGAAAAGCATCTGGGAGAAAGGTCTGGTGAATGAAGAACTGAACTCACTCAGCAGCTCTTAAGGTTAGATAACACATTAATAAGAGCACATTAGTTTTTCAGGATACTGAGGAGCAAAGAAGTCCCAACAGGGAGCTGCAGGACAGATGAAGGCAGCAATGCAATGTTATGCCAATAGTGTAGGGCAGAGAAAGGCGGGAGATGGCCATGAGACAGATGAAAAAGCTGGGAAGCCCCTCAACCACCACCACAGCATGTGTCCCCTTGTTCCTGCTGAGCACACTGGGGATCCAGGCGATGGTAAGGGAATGTGCTTTCCTCTCCCAGTAGCGAGTCCATATGTGCTCAGGAGGTGACCCAGCCCACCTCATTGGGTGCCTGCTCACTCTTGGGTGGTCCCACAGTGCTGCAGGACCGACTCCTCTGCGATGGACACACATGTGGCTGCATTTACTAAAGAAGAAGTCAGGCCCTAAGCAGCCAAATGTATGTTTTCGAATTCCAGAATGCCCCATACAAGGGGCTTGAGTAGGGAGCTATTTAGTGGAAGTTCATGTTTCACTTTTCTTGAGCTCAGAGAGAGAAGTCACCACAGGGGTTGTTGAGGCAAGGCAGAAGGAAAGCCCTCCCCTAGTGCAGAAGGATCAGACAGAGGTGACGGGCTCCAGCTGTTGCCCTTTGTGCTAGAACAGCCTGCACTGGGCCACAGGGTGGTGAGGAAATACCCGAGCTCTCTGCCTGCTCATGAGTTGGAGGGAAATGGGCAGGGAGGCATCTCTGTGTGACATGAGCAAGCAGAGTGTTGGCACTTGGGGAAGACCCAGGACGTGCATCCAGCTGTCAGCCAGATTAAAGCCATGCACGCTGGGAAGTGATGCAAGGGCAGGAAAAGGGGTTGGCGCAGGGTTGGTCAGTGATGTGACTATGGAAATGTCTTGAACTCTGGTCATAACCCAGTTACCTTCTGCTAGTCCTGGTGAGCTGCATCTCTAGGACAAGCTTTAGTCTGTGTGAGGAGTTGGAAGTCCCTCCGAGACAGTGTAAGTGCTTTGATGGTTCCAGGTGTAGGGGCTGAGCACTGGGGAGAACCAAAGTGTGTCAAGATGAAGACAAAAGGCAATGTGACCACAAACTGACCACAGTTTGTCAGTGTGGAGAGGGACGGGGTGCTGTGGTCTTTGCTGTCGTGTAATGGCTGAAGAGCAGCATCACACCTGATACTTTTGCAGCTGAATGATGAAGATGACAGCTCCAGGCTGTGCCAAGCTGCTCTCCACTCAGAAGCATGAAACAAAAATTACACAAGCAGCTACTCCAAAGAAAGCTCTCTGGAGGCAGATGCAAAATCCTTCAATCCTGTTCTTCATGGAGTTCCCAGGGTACAGTCCTTTCCTCAGATGGTGTCTCACGGGGGGGGGAAACTACTGGGATTACACTCTCAGCTTCCAGCCAGACCAAGCCTTTGCTGCTGCTCCAATTTCCATTTCTGCACCTGAATTGTGTATGGCTGAGGTAATACTGGACCTTGGGGCATGACTCAATGCAAAGTCATGCTGAGTGCACCTCAAAATGGTGCCAAGTATGAGTGTGAAGGATGTAGATGTGTCATGGACAGGGAGGGAAAATTTTTAGGCAATGTAGGCTGCTGTTGTGTGTGAGTTTGCTGCTTTCAGCTGGACCTGAACAAAAAGCACAATAAGAACAATTAGGAGATGACTGACAGTGATTGAAAAGCCCAACTGAGAAAGGATTTTGAATCATTAAGACTACTGAAGGATTGATTAAAAACGATTAAATGCAAGTACCAGAAAACCACTGTTACATATGCACATTAAATTACAGCAGCGCCACAGACCCAGGAAGTCCACGTCCGTAAAGAAATCCAGAATGTAAAACACTTTGTTGAGTGAAATAGTGTTACATTTACCTGACCTTGCTGGCCATTTCCACCTACATCCAGGAGAATACTGTCATGTGCTCAGTGTGTTGAAGGAGAAAGGCTGATTATTTTAACCAAATTTCCTTTCTTGTTGCTGTCTTACAGCATCTACAGTTTTAGTAGCAACTATCTTTTATTCTTAGTAAGAACAGGAGGTTCTTTCATGTTTGTTACACAGAAGAGACAAGAAAACATTGTTTCCCAGCCTATTAATAAACTTAAGTATCATTTGCCTTGAGAAAAAATCTAACCCCAAGGACGAACGTCCAATTAAAAAAACAGATGTGACGCTTTCTCAGAGACGTTACTTTTGTATCATTCTCTTATCGCCCCGCAGTTCCCCCAGTTCAGTAATGATTATGAAAAGTCACAGTTCTAGCGCAGTAAAGGCAGTCTTTGCTTGTGGCTTTCTTTTTCCAGATTTGATGCCATTCCTCCTCAAGCCTGTAGAGGATGTAGCTCCCTTAGCAGACAGGAGCAGTAAGTTTTGTCTTCTGTGGCTCATCTACCAGCAGGGGCCACAGATTTAAGACTGTTAAACTTGTTTTCACCCTAAAATGCTTACTAGGCCAGGAAAAAAGTCCTGCCCGACCAATACGGGAGTGTCAGAAAACTTTTATCATTATTTCCATGTAAAAAAATTTACATTTTTAGACCCTGCTGCTGTGAAGAAATGCTAAGCATGTTATGGCTTTAAAGTGAAAGAGAGTAAGTTTGGATTATATATTAGAAAGAAATTCTTTATTGTGAGGGTGGTGAGGCACTGGGACAGGTTGTCCAGAGAAGTTGGGGATGCCTCCTCCCTGGAAGTGTTCAAGGCCAGGTTGGATGGAGCTCTGAGCAACTGGGGATAGTGGAAGGTGTCACTGCCCATGGCAGGGGCTGGAATGAGATGATCTTTACGGTCCTTTCCAATCCCAAGTCATTCTATGAGTCTATAATTCTATGCATAACTAGAGTATAAACTTTGAGAGAAATCGAGACATATTTTCATTTTGATCTGGCCAGTTTCCTGAAATTAACAGAACGATTAATTGTGGCAAATTTGGCTTTAACCTGAGTTATATTGAAGCACAATCCACTTCATCTCGTAGCCATAATCAGGCTTACAATATTTCATTTGACAAATGTCAATAAACGTATGTTATCCTATTAACCCCCTCCTCCTCCGGATCTGCTGCTCTTCCTCATCTCCTCCTGCAGCCGGAATTCCCAGCCGGTGGAATTCCTCGGGCAGGCTGCAGGCAGGGCACAGCTGTGGGATCCCAGCTCTCACCTTCTGCTGCACTTGTAAGGGCCAGGGTGGGATCTGGGTCATTTTGAGCCACTAAATTACAACCAGGGAAGGAGACTGAGTTATTATTAGTAGGCTCCACAAACTAAAACCAAAAGGCAGCCTGGACTGCGTACACCCCTAGCAAATGTGCTATTCAGCAATTTGTCAATGCCACCTTCTGGGAGCCTCTGGTACTGCGCGTGCACCGTCCTTTTTTAAGAGAATAAAGCAAATGTATGGGGGAAACAAACCTGAGTGGCTGCAGAAACATTCAGTGGGGGTTGCTGGCCTGTTGCTGGGGTGTTGTACAAATTCTGGGTGGAGGAACATCCCACTGACCACCTGTGATGGCTACAAAGGTCTAGCACGGGTGAAACTGTAACTCTACTGGGACCAGTTGTCCTCAGGCTGGGGGAGGAATAAAACACTTAAGTGGAATTCTCTCCTGAGCTGCTTTTGCTTCAAATTTTCCCAGGAAATTTTCAGTGGAAAATTTCAGGAGTGTTGGCATGCATTACAGATGGTAACATGCAATTTTATTGTGAGTTAAAGTGTCAGTGATTGACAATGCAGGAACTAACACATTTGGAGGGGAAGACGAGCGGAGTTCTACCAAAATTTTCTTTGATGGACAATGTTACTCTGCTGATCTGTCCACCTGCAGGTGCACAGGAGAAAAATGTAGCTAAAAAAGCCATTTATTTTGGCCTACAGTGACAAGCATGCTTCTGAAAAGGTAGAAGTGGTGGATTTTATGTCTGTGCAGTGGTAATATGTCACTCTAAGAGAGATTCTAGGTGCAGGTGCAACAGGCAGTCCACACCTGCAGTCTGTTAGCAAAGAGCGTGTGTGCACTTGGAAGGAAGGGATGGGTATGTGCTAATTCAGAGCCAGATTAAAGCTTATAAATATATTTTAAAGACACAACGCTAATCACATGCTGTCATCATTTGCTGGCCAAAGGCCAAGATGGTTTTGAGTGTCACTAGAAAAGTGAAAATACGGTGGTAGGAGGTGGGAAGGCCAAGACAAAGGGAACTTTTAGCATCTTTTGCATCGTGTTTTTTTGCAGTATTATAGTTGTATAATAAGAGCTGGGGAGCCAAAAGGAGTTTAGACGAGATGTGGAGCAGAACCACAACCTCACTAGCCACAGCAGTGTCTGATTCTGCCTTCCTCTTCTTCACCTGCAGCTTAACTGGAGCCAGAAGGAGGATCCCCTGCCCCTGATTTTAAGAAATAAGACAGCTGCAACCAGTGAAGTTTAAGCAGGCCAAAAGCCAACTTTCAGGCCTGGCCTGAAAGATTATACCCAGATGGAAAAATGTCTCCCAGTTAGCCCTGCTGCCATTCCGTGAAGGAAGAATACAGTAATGGGAGGAAAAACGGGAGATAAAAATGTGTGGCATCACTTGGTGCATGCAGTGTTGGGTTGGACCCTGTTCTATGGGTCTCTGTGAAAATGCTCTGCAAGATCCCAGGTGTCACATCCCTCCTTGCAGCAATCTGTGTATGTCACAGCTCAGATCCCTCACTCCTGTCAGTTCATTTTTATTTTGAGGAGCAAATTCCCGTAGCCTCGATGGAGGAAGATGACTGGAGGTAAAAAGACAACGGTGTGGAAATTATAGGGGTACATAGAGCTGCTACTCCCTGGATGGAACGTGGTCAGCACCTCTGACCACCCACAGGACCATCCAAGGGTGGAGCAGAGGGGCCAGGCTCTGTCAAAACCCCTGCAGTGGAGGGAACTTGCTGGTGCTTTCAAGCTGATAATCCAGACAGCAGCTGAAAGCTGAGGGAGGTGTCCTGCTGTTGAATCAGCAGCTCTGGAGAAATCACTGTCCTTGGACTGACAGGTGTGCCCATCCCAAGGTTATCTCCAGTACTCTCCTGGGATATCTGTCTCCCAGGTACAGCCACCCCTCACTAAGATGTATGACCAAAGTCACTTGAACTCAAAGAAATAGTATAAAAGTTATGTAAGTTAAGAATATAAATATAAAAGTGTATCAGTTAAAATGGGATAATCACAGATTAACAGAATAGGCGGAGTTGGAAGTTAGGGAAGACTCCAGCAAAACTCCTGGGATCAGTGGACAGGCTGAACCCGCCTCCTCCCTTCAGCATCGGGTGAGGAGCGCACCCCGTGTGCACTGAGCGATTGCACCGAGCTAACCTTTGTCAGCGATTAGAGTTTGGTAGGGCGTTCCTTTGAATTGGCGTCCTGCTTTGAACACGTTTTTGCAGCCACCGGCAACCCCCGAACCTCGGCGCGTCACGGTTTCACTCCTAAAAGCCGCTATTCCGTAACCTGCGGACGGGAGCGGACCGGGATCAGGGCCGGGGCCGGAGAAGTGAGACAGGGAAGGGTCTGAGGGGAACCCCGCCCCGCCCGGCTCGGCGCGGAGCCCGCCCGCACTAAACATGGCGGCGGCGGCGCTGACCCGGAAGGGGCGGTGGGGCCGAGCCGGGTGAGGGAGCGGGAGGGCGGGATCGCCCATCCCGGCGCGGCCGTGCGGGTTCCCGGCCGGCCCGGCCCAGCCCAGCCCAGCCCAGCCCGGCGGAGCGGGGCGC
>VXBA01000855.1:3327478-3406841 GCA_013399895.1 Serilophus lunatus | reverse complement strand
CCCCTGTCCCGCTGTCCCTGCGGTGTCGGCGGCTCCCGTCCTCCTGTGTCCGCACAAAGCTGCCGGGCAATGATGTGCCTTTGCTCCCCCCTCGCTGTTTCAAGTTGTTGTTGGAGTGGGGGCCCTCCGTGGCTTTCTAGAAAATCCCAAACTTTGTGGGGAGTTTGAGCTGCGCGTGAATCCCTTCAGGGATTAACGCCGGTGTTTTTATTTTCCCCGTCGGTGCTTTGTGTTGGTCGCCGGCAGCGAACCCGAGTGCGCGGGGAGCTGGTGCCGCGTCCGCCTCGTTCTGAGGGCGGCGGCGCTCGGCGGAGACCGGGACAGAGGAGGCAGCGGAGAAACCCGGGGAAGCCGAGCACTAATTCCAATAATTTTTCCCTGTGGACCTCTCCGTGTACTTTTTTTTTTTTTCTTTTCCCTGCCGTGCTTCCCGCTCGAACAAATCCCCGCTGGGAACGGGCATCGCCCGGGACGCGGCTCCTCCTCGGCCGCGCCGGTGCCGCCGAAAGCGCCGCTGTTGTGCGGGGCTCAGCCCCTTCTCCTTCGGAGGAGGCTCCCGCAGCCCGGGAGGAGCGGGATGCTGATCCCGCGGTGCGAGAAGGGAGAGAAGGACACACGGGATGGATCCCGGGAATAAGCTCCCGGAGCGTGTAACAGGGAGGGAACAGCCCCGACCCCGCCGGGATCCGGGTCACGAGTCACTCGCTGTTCGAGTGACAGTGCCGGGGAGAGAAGTGCTGATTTTAAGGCGAATGTTTCAGGTTGTTAGACAGTTACTGGTTGTCTTACCTGCTGTTTCTAGTCACTTTAAAACTTTTTTTTTTTCTTTTTTAACTCTAGATTCAAGTAGAACTGAATTTTCTAATGAAAATTGCAATTACTGCGACCAAGGACAGACTTAGTTTTGTGTGTTTCACACGTGAGACACGGGAGTTAGTTCATGGAAGCATTTTGTATTTTTGTGTGAGCTTGGAGGCAGTGGAAGGGATGAGAGGCCTGATTTGCCTGCCTGTCTGTTTGCTATAGAATATTTGAGGTGGGCGGTCACCCATCAGTGCTGTGCAGTAAAATTCCCCTTTTTAAAATTGTCCATCCAAGTGTTTCATTTCTTCTTTCAGTGCTGTGGCTTGTAGGACAGGAGTTAAATTGACTCTGTGTCAGCCAGTTTGGTGGTTTGACAGCTCCAAGTGGGCACTGGCCATGTCATTCCTTGAACTATCAATATCTTGTTTAATTTGCTCTAATGCTCTAGTGCAAATTAGTCTTCTTTCTTTTTTCTTTCTAGAGTGTTGGGGCAAATTAAAGTACTAATTGTATTATTGTGGACACTGGAGATACCTCGCTGTTCATCTGCTTTGTTTGGACTCAATGATTTACTCCTGCATTTGTCTCTATATTTAATTACTCACAAAACATCACCTTCCCCCTCCCATCTCCTTGGGAAGCTCTGCTGTAGCTTAGTTTTCACTTTGTGGATTATTTCTGTACTAAAATGTATTTGGCAGAGGACAGGAGCCCTTCCCAGTGATAAATCAGTGTCTGAAATACAGGGTTTAGAAACAGATTTTCTGGGTGCTTCAGGTGGAAGTTTGATCTTTAACTTTTCCAGCAGAGAGTGTGAGGAGTGTGTGGTTGCAGAGCTTGGCAGGAGGAAGGTCCTGAACTCCTCTGTATGAACAGGCAGGAGTTTAGTTCTCTTTTTGGTGAAGCATCTTGTTAAAACATAGTTGTCAGACAAATGGGACAACGGGAATTTGATACTTTAATGCTCCAAGTGGGGAATTCAGATTGTGGGCAAAAAAAATTAACCTCCAGCATTGCTGGAACTTGAAGTAATGAAAACTGAATTTTTGAAAGAGGTGGAATGTCACACAACCTCAGCAAAAAGTCAATGCCTAGAAAATAAAAAAGGAAGCAGAAAGTCTAACTGTGTATTTTTGTAGGGAGATTGTTTTAAATAGCTGTGATACAGTTAGACCAAGTATTTGTCATAGTGGGGAAGAGACAAGCAGGGGCTGCCAGGCACTTGAGATGATGTGGAGATAGAGCTGAATCTCCCTTCACCCTTCCCGTGTGCTGGTGAGTTTGGGCAGCCGGAGTAGCTGTGCCTCCTCTGAAATTTGGTGGAGCTTGGTTTCTTCAGGGGGCAGGAAGATACTTTTTTTCTTAATAAAAGTTGAGTTCTTGAGAAAGTGCTGTTTTAGCCCTCTGACAGGAAATGATGATGTTTCCTTGTGAATGTGTGAGCAGGGTCAGAGTGTATCTGAGAACAACCGACCCTTGGCTGGGTTTTCCTGGCTGGGGTCAGGAACAGCCTGGATGTCAACTTTCACTGGAGTAGATAAGGGGGGCCTGGGGGGGGCTGAGCTGCACAGGAGCTCTGTTCTCATTTACAAAACAGTTTCTAGGAGGTGAGACTGCCCAATCACTTCTCGTTATTAAGAGATAATAATTTAGAACATTTTCTTTATTTTCAGCAGGAACCCAGCTGAGAAGCAAGAATAGCCTTACCCATATAAAGAATTACTTTCATTGAGCAATTCTGCCTTAACTCGTGACCATCCTCATTTGGTTTTTCCCTTGCTCTGGGTTAAATGAACAAGAGCAGTTTCAAAGCAGTGAGAGAAAGGTGGCAGGTTTGGCAGGTACTTCTATGACATGGGTTTTTTGTGGTTGTTCAAATGACACAAGAAATTTCACACCCAGAAAGCAGAGTCTCTGACTGTGAGCTGAATGGATTGCTGATCAGAGTGTGCACCAGTCCTGTCAGCCTGGCTCCAGGGGCTGTCAGATAATTTGGAGAGGAGTGACTTGCAATTACTGGTTCCCATTTATCTACAAAATGCAAAGTTCAAAGTGCCGTGGGTGACTAGAGAAACAAGATTCTTTCCCAGCTGGAGGCATGCTAATGTGCTGTCCTCTTATGTTTTCCTTAGTGGTTCTACTCTCAGATACATAAATCAGTTCAGCTGTTATTAAAAGGATTCCCAGCATTTCTTCCCTTGACCATAGAAATATTTGTAAAATGCTCGTGAATGTCCCAAATGATTGTGGATTTTGAAGCTTACAAGTTATATTTCAAAACCTATTTGCTTTTCAGTTCTGCATGCATTTTTGTAGATAACTAACTACTTTTACTCCTTATTTCAGAAATGGTTTGTAGCAACTTTTTTAGCGTGGGGTTGTGTTTGTTTGGTTGTTGTTTGATGGATTATTTCCTTGCTGGGGTGACAATGGCCAGCAGGAGAGTCCCTCATGCTGAGTGTTCTGTGCTTGTCATAAATTAGGTTATCAAATTAAGGCAGAATTCTCTTGCAGAGTTACTCCATGTGGCTTTGGGGCTGGAGTAAGGGACAAAGATTCAGAGCAGAGAGTTTTGACAAAAGAGTAACATTCATTTTTTTGGTGTCGAATGCAAATGGATGACATTAAAGAAGTGAAATGGTTGCCAATCTTAATTTAAGGGCTTTGTTTTGCAGTTGATACAGCACAAGCACTCTTCATAAATACTAAAGAGTAAACAGTTGCTGACCTTAATTCAATCCTTTGTGTTTGAACAGGTTAGCACGTGATAATGTAGCAGAAGAACTGGTAACTGGAACACATGAAAGTATTTTAATTCTGCATTTTGAGGTGATCATGAACTCTTCCTCCTGAAGTGATCCTCTGTGAGATGTGTTTTAAAGGAGATGCTTCTTTCTGAGTTTAGTCCCAGTTGCCTTTGAGGATGAATGACAGTGCTTTGCACTTAAACATGTAAAAGCAAAGTGTGTGAAACTGAGCCAGACTGTGGAAGTGTTTGATTTTTATTCAAGCTATTTTGTCAAAATAATCTAATTAGTAGTAATAAGAGGAAGTGTCTTGAGTGGACCTTGATAAGGGTCCTTTGTCCCAGGGGTGTCACTGATATCAGCTGCAAGAAAACGTGTTGAGTGTTTCTGGTTTCTGTGTGTTTCTAATCACATTCCAAAAGTGTGTGATCTTGGGGGGATGAATATCATCTGTTTGTCCCACAAAGGTGAAACCAGCTTGGTAGGATCAGACTGCACCAAGGCAGAACAGCAGCGCAGTGTCCAACACCACTGGCTGTTGCAAACCTCTCCCTTGCTGGTCCTCTGTTCTTGTCTGGGCAAGAGATTGTTGCTCAGGCTGCAACACTCTGTGAGCTGACCTGATTCACTGGGACCTAAGGCAGGCCAGAATTTAAGTTAAAGTCCATATCATTTGATAAGTAGAAGAAAAGAAACCTCCCAAATCCTCATGTGAATGTTGGTGTCATCCTAGGACAGCTCTGTCTAATGCTGGTACTCCCAGTGCTTCCTTCTCATTACCCATCTCCCTTGTACTGGCTTTTGGTTTTGCACTGCTTGAAACAAAACTCTTTGGGGTGTTCATGGAATTTGTGTATATTTGCTGTAATCAGTAACTATAAAGCCCTTCCTGGTGGAGCAGAGCTGCAGAGGGAGAGGGAGGCTGTGATTTTGTGGTGTCACCTCCCAGATGGGAGGTCTGGCAAGGGCTGCCCCTGTTCTGACTTCCCCCTGCTCTTGCAGCTCACCCCACATCCTGGTGGCTCTGATGTCAAGCCTGTGTCCAAGTGAGCCTAGATTTTCCTTGGATATTCTGTTTCTGCTGATCCATGGAGATACCTCAGCACTGCCATCAGAAAGCCCGTGCTGCTCACTCTGACTTGTTGGCCTTTCATGATGTGATTCCAAGGGCTGAAAAGAAGGTTCTTCTCAAGTGGTTGCTGTAAATTGTAGAGTTCATTTCTGCAGCTTTGTGCGTTCCTTTTTATTACTGAAAATCAGAACTGCTGTCCCATTGGTGTGGTATGTTGGAGGGAACTGGCTGAAAAACCTGGTGCCTGAATTTCTTTATCCTCATTTGACTCGTTGCTTAAAGAATATACCATGCTCATAACACTAATTTAAAGATGCTGCCCTTCACATAATTTGCTTGTTAGAATAGACAAGAAGCTCATTTAAGATGATCAGCCAGTTATTTCCATCTCAGGATGCATTCTGTGTTATTAAAATGTTCAGGTCATCTTTTATCAGGCTGATTGTACAGTTGCTGAAGCCCCAGGCACTTCTCAAAAGGCAAGTGAGCCATTCGTGTTCACACATGTATTTAAACTTGGAATAATGGGGTTGGAGCAGATGGAAGCTCAGCTGTGTTGTGAATTAAGGGAAGTAAATCTTAGTGGGAGGGGTAATGAGTGGATAGAGTTGGGGAAACAGGTTTGGTTAATTTAAACAGGAGCTTCGTGTGGATTGATGTTCTGGTGGGGAACCTGAGCCCAGTCCTGACCCAGGTGAGGGGGTCTGGGATCTCTTCTCTGGCCCTGTGGCTCCTCAGTGAGGGACTGACTGTCCAGAGCCCAGTCCCTCTCTTGCTTCTCAGAGCATTCCCCCCTTGGATGGGCAGGGTGTCAGACGTGGGAACTGGTTCTGGCGTGGCAGTGTTCTTGTGCTCATACTGGGATTTCACTGAGATCAAATCAAGCCGAACACAAGAAGCCTGAACTTTTGAGTAGCTTCTAAATATCCAATAATCTGTGCTTTCCGCAGAAGATATTTCTGCAGAAGTTAATGGCTCCTGCAAGTGCCTACGCTTCACTTTAGTGCAAAGAGTATTTTTCAACTTCACCTTTTCTAATGTGATTATGTAGCAGAATTAATTACACTGGCCTACAACATTAACATGCTGCTCCCCCTTCTCCGCAGGCATTCTCTCCCCAGAGAGAAGGTGAAAAACAAACTGCATGTGCCTGACCTAATCACATTACTTAATGCAGGAGCAGAAAGCAGCAGCTGCTGCTGGCGGGTTGTCCCGGGAAGGTTCATGTGCTGTGCTCCTCTTCCTGTGAAAACCAAGGCACAAGTGCAATCCCTCTTGTTTACTTAAGGACCTCGCCCTCCGATCACCTGCCAGTGCTGATGAATTCTTCTTGCAGGGGATCTCTGCTGGCAGTGCTGCCACACCACTTTCTTTTCAGGGTGCTTGCAAAGCTTGTGCCTTTTCGGGTTTTCAGTACCTTCTGTTTCATGCTGAAATGGGAGGGGAGGATGGGCTGAGGTTGGGGAGGAGAAAATGTAGTTTCTCTGTGTGTGTTAAGTTTCCAATCTTGTATTTGACAGCCTGCTTTGGAGCGGGAATGTCAGTGTCGGGGGGGAAGGCTTTTTACTATAGGTATGCATTTTCTCTTTTTGCTTCCAGGTGTAGATTCAAGGCTTTTCAGAGTGGCTGGAAACCTGTAAAATCTCATTTAATGTTTAGGCTTTGTCAGATCAGTTTCCCAAAGAGCCCAGTTCACTCTGGAAAAGTTGGTTTCATTTATTTCATGGAGATGTATTAGAGAGCATGAGATGTCCTGGGCAAAACTATAGGATGCTGTATTAAGGAGCTGGTTTCTGACCCTGGCTCTGACTTCTTCTGTGATAACAGTCAATTCAAACTGATCTCCCTGCTGCAGAGTCCAGGATGGCAAAGTGTAATTGTTAATATAATCTTTTACAAGTCATAATCACAAACATATCTCATAGCTATGAAGGGATGTCTGGATATTTCTGTTAGGATAAGAGCTGCTAGATTAGAGGCAGAGCACACACATGCCTTGGGATGGTAAGTGCAGAAGAGTTACTGGGTGATGCAGAGGTTTTCTCCATCAGTTTCTGTGGATGGTGTGAACTGCAGAGGTGCTCTTCCATCATTGTTTGCCTCACATGCGTTACATCAGTACTTTTTGCTTTAATTTGACTGTTTGAGCTTTCTGAAACTAGACCTAAGGTGAAAGTGTTGAGCTTTGTAACAGTAATATGTGAAGCTGTGCATTGTGGTGTGCTGATGCAAACTGGGAACAGAAATGGTGGCAGAGGTGCAAGAAACAATTGTTGGCCAGAGGTACCAGCTGGGTGGTTGGGACCTTTTGAGGTGCGTGGGTTTTGTGTTCTCCAGCTCTAAGGAGTTGTTGGCTAAATCCATAGTTATTTTTTCCAGTGATATCACTGCATAAAAATCTGCAGGGTTGGCTACTGACTCCTGGTCCAGCTTCAGTTCTGTTCTGCTGACGCAAATCCACAAATAAACTGTACATGAGTGGAGTTCTTGCTGACTTGAGGAGTTCATCTATGTGTGAGACAAATTGCTTAGCTGAATCCTGCTGCAGATGTACCGTGAGAGCTAAAGAGCTCTGTAAATTATAAAGGAGTTAAATAATCAATTTTACAGTGGTTCAGTGAGAGCAGTGTTTTGCAGCTTATTAATGAAATATTATCTGTTTTCTTTTTTACTGCTTGCTACCCTGCAAAAGTATTACATTTGTGATACAAGTTTAGTTAAGATGGTTTAAAAAGAAAGCCCTGTAAGCTTGATTTGCTGTTCCCTTTGAGAACTAGTATTGCTAGAACTTGAGGTGCAAACACAACTTCTGTGAGAGCAGGGGTGGGAGCTCCTCACCCTCAGGTCAGGGTTGGAAGCCTGGGCTGCATCACCCTGGGCTCAGGGATGCACCCTTTCCTCCTGGCAAACCTGCACTGCTCTTCTTCTTTACAGGAGTGAGTATTAAGATGATTTTGTGTAGCTGATGAGGATGTGTGTGTTGCTGGCACACACAGGCAGCCAAATGATGCTCTGAAGCACCCCCAGGGGCTACTGTTGGTGTTCTTGGGATGGTGTTGGACCTCTTCTCCTGGCACTTGTTCTTGGTTTCTGAATTTATGATTGAATAGTCAAACACATGAGCTGAAGAGCAGGAGCTTCGCTGCCACTTCACAGTTCCTCGTGGGGCACTGCTGATGAATTGCATGGTAAGGTTAGGTATTTTTGTTTCTTTCTTCTGACAACTGTCTGGAAAAGCAGAAGTCATTTATTGATGTAGATACTCTGTAAGCAACTTGTGCTTTACTTTGTTGATTGCTGACAAAGTCGTTTGGGGTTTTTTTATTCCCTGTTCTTATTTTTCCTCACACCTCCCCTCTGTGTAAGGAAAAGGGGAATCAATGCATTGTAGATAAGCACTTTGCAGTGCTCAGTGAGGGAAAAGCAAGGTACTGCTAGCAGTGGGCCTGTGGGCAGATAGAGAGGAACAAGTTCAATGGAAATGGTTAATGCTTTTTCCAGACTGTATAGTGAGAATCACTTCTTGGTTTGCTCTCTTACAACCTCAGTTTCTTTATTTTCTTGTCTTTATGCTTTTGTAGCTTTTAATATGAAAATGGTCTCTTTCACCAGGGTTTTGCATCTTGCTGTGAGCTCAGTAGAAAGGAATGCCTTCCCTTGGCCAGGGTCTGAAGGCACTGTGATAATCGGGGCAGTGGCAGCTCTGGAGGCTGGATCCCCCTTCAGGAGCCCTCCCTGACATCTGTATGGACTCCAGACTCCTGGCCATCCTTCCTGCTGGAAGCAAATCCACGTGTACTCGGCTGCCACTTGAAGTCAGGCCTCATGCAAGTCTGTGGGGAAGCCTTTGGCAGCTGCCTTTGCTCTTCAGACAGCTGTAGGGTCTTCAGAGACTCAGCTTCTCCAAGTATTTCACGTGGTGCTGTCTGGGCTCCACCAAAATTAATACCATCTTAGGGGCAGTCTTGGAACTACTGAGTCATTGCTTTCCAGATGGGTGTGATTTTGTGCCACTGCTGGCTGTTTGTGTGGGGCTTTCAGGGAGACCTGCACGTGAGGGGTAGGGTGAGGAAGCCTTCTGCACCCCTGCTTCCTCTCAGGGAAAACATTGGCCCAGCGCTTGCCAGGTGTGAGCCTGGGTGTCTTGGCAGAAGCTTCTGAAAGATGTCATTGTGGGACTGCTGTTCCTCAGGATCCTCTTTTTTTGCTGTTCCTCAGGATCTGGTCAGGGCTTGGGTGCTGCACATAAACAGGATGTGGGGGAATTTGGCCTGGCTGTCACTGACTTGTTTCTCCCTCGGGACAAGAGACCACCCTGCAAGGCACTGGCAGCTGCTGCAACTGGAGTCAGGCTAGAAAAGGACAAGTAAAACTTGAAAAGGATGAATAAGTTAAGGATTCTTTGTGTATCTCTTACTCCTGTTGTATTTTAGTCAAGTAGATATGTAGAAATCTGGGTTGTGGGAAGCATCTTTGACTTGGAGGAGGGATAGTTTTCTGCAAAGAATATGAACTGATGTGTGGTTGCTGATAGACTTCCATCATTTGCTTATGTGGGCAGTTTGTCCATCTCACAGTGTTTACAAACTAAAAAAGTGTGATAAATGGGAAGTCAAGTTCAATAGTGTTTCAGCCTTTGGGAATAAAAACCCCAGATTTTGGGAGGCAGTAGATGTTCTAGGCTGGAGTTCAGATGATGTACCACAAGTTCCTGCATAATTTTTTCCTGGATTGTGATTTGTGTGGTATCTTCACTTAAAGTAGCCCTACAAAAGTTAAAGTCAACATGATTTGGGGTTTTTTTTACATCCCTGAGCTGTGGTTTCTCTGTTGCAACATTTCCTTTCTTTGACAGGACATGTGAATTTTAACAGAAATAGGAGTTGTTGACTCATTGTCAAAGGAACAGCAACTCCTCAGCAACAATCTGAGACTGCGGTGAGCATTTTAAATAGCAACAACAGAATCTTGGCTGTGGAAAGATACACTTACCAATAGGTACATGTACGTGCTTGTGGGCAACAGTGTGACTGCAAAGGTCTTCCTTAAATTGGGAAAAATCCCAGTGCAGCCAGGCTTCACTGTCAGTGTTAAGTGTCTCAGTGTTTTGTGTCAAGTTCACTTCTGAAATCTGTTTCCTAGAAGTCAAAAACCTCCATGCAGGGAATTGTGGAGGCCTCCTAAGTATATTGTGTGACTTTGAAACAGGTTTTACCCACACTGTTTCTAATGAAACAACAGTAAGGGCTTTATAGAAGATCTTGCTCATATTTTATGGACTGTGGCTGGTTATCTGTAAGCGGAGCCAGTGCCTCAACCTCTTGTTCCCAAAGTCTGCCATTCTAAAAGCTTTCTGTAGTGCTCTGCAGACCTTTGTTAGTAATTCCACACTAATGAATTATTACTGGATTTTCTGTGGGTTTTTTTTCTAACTCTTGCTGTGGAGACACTCATCTTAAAATTCTTGAAGAAATGCTCTAGCTATAAGCCCTGGCCTTGTTCATAAATAATACTGAGAATATTTTTCTTTATTCATAGGAAAGTATTAGTGCTTACCCCAAAGATTAGGAGGTCAACTGTACTTCTGTCATGGGTTTATGTGATAGAATTCATTTCTCATGAATAGCAATTTGCAGACTGGATTTAGATTTCTTTAGTGTATAAAATTGTTACGTATTTAAAAAAAAAAGGCCTTAGTTCAAGTGTTGAAAATTCCCTGCTCAATGTGATGTGGGAATTTGTGCTCAGATAGTCTGAGTAGTATTTCTAAGATCTCTGCTTTTATATTTGCTTGTTTGCTCCCCTCTAGGCCCTTACACTGTCAAGGGAAATGTTTTGAGTCTCAGTGGAGTTTTTCCTTCCCCTTACCGGGCTGGCTCTCTGTTCCCAACTCGGGTGCTGCACCCAAGCAGTTGGTTGCTGTGTGCCTTGAGATCTCCATCAGCCACTGATGCTGCTTGTTGGGCTCTTCCATGTGGAGTTTGACCCTCTAACTTTTGGGATTCACAAGGCTAGAGATACAAATCATTGAAGAGAAGGCACTTGGAGAAGTCAAAGTGAGAATGCAAGTGAAGAGGAACGTGTGTGTGAAGGCAAAATGTGATCAGATGGTTGGTCAGTGTGAAGTACATTACCAGGAGAGCTGCACTCCCTGCTGCTGTGGCTTTGCCTTTTCCTAAAAACTATTAATGTCAGCTATCTCAAAAAGAAAAAGGCTGGTTAATTTACCCTTGTCAGATGAATGGACTTCCATAGGCCACGCACATAGTCCCTACTTTATTCATTGCAGCCTAAAATTACTTCTTTTGCTGGGTTGTGTTGAAGGTTCCTGTGATTTTGGCACTTGAGTTAATGGGAGAGCACAGTGACTCCAGCCCATAAGTACAGGGCTATGCATGATGTCTCGCTGAAAAGCAAGGGTGAAGATTGCATTCACTAAAACTGAAAAACAATTAGCTGTGACTAGGGACAATTTTCAGATGATTAAAACCCAAGCTCATACATTTTTATGACTCTGCAATCTCATAACTTTCAGCTAAATTAAGAGAGCCAGCAAGTCTAAACTGTACTTCCCTTGTGTGCCAATAATAACAAATGAGAGGCGTCTGTAGAGGATGTTTGATTTTGTCTCCTTTAGGGTTTTTTGTTCATGTAAAATACAGAATAGTCTGAACACACTCTGCTCTCCTTGGTTTTATTGTTATCTGTAGCACCACTTAATGAGAAATTAAATTCCTAGATAGTCCTGCTGGCTGCTCTCCATTGCAGGATTTTTGCTTTTAAAAGTAACATTAAAAATCAGCAACCTGTTTCTTCTTAAAAATGTGCATTCTTGCATCTCTTGTTCGAGGAGTATTACTGAATAGCAGTGATTTACTCTGTGGCTGTTTTCAGTAGTGTCATCCTTTAATGGCTTCCACTTGGGTCTGATCTTTGGGTCCTTGTTTCAGTTCTTCATTGGAATAACAGGAATTTCTCATTCTGGGCCTGAGTTGTACATAAGTGTGTCCTTCAATGTAGAATTACACCCCATCTTAAGAGGCAAGGACATTGGGGTGGCATTTCTGGAATTATGGGAACATACAGCATTGAATAGATCTTTAAACTGTGATCCTGAAGTGAGGAGTTTGTAGCCACAGCACTTGTAAGCCTTATGTATGGGTTTTCAGAAGTGATAATGTGTTTTACCTGAAGCACTATTAAGCCTCTGTGCCAAATGCCTTCGATGGAGTCTCAGTTTTGGTGGGTGTTGCAAATTCAGTCTTTGGAAGAGAAACTACCTGATTTTCTTGTCAGGCCAAAGGAGGAGATGTTTTGGCTCCTGCTTTAGATTTGAGAGTATGTTGATGTGACCTGTACCTGCATATTGTGTTCTGTTTGTGTAGGGGGAGGGGTGCTGGGCATTAGGGATTAATGACACCACATTGCTGTAGGAGTACCTAGGGACTCTTTTGGTCAAGGTGCTGTTAATAAGCTAGTGAAATTTTGTTCAGGAGTCCAAAAATACAAAGCTCGCTTAGAAGAGGGAGCAGGAACCAGAAGCAGCATGGATACTAAGTCTTTAATTACCTAAAACTTGTAAAATTGTGTCCAGACATGCCTGTGGAATAAAACAAGTATTGGCTCAGCTAATTGTGATTTGAAATTATTTGGCATTCAGACTAAGTCTGTCTAAAATGTCTTAAGAAATTATTTTAGGAAGGAGGCTGGGAAATCTGTGAAGTGTAGCTTTATTAGAATGATAGTGCTATTCTGAAAATGAACATAAAAATTCATCTTCTGAGAATAATGATGATCAGAAGATGGGAAGTTCTAAACTGTGTTTGGTATTGGCTGATTGCTTTTCTCTCTTCTTTGACAGTGATCACATGGAAAATATTTGTGGCTATTTAATGAAATACACCAATCTTGTCACTGGTTGGCAATACAGGTAAGTCTTTTATGGGCCTTTTTAGTAATTGTGTTGCTGATTAGTAATGCTGGTCCTTGCAGCATCTAAATTAACATGTTTCAGATTTCTTTAATAATATTTAGATTTCTTTTTTTCTATTAGGCAAACTTTATGCAAGATTCTTACGCTTTTCTCAATATAGATTAAGTTAATGTGTAGGTAAATAATATTTGTATTAAGGCATGACTAAAAAAAGGCATAGGAAGTAGGAAGCCTTAACTCGTTTGGTGGCTTGTAACTAAGCTTGTATGTTTAAAAAGCATGCACAGCACTAGGGTTTTTTTTCTTTTCCATTAAAAAATACCGTCTTTCTGTTTTCTACTGAGTCTTCAGCTTTATGCCAAATCATGCCATCATAAAACAAAAAAAAAAAATACTACTGTAAATATAAACTGGAGCAAGCTTTTACTTGTAGTCCCCCAGGATGTCTGTCTGCACTGGAATAACTTGATTTTCTGTGTCAGGTGAAATCCTCTGGTCAGGCTTCCTGTTTGCTGTTACTAGAGCAGCACAGTGCAGCCAAATTAATATTGGAGAGTCATGTCCTTAGCATGCCACACTGGACAGTTGCCTGACTCAGGTCATTAAGTCCCACTCCCAGCTGTGCCAACTTGCAATGGAAGTATTGACTTCTTCCAGTGCCATCACCCCCACAAAAAAAAAAGAGCAGGTTTTATTTAGTGCATTTGCTTTGTTATCATTGCAGGTTTTTTGTGTTGAACAACGAGGCTGGCCTGCTGGAGTACTTTGTGAATGAGCAGTCTAGACATCTGAAGCCCAGAGGGACCCTGCAGCTGGCTGGGGCTGTCATTTCACCCAGTGATGAAGACTCCCACACCTTCACAGTCAATGCTGCCAGTGGGGAGCAGTATAAACTAAGAGGTAGGACCTGGAATCTTGGGCAGTGGATTCTTCCACTAGAGGACAGTCCTGGCTCTCACCTGTGGCTACTGGGCTGGGCTGCACATCCCAAGGGAGAGAACTTGTTTGGCAGACTGCTGCAGGGGAAATTATGTGCAAAGCTCTCATCCCACTCTTCAGCTACAAACCATCTCTCTTTCTGGACATTCAATCATATTTGAGTTTGATGGCCTTGAGAAGACCATGAACTTTGTATGTGTAGAATGAGGTTTAATCTTCATATATAGTGTCCTTAAATTGTACTGATTCAAAGTTTTCTGAGTCGTTGTAGGTAACATTACTGTGTTGATGCCCACAGAGAACTGCATTATTCCTAATGTTTGGTTTGTTAACCACCGTGTGGTGGTTTGTAAAAGCCCATTTTCTGATTTTTGTAGGCTGCAGAAGTCTGGGTTAATAACTTTTAGTATTTCTTTGCTTGGAGATTTGCTGTCATTTTGCAGGGTACCTTACTCTTATTCCAGAAAAATGTTTCGTGATGATAGAGTACAATAGATGTGAGGGGAGTTATGGTTTGTTAATTTTTTAAAAATTATTTTTGTGACATAAAAATAATAATAAGGAAATAGAAAATGTATATACTGTTTATGTTGAAGTTGATTTAATGTTAGTGTTATTACATGTGAACAAGTTTTAGATTAAAAATACCTGCTTTGCACTGTTAAAGCATTGTGGTTTTAAGAATTTAAGACTTTGAAATGTTTTCATTAACAGAATTCTTTTGGTTTGCTTTTATTAGCTACCGATGCTAAAGAACGGCAGCACTGGGTTAGCAGGCTACAGATCTGCACACAGCATCACACAGAGGCCATTGGGAAGGTATGACTGGTGCTCTCATGGGCAAAAATAGTTCAGACTGGTGGTAGAAGTAGTTGCAAATACAACTGTCTTGTCGTCTAAGACAAATACCACAAAAGGGTGTGTGGTTGGGCTTGAAATTTATGTCAAAGAACACTTTTCTGCATATTAGATGACTTGTAATAGAAATATGCTTTAGGAATGAAACAAAGTGAACTCCCTTAACCTCTCAAAAGCTTAGTGGTCCTCTCTGAGCAGGTATTGAAGAACTGGTGTTTGAACAGGAGGCAGAGATGAAAGATCAGAGTGTTAGCCAAGTATTTTCCATTGTGTTTTTTTTATTGGATAAGGATTTTTTTTTAACTTTTTTTATTGGATGAGGAAACAGGACTTTGTGCTATTGAAGTCCTTCCATTTTGGGAGCTTTAGTCCTTTTAATTTTTAACCTTTACTTTTCTTCTAAAAACCACTCAACAGCCCACAAATGAATTTAGGATGAACTCCTATGTTTGAGAAGCAAGTCCTCAACACTCCAAGTACTGCTGCTAACCAGCCATGTGGTGGTTGCAATTATAGTGTAGCTTATAGATCTTCCTGATTGCCATAACACTTGTTCTGATACCGGAATAAAACCTCGCTTTTAAGTTACAATCAACATCGTGCAGCTGGGTTTGTTGTAAGAGATAAGTTCAATTAATAGTTCTAAATGCAATTCTTTTTCTTAAATGTCAGCTTTATCCTTGCAGGATCTGTTAGGAGTACCGTTGCAGATCAAGGGCTAATTTTCAAGTCAGAGGAGTGATACTTATTGATCAATCTCATTTCACAGGTTGTTCATAATTAGGCTACAAAACAGGGCAACTGGCAGCAGACAGTGCAAAATATTTAGCAGTTGTTCCATTATTAGGGCTTTGTCATCTGTTCTTGCTCTGTTATAAAAGAATTAAACTGTTGTGCTGTATCCTTCACATTAGAACATTTGCTGGCTATTAGGAATTGATTGTAAATGTTTCTCAATATGCTTATTTATTCACTAGAACAACCCTCCTCTGAAATCTCGCAGCTTCTCTCTTGCATCCCAAGGAAGTGCCAACTCTCCTGGTTTGCAAAGAAGACCCAGTCAAAATGCAGTTTCCTTCTTCAATGTTGGACATCACAGACTGCCAACTGGAAAGAGAGTTCCCATTATGCAGCCAGATCACCTTGTGGATGTTAGGGAGGTTTGTATGCATTCAATTATCATTTTTTGAGAGAGCTGTTGTATTATTTGTAGAATTGTGGAGAAACCTGCTGTTCTTAGTTGGATGTATTGTCAATAGCAATGTCCTATATTGCTGTACAGCTGTGTGAGGATAGGGAACTTACCTTGGCTAATTATAGAAGTGTGTGGTGTGTGTTCTTGTGGTTTTTGTATACTGCAGTAGAATCCTGATGCTGAAGGTAGAACTACTGGTGTTCTCTTCCTTGCAAGTCCTACCACTACAGGTGACAAGGGAATATCCTTAAGGAAGTATAACATCACACACTATATTACACACTTTTCTTCCCATTTCTGTCTGCAGAAGAACTGACTGAGCTGTGCTCTTATCTCCTGTGACTAAGGAGAAGTTGATCATGATTGACATTTAGGAATACTAAAACCACTTTCCAGTATGCTAATTAATTTAGACAAATTGTCTAAGGATGGATGTGACTAAAGAGAGCAATTTTGAAGCCTGCTTTATTTTCACTATGTGTTCAAGTGTAGTGTATTTTGAGAGGAAAAAAACCAAATAATTACGTTCCATCTTGACTGACAGAACAGACTGACTAGTGGTTGATTTAACTTGTGAATATTTACAGGGTAGATCATACAAATCTAAAGATAATACTAAAAGAAAATATGTTGCTGAATTGCACTTCTGTGTTACTTTGTGGTAGTATTGATGTTAATGAGTAGTTTATTGGTAATAGTGTAGTTAGTGTAACATGATAAGTTTGGCAAAAAAAAGTTTCTAATGGAGGTCCTTTTAATTTAGCAATAAGGATGTAGGATGTATGAACAGCTAGAAATTGAACTCGGACAGATTGGGATAGAAAAGTGCTCTGTATTGTGAGCCTTAAGAACCTTAAAACATGTGACTGAGCATTGTTCCTCAGTAAATGGGTGTTGCAGAAACTTTCCCTGCTGTGGAGTGCCGCCGTTGTTCCTTGATCTATATCAGGTACTTAGGTGTAATTATTCAGTAGGTTACACAAGGTGACAGCCTCTTTGGACCTTAGAATCTGTGAATCTCTCTCTCCACAGCAGACTGTTCTTGCAGAGGTCTTGCAAAAGGGTAACTGCTGCCATCCTGTTTTTATGCTTTTATAGCAGTAAAGTCTCCTAATGCAGAGACATGTGAAGTCCTGCCAGGTACTCAAGAAAACATCTGGTATTTCTGTGGCCTCTGTATTTTTCTGGTTCATCTGCTTTAACCCATGAAAGAGAAGTTTGTCTTCCAAATTTATTTTAGAGCTGAAGCTTGACAGATAGTTGCTTTTCAGTTTTAATTCATCAAGTTACTTCTTACTTGTGATAAACCTCTTACTAGGGTGGGGCCACACAAGATTTAATGAACTTAAGTAGTACTTTCACTTTCCTACCTGTTGCATAAAAAAGGTGACGGTGAAGAATATGGCATTAACATTTATAGAATTTATGCCAATAGCTCTCTTAGCAGTGTTTCTTTTTTGTTGCTTTTTGGCGGTTGAGAAGTTGCCTTTAAGTGAGATTATATTTCAGAAACGGCTTTTTCACTTTTTGACTTTTCAAATGGCAATATGGCATTCAAAATTTCAGGGAGGAAAGAGAAGTGTGTGTGAGCTGGAGCACTAAAACAGTAGCTTACATCCTCTAATTGGGATTTTCATTGGGTGGGAAGTAAAATGGAATGATTTTTCTTGGCATTGCAAAGAGCACAGGAAACTGTTTATGTTCTCTTTTGATTGCCACTGAGTTTGGTGACACAGTGTGATTCTTTATCAACTTAAAAATTTTTGGCCTGTACAGATGAAGAGTCCTCAGTAGTAACAGCTTTTCTGAAAGTTAGTTTGCTTGCCATTTTTTTTAAGCTAAAATGCTTATTAGGTAGAATGCCTGCTTTTTTATAAGATACAGTTGAAATACTAAAGGGCAGGTACATGCCTGTTACACCTGAGCATGATACTGCTTCAATACTTCAAAACTCTGTTTGAGAAGCTGCAGGAAGAGCAACTTCTCTTTCAGAGGATCTGCTGCATGGTAACCTTTTTTGGATTTTCCTATGGATTGCACTGTAGCTGGGTCTTCTGCCAGTCTCTTTCCCTTCAACTTCCCCTTGTTCTTGGTTCACTGCTGACTTGGATACCTTGAAAAGCAGGAGATTTAAGAGATTCATTATGCTGATTTGCACTAAATGCAGGTGTATGTATTTGTAAAATGAGAACAGCCCGTGAACTTCTCATAGATACTGAATTTTTAGGTTTTTTCCTTTTCTGGAATTATTTTTTTCCCCCTTAAATCTGTGAATTGTCCTGGTTTTCTGCTATTTATACAAAGTGTGTTCTTTGAAAGGGCAGATGTGTTTATTTGAACTTCAGTGTTCAGCATAGCATGGCTTGTCCCATCATCTGACCTGATCCTGGAGTGAAGTGCTACCACATAGTAAGTTACTAACAGTAGCATTTCCAGAAGGATTGTTGTGATTTTTCAACAGATTATCTGTGGAGCTTGTTTTTTTACTCAAACACGCTTTTTTGAAAGTGTTGGGGAAAAACTGCACCCAGACTTTTATGACATTTGTGCCTGGAGGAGAAGGGAGGTGCGTGTTGTGATAGCAGTGGGGTGTTTGCACAGGAAGGGCTGTGCGTAACTTTTCCCAGCTTTTTGCCCTGTCACTCCTGGGACATGCTAAGGCTGACTCTTCATAGTTAAACCACTTCCCAAAGACTGTTCTGTAAATTCACATCTTCACATCCTACATAGCTAAGCTCTTAAATGTTCCAAACACCACATACTGTGATCTTGGATTCGTACATGTTCCTTAAGAATTGCATAAAATCTTAAAAACAGTTCCTGGAGGTGATTGCAGGCAGAAATACTGAAAAAAATCAGTAAGATTCTGGTACTACGTAGCTTTTTAATTCACCAATCTTAGCTATGTAATGCCATAGCAATTAAATGCATTAATGCATCTTGGATTCTTTAAGAAATTCTGCTCCTGCTCTGCTAAATCAATCTGTCTTTCCATTTACCTGCCAGAACATACAATGATTACAGAGTAGTGTGGTCTGGTTATATCTGTGCTGTTTGTTGTTCTCCCCAGAAAGGGAACTAGCATGTATAGGAATTTGCTTTCATCCCTGTGATTCAAAATCGGGTAATATTTTGCTTCTGTGAGCATAAAGAGGAAAGTGCTGCTTGATGACTGATGTGCTTTGCCCCTGTACCTCATGTGGGCAGATGTGCTGTTGCAGATACTGTGATTTAGGGGTGTGGAGCCCTGTGTGAGGGAGGAAAGGAGCTTGTGGGGGAGACCAAGGTGGGCAGTGACAACAGGACAGCAGCAATTTGAAAACATAAGGAAGATGAAAATCCTGCTGGCTTTTGTTTCCTCTCAGAAAAGTAAATGATGAGATCATTCTCTGATCCTGAGTGTGGTGTCAGTGCAATAAATGAGAATCCTGTATGGTTTGAGACGAAATGAGTAATACGTTTTTTTTTCTTTTAAGATGCTGCATCTCTTGTAGGTAGTGAAAAGATCTTGATACCCACAGATAGTAGATCCTTTTCCAACTTGTGCAGAACTCTGTGACAGAGAGTGCATGTGGGGTTCCCCCTGTGCTCCTGTTCCTATCAACTAGGCATAAAAGTGTTTAATATATGCTGCAGCAAGTATCCTGTTTAAATTTCTCTCTTTTTAAGTCACTTAGATGTTCTTTTGCTTATTAATAAGCTGCCATGTATTGCCATGGGAATTTCATCATGCATTTAATGCCTCTGTAGTAGCTGTATCAAAAAGAAAAGTACAGTTCCCTTGTCATACATCTGTTACCTTGTACTTATATCACTGTCATCAAATCATTTGGGATCCTCTGTGTGCACAGCTGAACACTTATCACACCACCCTCACCACCTGATAAGTGACTGTTTTGTTTGACAGATGATGTCTCAGGCTGAGGGCCAGCAGAGAGACTTGATCAGGAGCATAGAATGCCTTCCTGTCTCTGGTCACCTTACATCCTTGGATCAAGACCTATTAATGCTCAAAGCAACTTCCATGGCAACCATGAACTGCTTAAATGACTGTTTCCATATTCTCCAGTTACAACATGCTTCTCAACAAAAGGGATCCTTACCAACAGGTGGGTGTAGGTGCTCACACAGAGCAGAACTCTTAACAAATACAAATCCTTCCCTTCTTGCAAAAATGTTTGTTCCACTAAATCCAGTTTTATGTAGGCAAAGAAAACTATTTTCTTGGGAGTTTTTCTAGAGCCCGACTTGCTCGTGTTGGATGGAACTCCATGCATGTTGTGTATTTTATTTAAAGTTTATTCTTTCAAAAAGGCAGGAGCTGCATAAATGTGACATCTAATTGTTGTACAGCATCTCACAGCAGAATAAACTACATAAGGCTACAACATGAAGGTTGCCCTTGGGATGTAACTGGCCACTCAGAAACAGTAATAGTAGAATGGGAATTTCATGGGATTGCACAAAGTAGGATATACAGTATCCAATACAACTCTGTCAAATTTCTTACTTTTTTTGGCACACTACCTATTGTAAGCATTTACATGCCTGTAGCTTCTATTTATAGATAAGCATTGAAACACATTTGCACAGGATATGTAGAGCTTTTACTAATGGTATTTATATAGCAGTGTTCTCATTTTGAGTTACTCTTCTACTCTGATCCATGGTCTCAGACCAGTGTTAACATTCCGTTCTGAGGCCAGAACAGACCTGTAAGCCAAATTGCTTAAAGGTTAAGGAAAAAAAAAGAAAATCTCTTAATAAACAACTGACCACCCCATCAAACAAACAAAACTCCCACAAACCTCAAACCCTGTTGCTCCTGAGTGTGGAATATCTGTATCCACAGGCAGCAGACAAATATGTTGCCACGTCTGCACAATTGATCACTTCCATGCAAGTAGGAGCTTAGCAGAATTGTTCTACCTAATTCATGTGCAGTCTCTGGAACTGAATGTGTTCCTTGTTGTTTGTAAATACTTCTGCATTTTATTGTGCCTTTTTCATGTGTTTACTTCATGGCTTTTTGTGAGTAAAACGCTTTTGAGGATGCTCAAATGCTTCTCTTGCACAACAGATTTTTAGATGTGGTAAGTATGTAACAAAGTACACTTATAAGTTGCCTCTTACTCTTATCTCTCCCATATTTCTGTTGTATTTGTGGTGCTTGCTTTGTCAGGGCATATTATTTCTGAATTTCTTTTTTCATCTGGGAAGCTAAATTAATGTTTTATAAAAGTATTAACTATATAACTATATAAAAAGTTTGCGATTCTGAAATCACCACCGGCATTAAAAAAGAATGTCTGAATGTATTTAAATGTAGGACAACATGACATGATGTAGAAAAGATTTTGAATTCAGACTGTTCTCTCCAATGAAACACTATACAATCTTACTAGGATCAGAAAAGCAGGTCATCATGCTTCACCTATATATGATTGAGGTGTAGCAGGAAGTGACAGAGACTTGTCTAATGTAACATCAGTTTAAACATGAAGTGGAAAAAAGTATTTGTCTGTTAAAGTGGTATTTGACTGCAAAGAATGTATTGGACAAGTGCTTGTCAGGCTTAAAACCCAAGAATTCAAAATCATGAAAGAGTGGCACTTTGCTATAAATGGTTAGATGACAAAAAACCACAAAAAATCAAACAAGAGCAAAAATACTGCCCCAACACATCAAAGTGTATCATGAATCACAAACTTAAATATGAACAAGAAAGTTTCAGCTATTCACTTTTCCCAAATTCAAGTCAAAAGTGTTGAAATGCACTGGATTTCACCAAAGGAAAAAAAAAAGTACTTTGTTATCATAAAGGTGAATTGCAACATTTGCAAGTCTTGAAGAACAATGTTGGAAGTAAAGATTCTAGACTCTGAGAGGTCTGTGTTATAGCAGGGGGAGAGTGCTGACAACTGTTAAAAAGAAATGGATTGAAGACTTTTTGGAGAGGAGGAGGTCACAAGTAAGGAGCATGGCTTGTGCCTATGCAACATAGTTGAGAGCTGATTTGAATATGCTCTTCCAGTAGAAGGGAAGTATTAAGGTGGTATCTTGTCCATTCACAAAGACTAAAGCACAGCTGGTAGCTCAGATCTTTGAAAAATAGCCTCCTAACAGCAGCAAAAGTTAAACAGAATATAATAAACAAGGTTATTTTAGATGTAGCTGATGGGCAACATAAGACAGTCCATTTGTTAAATTCAAGCTAATTCAGAGGCAGTGAGTATGGATTAAATGCAGCCTAGAACATGCAGTTAGAGATTAGTGTGTTGAAAGTTACAGCTTAGAAAGCAGGTGTTACAAAGAGGTTTTAAAGACGAGTAAAACCTTTTTGAAAAGTTAAGTGTGACAGTGACATTCTGAGCATCTTATTTTTTGACTTCTTAGAAACTTTGTTTAAATAGCTTAAAATGGCTCAGGAATTCCTGTTTCTTATTATATGAAGGATTAATGAGTAATAGACTATGAAAATAAACGATCTTGCTGAGGGAAAAATTGTCTTGTCTCAATAGTAAAGCTGGACTTTTTTCCTGCCCCAGTATTTTCTTGGTGAAAATGCTGCTGTTTATCTGAATTAAGCTTACTCTTCCTTTTGTGGTTGAGGATGTGACCTAGTTCCAGGTAACAGAGGTCTGAAAAGAAAGGATTATGTATCATATAGGAAGAGACTACAGACACCTCAGTGTAGGTTCCTAAGCACAGGGAACTGCTGTGTGGTGGTAGAAATACTGTTTTCCTAATAAATTATGTGTTTGCAACCCAGCCAAGATGGTTTGTCAGTTTGTGTATTCTTCAGTAAAAACTGATTGGAATCACCTGCACATTTATTACCCTTTGAAAAAGAATGGAACATTTGTATAATTAATGAGGAACCCGATATGTTCTGATAAATTAACTGGGAGTAACTAGAGATGCTGGAATCATCAGGTGGGTAATAGGTTTCCAAGCCCTGCAGTCTTCTTTTTTTTTTTTTTTTTTGACAACTATTATTTATTCAACAGTGTGTGCCTGCCTTCTCTGCAGCTGAGGAAAAACAAGCACCTTCTCCAGAAAAAACAATGGCAACACAACTTCCACTTTAACTGTTTTTTTGTCTAGAACTGAGCTATGTTTGAGAAGCCAATATGTGAAAAGCAACTATTTTTCTTATACCAATTAAAGAAAACTGTAAGGGTTACTTAACATTCCTGTGGTACTGGGTTCCCCCTGAAGTGTCTGATTACACCTTTCCTGACACCAACTAGTTTCTCCAGCCCAAGTTGCATGTATTACAGCTCGCCAATCGCAGTGTTTGTGCTAATGATCACTGAAGGTGGTGTCTCATTGCACCACCTTTGTTTAGTGGCTGCTGGAGGCATTGGCTGCAGGAGGAATTGGCTGCTTTTAGCTTATTCCATAGCAAGATAGCTCTTTTGTGAAGAACTGCTGTTTACTGACCTTGCAGAGGATGAGCAAGTTTCAGCGCAAACTTTCCTTTGCTTCAGGAACGACAATCAGTTGGTTGGAACCGAAGATCTCCCTGGCAAACCACTTCAAAAATGGAGCAGCTCAGAATTTCCCAGCAGAGATAAACAAGCCAGGATCTGTCAGAGAAGAGCAATCCATTGCAGAGCCCTGCCAGCTAACAAGGGTAAGGTAATGTGAACATCCCATTTCTGTGGGGAATTATTTGGAGGAATATCTGTAAATGTTTCAATCATATTATGTGAAAATGATTTAATGACAGTTATACTTTTGATTAGCTGTGTTGGAGGAGGAGTGAGTACAGTTGCAGTAAATGAAACTCTCCATCTTGTTTTTCAACAATTTTTTGCTGCTTTGGGTAACTAACTGTCAAGTGGAGGGAGCCAATTAGAATGGTAATGCAAGGTGTTGAAATAGGCAGAATTCCTTTGCATTTTGATCTAAAACAATTATATAATGAAATGCAAAAAACCTAACTGAAATTCATGACACTCTCAAAATGGGCCCAAGAAATGCCTAAGCAGACAAAACCCAGTATTGCTGGTCTTCAGCTATTGCATGTCCCTGTCTTTCTTTTCTAGGTCTTGCTACATCTGTTTTTCTTAATCTGAGCAACTCTCATCACCTGACTTCAGGATGGCTTAATGCATTTGAAATACAGCTACAGTCTGTACCATTATCAGCTACAGTCTGTATCATCAGAACTGACAAAATTGATTTGCATTGCAAAATACTAAAGTAAAAGAGCAGCAGGGATTATGATGAAGAACATGTTTTCCTAACAAAGCTAAAAAATCTTAATTACATTCTGCTTATGCTAGTTGGTTTCACACAGTTGTTTTTCACAATGACACAGTCTCAGCCAAAATGTGCTGTTTGTGTCTTTGAAATAGCACTGGCCTATCTTGGAGCAAAATCAAAATGGAAAAAGATTTTTCTAGAAGGGTCAGAACAGTTACTATGAAGTTAAAAAAAGAAAAGATGTCACAAAGCTAGGAACTTTCAACTAAATCACATAATTCCTTCCAATAATTAAGCAAGTTACAGTTTGAGTACTTGATGTATTTGGGATATGACTGGTGCTATCACTGCCTGTAGGTATTTTCAACTCCCTTATTTGTGGTAGCAGAACAGCATAGCTTCCTTGGAAAGGAGTCACCTCTGTGATATTACAATTTTCATCAGAATTTGAGCTCTGTGTGCAGGCTTGGCCTCCAGTTTTTGGTAGTTTAGTGTTCATAAATCTGCCTTGAGCTAGGGCAGCTGCTTCAGGACAAAGGGCTTTGCATAGGCAGAAAGACATTGCTGCCTTCCTGTGGCATTCATCCCCCCTCCCTTCTGAATCTGCCTCCCTCCAGCTGTTTGCCCCAGGGGGATGCAGCTCAGAGCCCTAGGAGTACCACCACTCCTTCTGCCTGAAGTGTTTGGCTTTCAGCTTGTGGTGTGATGGTTGTTAAAATGATGCTGATGTAATTTTTACTAACCTCTCTGCTTTAGTTGTACAGACAACCAGCACGTGTAGTGTGCGTATGTGTGGGGTTTTGTTGTTGTTTCATAAAACTACTCCAAGTTACTTCCACCTCTTCCTTCACTGCTACATACTGGCTCCTTTAAGGCATCACCAGCAGCAACATGATACTGCTTGTGAAGAGCAGCTTGTAGATACGAGGCACAGTGGTAGTCAGGTAACTGGGAGCTACCATTTGGTACAGCCTGTGGAGTAATGATGGCAGCACTGGAAAGCCTGAAGTTTTATGGAGGGATGTTATTGAGGTGGTTGGAATTTATGGCAGTTTTTCTTTTGCTGTTTCTGTGTGTGTGGATGCTTACCATTCTGTATGCTCACAAAACTTACAGAAAAACAGGTCATAATTTCTTTTAAGCTTTTTGGCTTTTTCTGTGACCTGTGTGAGAGATGTGTGACCCTGAATCCTCTAGATGGAATCTGCACTGAGTTGTCTTAATATCCCTTCAAATTCTTCAGCCATTGCTTATCTTGGGAGTAGATTCCATTTTGTAGCTCTTTGCAGCAATTTGTTTAGTCTTTTTTCATACATGGACAGTTAAATACAATGTAAAGTCCTTTTTGAACACAGTCTGGCCAGTCATGTCTTTGAGCTGAGTTTATGGCTCTTTTTGCAGGAACCTGAAGAAATAGATCCAGATGAGGAGCTGGAGGATATCTGTGATGATAAAGAAGATGATCTAGGAGCGGTGGAAGAGCAGCGCAGCGTTATCTTGCATCTCTTGTCTCAGCTGAAACTTGGCATGGACTTAACAAGAGTAAGTAACTGAAGTGTGAAGACTGACTGCAGTAAAAGTGAAGTATCATTTTTAAACTCAACTCCTGTAGTGAACAATGTTTTTTGTGTTGTATTAAATTGTGGCCTGTAGAAGCTTCAGGTCCCAAGACCTGATGTCCCAGTTTGAGGCAGGTTTAAGTGGAATGGGTTGAGGAAGGGGGTTTTCTTTAATGCAACTTTTATTATCTTCTTTTTGTGTTTTCTACTGTGTTTTTGTTGCTTTTCCTGTAATGGCCTGTTGTGTTTCCTGTGTTTGCACCTGAGTCTTCTCATGCTGTTTTCTACAGCCTTCTCATATTTTTCTTTCTGCTTTCCTTCCATGTTCTCTTTTCAATCCTGATAATGCTTTTTCACACAACTTGCATATCCCTACACCTGTATTCGTGCTACTTCTGAGAAGTTTTCTTTTGGTTCCCAATTGTTGACCCTCCTGCCTCTTTCCTATCGTCATTTCTGTATTTGCTCACAAGCAGACAGGAAAAAAGTTACGCTGGAGAGAATTGAACTTGACACTTGAGTGCAGATCTCTAAAGCAAGAAGCTTGGAAAACTTAACACTCAGTTGCTAAATAGACAACTTGGGCAGCAAATCTGGGAAAATCAGATGGCTGCCAGCTTATATATATATATTGTTCAATTCATTACTTTGAATACTTCTTACCATAAGTACTAGGCACTTCTAAAGAAAAAAATGGATTTAAGAAAGCCATGGAATGAGGGAAACACTGTCTCTCTTGGAATGATGGATTATAATTATTTTTTAAAGCTATTTTTTGGGCACTAGCTACATAGTCCCTAAAAACACTTACGTTGGGCAGCTTGCGTTTCACAACTTGAGAGGGGAGGAAAAAAGGTGGTATGAACAGGCTCTGCTGTCTGTCTGTCCAACTTAAACCCTTGCTGCTTGACCACGAATCAAGTCATTATTTCACTTACATTGAAGATTGGATTTGGGATAGCTTTTTCTCTTAGTTGGAACAAATTATCAAACTTTCTCCTAGCTGTGACTTTTGGCTCTGTGTAATTGTCTTTAGTTCAGAGCAGGCAGAACACTGAAGTGGACAAGCCTGACTTCAAAACAGGTAATGATGTTGTTAAAATTGTACTTTAGCATCAGGATACTGAATTGAAAAGCCACTTTAATACTCCAGATTGGTGTTGCCAGAACATGGCAAAGGTATTCAGTTTAACTTGAATGTCTAGTAAGAGTCTTACATCTGTGCTCTTTCTGTTTGAGCACAGCTCTTTTAAATGGACTATCTTCATGTCATGGTTGAGACACCCTGTGTTGCTGTTTACAAAAGATAATTGTATGGGGTTAGTTCCCACTACAAGGAAGGAAAAGACTGATGATACCCACAACCTCTCACTCTAGTATTGCTTTTTGGCTCAGCAAAGGACAGAGTGCTGGTTTTTAGTGCCTGGGAAAGCATAAGCTCAGAGGTACAGGATCAACCTATGTTATGCTACTTCTTGTGGATGCTTGTATTAGTTTCTGTGGTGAGAGAGATTCTGCAAGCTTTCCGGACCTGTCATAGCTTCCCAGCTTTTCTCTCCTGTAGACTATACCTTTCCTAACTTCTGCTCCGAACCATCTTTGCTATATAATTTGAGTTCCTCCAGGCTTGTTTTCTCCTCCACAGACATGGGACACATTATCTATCTGCAGCTCTTCTGTGTTTTTGGGGATTTTTTTAGCTATGCTCAGTTCCTTTCTTTTCTTTAGTCTTAATAATACTCATTATGCTTTTTTCACCTTGTAAATTGCTTTTCAGAAACCTCTGATCACTGTATTTTGCTCACATCTTACAAGAGAAACAAGAAAGTTCAGTCTGAAACTGTAGTGTCTGAAACAGGGCAGAATCCCCCTCCCAAGAACTTCCCTAATAAAATACCCCTCTCTTTGTTTTACTAACCAGAGCATTCTGGGTTTTCTTTTATTTCAGGTGGTTCTCCCCACTTTCATTTTAGAGAAGCGGTCGTTGTTGGAGATGTACGCGGACTTCATGTCCCACCCCGACCTGTTCATTGCAATCACGGACGGCAGCAGCCCTGAGGAGAGGATGATCCGCTTTGTTGAGTATTATCTCACCTCCTTTCACGAGGGTCGCAAAGGAGCCATTGCAAAGAAACCCTACAACCCCATCATCGGGGAGACCTTTCACTGCTCCTGGAGGATGCCCAAGAGCGACGTGGCCACTGATGCTGGCAGTACCTTCTCTGCTCACTCCCCCTCAGAGCAAGTAACTCTGCCTAAAGATATGGAAGGCCAAGAAGAGCTGGACTACTATACAGTAAAATTTGTAGCTGAGCAGGTGTCCCACCATCCTCCCGTCTCAGGGTTTTATGCCGAGTGTGTAGAGAGGAAGATGTGTGTCAATGCCCATGTCTGGACAAAAAGTAAATTCTTAGGAATGTCAATAGGAGTGACGATGGTTGGCGAGGGTGAGTGTAACTTGTGTCTTTGATTTATATCAGAAGGATGTTAAAATATTATTAGGTAATTTGATGTTTCATTCCTCTGGCAGAAATATGTAGGAATACTGCTTGGTAGTTTTGGTTAAGAGATTTAAAAAAAAATTACAATAATCTGCTTGCAGAAGATGTCAGTGGGTTTCCAGAATTTTTTTTCCCCATACTACTTTTCCCTTGTGGCCAGGAGGGGCAGGAGTATCCTGGGGTGCATAGGGAAGAGTGTGGCCAGCAGGTCAATGGAGGTGATCCTCCCCCTCTACTCAGCCCTAGTCAGGCCACATCTGGAATACTGTGTCCAATCCTGGGCTCATCAGCACAAGAGAGACAAGTTGCTACTGGGGTGGGTCTCCAGCAGAGGCCACAAAGATGATGAAGGGTCTGGGGGATCTCTCTGATGAGGTGAGACTGTGGCAGCTAGGCCTGGTTAGTCTAGAGAAGAGTGTATATTGCCCAGTAACTGGGAATTCCAAGCACTTGCATGTAAACTCACACACTGGACAAGGGAATGGGAGGGGATGTGGAAGGCACATCTTGATGCTTTGACTGTACCAGGTGATGTCTGATGTCTTTTCCAGGGCCTTTCTCAAATCAGGTCATAACTTTTCATAATTTCTCGTGTTGTGTTCATGTAACAGCAAGAGGTAGATCTTGTGGGTTAGTTTTTTGTAAGAATGAAACAGATCCATATATCTTAACTCAAAGATTCTAGTATTTCATGAGACCCTTGATATTTATTGCAAAAGCTGCTGTTGGAGAATCCTCAATTGAGTTTACCTTGGCAGAGAGGTGCAGTAAGGAGAATTGTCTCTGCTACCTGCCTTTAGATAGGGTAAGGTGTATTATAGGAGGAAAACCAGGCATATTTACCTTCCTCAGGATCTCCAGTTCATGGAATTCATTTGTTGTTTCCTTTTGTCAGCATTAAGCCTTCTCTTGCTGCGCTCCTGAGCCATCAGTAAAAAGAGTGAGCAGCCCCTTTAAGTACTACTAGGAAGTATGTTCACAGCACAGTATTGTAGTTTGTGGAGCAATATTACTAGGATAAGTGTTTTTTTCCCAAAAGAAATATAGACACTTGTTACTCAGGTTAGTACTTTCAGGAAAATGCTTGTACCTACAATCTACTAAATGTCACTTCTGTGGTTTTTATTTTTTGCTGTGAGGAGCTGTGAGGAAAAGTAATCAAATGTAGTATTGACTATCTGTTTCAACAGCTTGTTTGGCCTCTTCTGTAATGGTCCTGATTTACTGATTCTTGTCTCTCTTCACTCAGGTCTCCTGAGTCTCTTGGAACACGGGGAAGAGTACACGTTCTCTCTGCCCTGCGCATACGCTCGGTCAATTTTAACTGTTCCCTGGGTAGAGCTGGGAGGAAAAGTCAATATCAACTGTGCAAAGACTGGGTATTCTGCAAGTATTAACTTTCACACCAAGCCCTTCTACGGTGGCAAATTGCATCGGTGAGAACATTTGCTTGTTTGTTTGAAATGAGATTGATCTCTCAGTGCAACACGCATTGTAAGTGCACTGCAGGGAGCGTTGTCCTAAGATGTCTGTGTAAGAAATAAAAGACTATCAAGCAGCTCATAGAAAATCTCTGGGTAAAAATATCTTTTTTAAAGACAAAAAATGGTAGTTCTTGTAGTGGTAGTTCATGTGTGTGCATGTTTGAAAACTAACTTTTAGTAAGTGTCTGCATAGTTGGTGCAAAAGGGGTTTTTTTAAACATTTTATGCTAAGATGCTACAGATGACCCTTGTGCTAATATAGAGACAATTAATTGAAGAAGGAGCAAATCAGGTAGTAGACACACAAAGAGCATCTGATTTCAGAGCATTTTGCTTTCAGCTGTTTACTGCATAGAGTTTATTTAAATGTTTCTTAGAAGGAATTTGTTGGTGGACATAATGAAATACATAACAGCCTAGGACATCAGAATTTCCTAGATGTGGGTTGCTCTCACAGATTGCAAAAAATCAGCAGTCTTTCTAAATCACTTTTTCTGGAACAGTAGGGTAAGGCTGTATTTGTTGCTTAAAGAATACAAAAAGACACCCCCTCACCTTGCCCCACAAATTCCCATGCATGCTTTGAATTTAAATTTGAAGTATAGTTCTCCTGTCCCAGTGGCATCTGGAGAAACAAAGCTTATGTGAAGTTCTCTTTCACTTAGTGCAATTTGAAAGTGACACATCATTTAGAATTTTTTCCCATTGCTTACAATGTACCTTCCACCTTGCAATAGCTGCTCTTGTGCCATAAAAAATAAGTGATAGGATGTACTTTTAGTTCAATGATTTAATTTTGGAAACTATTTTGTTATTTGTCTCGCTGAAATTAGTCACAGGTGTGAGGTTTTTTTAAAGAGAGATCTCTTCAAGGTACTGTAACTATTGAAAATTTGACTTGATGATGGTTGGACATTGCCAAAAGAATCTCTTGATGGGGAAGCAGCAGTGTTGTCATGGTTACCCAGAGCACAAGTGAGTTGCTATGACAATGGTATAGATTTTTTTTTTTTTTGTAGTGTGACCCTTGTTGTGAGACCTCAGCTGGATATTGGCTCCTTGGTCCTGTACCTCTTTAGCTGGATGAAACAGAGGATAATGATAATGAACAGCTAGACATATATCCGTCATGCCAAGCTTACAAATAACTGCCAGCAGATTTTTATCAGTGGTACTAGTTCAGGCAGATACTGTGCTCTGCAATGCTAGGAATGGGTGTGTGTCATAAAACAATGCAACTTAGAGAAATACAGGTGTAATTACAGTTTACTGGAGCTGGTCAACACTGCATCTTAGCAGTGAGTGATACAGCTTTGTTTACTTTAGGCTGAGCACAGACAGTAACTTTTAGGATTGATGCTAAAATACTGCATGTCAGGATGGGCTTGCTACCACACAGTGCTTGGAAAACATGAAGTTCTTAAAGTTGTGAAGATGTAATTGCAGAGTCCAACTGGGCTGGTGCCTGGGATCCTGTGGATTCAGGCTGTTTGTGGATCTCCTGGGAGGAGGACAGGGACTCCACCATGTGTTTTGGTGGCATGTGGAAGTCATGGGATGAAAAGCAGCACAAAATGAAGGCTGCTTGCTTGTCACTCACTCTTTCAGTTGTTTTTAGTAATTGTTAGTGCTTGTTAACTTCTTATAAATATGCTTTTATTACTTATGTTTTCTTCAATGAATCTTAAATTTTTGTGACAGCAGCACAGCAGCAGTCTGTCTGGGGTTTTTTAGGGTATTCCTAGTGAGGTTAAATTAGGTTTGAGCTGCTGGACCATGATGTGGCAGAATTCTTGGCTGCTGCCTCCTGCTGTGAACTGGCTGTGAGCTTTCCCTGCTTGCCCTGGGGATTCCCTGCAGGTCTGATTTGGCTGGCATCCAGTATCTCTGTGCTCAAGGTCTGACCTGTGATATTTATTTCATTGCTTGAGAGAGCAATTTCTTTGTTTTGATGCCAGGCTCATGGAGGACAGGTCAGTGCAGGCACAGCAGGAAATTGCCAGTGCACGTGGAAGAAGGGAGGTGGCATTTGTGTCCTGTGCTCCCTTCTTCCTCTGAGTGTGGCGCCACACAAGGTGGGAGCACAGAAGTGCTGCTTTCCCACTCTCCTATATGCAGTCATTCCAAGGCCACAAGAGCAAGGCAGTCGTGTCCAAGTCAGCTGTTCTTTGCTGCACACAAGGGAAGTGTGGAAGGAGATGTATGTAGCCTATGCTTTGTGTGGGCACCGATGAAATGCAGGAAGAGGAGCTGGGGAGTGGTGTTTCAGGGAGCTTGTGTACAGGTAATTGCAGTTTAATTGGAGCTGGAGGTAGTGTCCTTTGTGAATCCTGCAGCACTTATGAGTAAGATTGTCTCAAGTCTGGTTTGCATAGTGTGCTCACCCTTTTCTTTTGTTTCTAGGAGAAAAGTTTCATTTGAGAGTGGTAATTTGCTTGCTGAGCAGTGCTTCACACTGGGTCAGGATGAAGTGGGTATCAGGAGGTCTTTGGACATGTCTCAGTGTTAAGAAGGAAAATATGCATCAGTGTGTGTAATTATGGTGATACTCAAGCATTGTGCAACACTTTTAATGAAATATTGCATGTTAGAAGGACTTTTTTTTATCTTGTTATTGGCAGAGGTTTCTGGGGAAGAGACAGGAAACAAAAGCAGTTCTCCTGACTCCTAGTTTCCTACCTTGCTTTCTGCCTTTGTGTGTCTGCTGATTATCTCAGCAGTATAAAAATTAAACCACCTACATATGGACAACATTGAAATGTAGATGTGAGATAAAGTGCCAACAGGTAGTGAGATACATTCTTACTACAAGTATTTTTTAAGTTCAGCCATGTGTCTGATGTGATGTTTCAAGTGGAAGTGATCAACTGCTTGTTACATTTGAACCAGTCTGTGGTAGTTTTGTTTTCAATTGCCTTAAAAGGTTTGAAATAAGCTTAAGCTAAAGCTAAAAATGGAGTTTCCTGGGTAATATGAAGAGCACTAGAGCAGGGACTGAAATTCCCTTTGAGCTTCTCCTTACAAATGGAATTCAAGTAATTTTTCAAGGCAGTGTGACAAGTTTGCAAACTCATTAGGAACTGAGTGATTATACAGGGAATAGTCCTTAGGTGTCTTCAGCCTTTTAAAAATAAATTTCTTTCCTAGAGTCACAGGTGAAGTGAAGCAGAACATGACAAACACGGTGGTATGCAGAGTGCAGGGGGAGTGGAACAGTGTGCTTGAGTTCACCTACAGCAACGGGGAGACAAAATACGTGGACTTGACGAAGCTGTCTGTGACAAGAAAACGAGTCCGGCCCCTTGAGAAGCAAGGGCCCTTTGAATCGAGGTAGAGTATGTGCTGTCTGACCCTTTTTGTCCAAAGCAGTCTGGTGAGTGCCTTAGGAAAACCTGCAAATGTAGATATTGTTTGTGGATAGTGCTTAGCAGCAATGATCTTAACTTTTTTATGTTCTTAAAAATAAAGAGCATAGTAAAAAGTGCAAAACCCAAGTGCAGGCACATGGTTGTTTATCTTGTCTCTTATTCATGAAGAGCTGGGTTTTTTTGAGTTCATAAAGTGCCTGCTAAAACAGAGCCTCTGTATTTGTTTCATTTGTCAGTTGGGCAGCAGGGCAGCTCCTGACATGGGACATCATCAAAGAAAGTGCTTGTTGAATAACACTTCCATAGCAGCTTTAAAGGGTTGACAGACAGATAGTAGATTGGCACTGCCAAAGCTTCAGGGCCGTTCCTACCTGCTCCCAATTGCTGGCATAGCTGTGCACCCTTACCTGTGCTACAGCACTGTGTTCTGAACTGGGCTGGTTTGCCATGTGCGACTGGAGGGAGTGCTCCTGTTCTGAGAGAACTGCCTGCAGTGATCCTGTAGTTTGAGGTGGCAGGCTGAGAGCTTCTGAACAGCAAAGTTACCAGTTTGTTTTGTAGGAGGCTGTGGCAGCATGTGACAGAGTCTCTGCGGGATGGAGACATCGACAAGGCAACAGAGCACAAGCGAGCCCTCGAGGAACGACAGAGGAATGAAGAGAGGCTTCGTGCTGAAACAGAAACACCTTGGTGTACTAAATACTTCCTTAAAGAAGTAAGTTCCTGACCAGTTAGCTGTTGATGAAGGCAGAAGCAGAGCTATTATGAAAGTAGGTGCACGCATGAGTCTGTATGTTGTCAGAATACAGTATTTGGCCTTAGATCTGAGTTTTAGCTCCACAGGATTCATAGGAGTACATAAGAACTCCTATGCATGTAAAAAGGTGTGACTTCATGCTTCACTTCTCAAACACTTTGGTCATTCCCTTGCATCAAAATGTTTGCCAGTTTTGTGGTCGAGTTTCTTTTACCGAGCACTTCCTCGGTGGAATGTGGAAAACAGCTTTGCATGCACATGTGTAGATAGACTGCAACAGTAAATACCCAAAGAAAGTAGTCTGTAGTACTGATTTTGCTTGGGTTGTAGCTGTGTGTACCCAACATGTTAATGTTAGCAAGAAGAAACACGAGTTTATTCTCAAACTTTGTTGTCCTTTTGTGTTACATTTTGAATGAAGTCTTTTTGTTCTGTGGCTCAACCTGTACTTCAATAATCCTAGTAGTAATAATATAGTAAGACTTTAAGTGAACTGCAGCCTGCCCAGGAGGCTTGAGGGCTGCTGGTATGATAACTTTGAAATAGGCTATTGTTGTGATCCACATGATAAGACTCTATTGTGTGGAAAGCTTTGATGAGTTCTTTACAAAGGGGGTGGACTTGATTAAAATTTATGCTTTAGGAGTCTAGATTCTCCTTACAGATAAAGTGAAAACACTGCAGTAAAGTAATTCCCTCTTTTCCCCATATCTGTGATCTATTAAGTGTTTAGAACACAGGTTAAAAAGTTTATTTTTTGTTTGTTTTTTTTCCCCCTGTTTTGTTTCATAATGTTAGCTTCAATAAAGGTTTTTGTTCTGTAAAGCTGTGTTAGTATAATTAGCTCAGACTTAGGTAGTTGTATTGTTGGTATCTAGATTTAGAAAAGATGAAATTCTGTTTCTAGCCCAAGACACGGATGTACTCATAAAATGTTTAAATGTAGTCCTGAGCTACTTAATTTCTGTGTAAGCTGCCTCTCTGCTGGCTGCTTATTTGGCTTCTTAAAGTAATTTGGATCACAGAGTTGAGAAGAGTGTTTTTTCTGACTGGGTTTATTACAAATGCAGTTGGCTCCCAGAGAATGCTGTGGCTCGGCAAGAGCCTGCCCATGTTCTGGAGTAGTGTCAGGAGCCTGCAGTGCTGGTCTCTTTGCCTTAGTCCGTGGGAGTTAAAGGTGGGGAGTTATGTCCCTCTGGTTTTCACTGCTATCAGTCTCATAGCTGTGTGAAGGTCTTGATTCTAACCATATTTTCTCTTTAAATTTCAGGGAGATGGTTGGGTTTATCATAAACCCCTGTGGAAAGCAGTCTCTGCTGCACAAACTCAACAAATGGACACTAACTAGAAAAAACCTGCTTTAAGATGAGCTTTCTGGTTTTCTTCTCCTTTTCCTCTGTTTCTCAAAACACAGTATCACACAGAGTGTCCCCTTTTTATGTAATTGTGCAAGTTTAAATGAGCATAAGGAAATAACTATACTAGGGCACTTTAAAGCTATTTAAAAAAAAAAAAAAGGTAAAAATCCAAATTGTAGAGACAAACTTGGCAGGTACATTCAACCACCTTGTTTTTTGTATGATCCAAGAGATTTTATCTGCATTGTGTAAGATTCTTCTGAGTAGATCTGATTGCAAAAGCTGCCTAAGAGAAGAAGGAACTGTTGGATTTTGAAGTGACATTGGAACTCTTTTGGATTCTGCATCAAGCTCTTTAATAACTGAAACCTTCTCAATACCCACGTAGACAACAGCAACAAAAAATTGTTGCTTTTATGCCCAGTAATTAACCTTTTTGGTGAAAACTGGAAGGGTGTTTGGAAGATGTGCCTGAAATCAGTATTAAGAAAAAGCTGGATCACGACGACCTTTTCTTCAGAGAGAACCTGTTGCATGCATTGGAGGAATATGGGATACATGTAAAGACTACTTTTCTTTTTTATGGATTTATAAAAGCAATTAGACATGTAACCATGGAGAAATTTTTCCTCTGAAACATTTTAATATACTTGAAATAATTGACTTGAATTGGAAAAGTAATTTGAACACTTTTCAACTCTAATTTTATTAAATCTCTTTGAGTGACTGATTTTTCTCAAGTTACAATGTAATGAGGTTTGGCCTGTTTTTTCTCCTCCAACTTCTCTTCCTGAGGACTAAGGCATTCAAAATGAACAAAAATGTACAATTTTTGTATTTAAATTTCTCTGCCCATCTAATCATCTCAGAGATGAAGTATCAGTGTTACAAGCTGTCCTTTGGATTGTTTTGTTTTTTCTCCTGTGGTGTTGTTCAGAACAAAGCAGTGAAATGTGACCTTGAATACATGGACTGTACGTCCTGGTTTTTCATCTTACCATAAAAAACCCCAAACAACTGATTATGCTGAGGACTGGGTAATGATTTGAAACACAATCCCTTATCAGGAAACTGTATTCAGGTACAAACATCCTTTTTTTTTAATAACTATTTTATTGAAGTCTAAGAATTGCTGGCAATTAAGAATAGTACTTACTATGGCTTTCGTTATTGTTGTAACTACAAGCTACCTTAATTTTTCCAACAGTGGTGCCTTACTCTGTTTTTTCTTCTGATGTAGTCTTCCAATGAGTGTATATAACATTGTCTGCCACTTCCCAGCCATGGCAATGGCTGCACCTGATCTAGCATCATGAGAACTCACGATTGTGTGATCTGGTAAGATGTTTTCCATGGAGAAGATGCAAGTGTAAGAATGCATCAGAAGGTTTAAATAACCATGTTGACTTTCAACACAAACCATAAATCTTGCAAAAAAAGAAAAAGAGTTGGGTTTATGCACAACTGTTTTGATCCTCTTGTACTTTTTTTTGCTGTGAAATGCACTGAGATCTCAATGCGAGTCATAGTCTGTTTGTGAGAAGTGGGGGGGGGAATAATAAAACTACAAAATTGATCATTTGTTCTGTCTGATTTCCTAGAGATCAGGTGACCAGGAAGAGTAAGTTGCTATTATCTTTTATGCTGGAGATCTGTCTGGGCTTTCCTTAGTCACAGAAGTGGCATATTTTGGCACTGTGTGCTTGAGTTGGAACTATATTCTCCAGCAGAAGAATGTTTTAGGCCCTACTTGTCTTGTTTGTGATATTCTATCCAACCATCCTGTTGTGATAGTTTTGGATATCCATTGGGCATTTTCATGTTTAACCAGGAATAAAAATAAAAATTAAAACACTGAGATTAGTTTGTCCTTGTTTCTGGGTCTGCAGCACATTTGGGTTGTGCTCCAGATCTGGAGCAGGAATCATGGTGTAACGTGAATCTCTTCTGTGGTAGCTGCACCAAACTGGGGTTGGTAGAGAAACAAAATAAATTAACACTGTATGTGTTTCATAGTGGTTTTGTCTGTTACATGGCACATTTGATTTAAACAAACAGCAAGGGCTGTGGTGCAAGGTCCAGCTTTTAATATTGCAGTGATTAGAGCAAAAATAAACCTTTTTCAGCTGAACATACTCCAGGGATCAAACTTGTGCTTAACTAAAATAGAGACTTATGACTCAGCCACTGAGTTCTGCTTAAAATTTTGATTTGGGAATTTGTCAAGGTAATGGCTGTAAATAGGACTGAAAAGCTCCCATGTTGATCATAAACCCATTTGTGTTCCTTATATAATTTTATTAGTCAAGTTATTTCTCTTCCTCCCTCATCTGGTATGCTTGTGGTTTCACACTAAGAAAGCTGTTGCTAATTTTGGTGTGTAAAAATAGACCCAATGCTGAAGAAGTAGTTTTATAAGACACATGAAACTATTTCTTTTAACATGGGAATGCTGCTAGGAAAAAAAGAAGGTAAGGCCTTTGCTCAGATGATCACCAGAACTGGAATGGTTCCTGATGTGGATTTGATTGGGATGCAAATTCTATTGCTAGAAACAAAGGATGTAGTTGAAAATAGTTTCAAAGAAAATCTAGCCACTGAATATCCAGCTTAAATTGTAACTGTGCTTCTTCTGAGAGTCATAAGCACCCTGTGGACTAATGGATGTATTTTTAACTCCGACCAGATTTGATTCTCTTGTATAACTGGTGTTGTTTCCGTCTTGTACCTTCTGGAGCAAAGGGAAGTGTTCACTGCTGCTTCCTGTGTAGATTCTTGCTAGAACCACAGTATGTTCAACAAGGAGCATGGCAAAATGTAGGATTTTGGCTTATTTTCCTTTCTGTCTTTTTGGCTTGATTGGGTTCCACTGAAGTTAAGAGCAAAATTGTGATTGATCTCAGTGAGTTTAGGCTCCCTGAGTTATAAACAGATCTTGAAGCTCAAATGAGTGTGTCTCATTAGAGGTGCTGCTGCTGCTCATGGAGAGGAGCAGCCTGCTGCTCATGGAAAGCAGAGTGTGACAAGTCACTCCTGTTTAATGCAGGCATTCAGGCGTGTGATCCTGATGGATTTGTGTTTTATGGGAAAAAAAAAAAAGCAATATGCAAATCTGGTTGTTCAAGATTTTAGGCATGGAGAGGGGAATAGATTATATTTTTCATCATGTTTATGTATAAACTATCAAACCTAGGATGCAATCTGTCTCCCCAGGAAAATTTGTATTTCAGCCATCAGAATCAGAGGTGTAACCTTCAGTGTCTAGTTTGCACAGACTGATCCCCCTCTGTCCCTGTCACCTGTGGGAAGAACAGGTCAGAGTGTCATTTAAAGCCTCTTGAGCCAAATGTGGAAGACAAGGTGAACGTATTCATCAGTGTATCCAAACTTGATGCAAAAATTGGTAGAAGAAAATTCTGCACAAATATTATGGGAAGGAAAAGTTGGACAGCCTGGGGGGAGCTCAGTGTGTTCCCATAGATTTTTATCTTCATGATAAAAAAGCTTCCCCATGGGTTAGAGCAGTGGTTAATATATTAAAGAAATGAGACTAAAGTCAGGTGGGTGGAAAAGGTGGGTTTGTGGGGAAATGGGGACGATGTGATTGAAGAGAAAAGGGTTATTTTGAGAAATTGTAATTTGACAGGAGGCAGCAGCCAAGTGAAGATTAATGAGAATGACAGGTGTGGTCACAGTTGCATGTGGAGACTTGCATGTGGTAGCTAAGCACATTTTTTGTTACTTATATTTGATGTAACCTAATTCATTCCCCTTCTGTCCTTTGAAGGGTTTAGGGAAAATCTGGTTCTAGGCTTTTAATTCAGGAGCTGCAGAAACACTCCAAAGAGGTGGAAACAATGTATGGGTTGCTGCTGTCACAGCTGACCATTTTAGAAAACAAAACCAGCCCTGCAGATCTGCTTCCTGGCTCTACATCAGGGAGCATCAGCAGTAGAAAGCTCATGTTGTGCAGTTTGCTCCCTTCCCCCCTTTCAGGGCAGATCCATGCTGAGCAGGACAGTGCTCTGAGGGCAGAGCTGGAGAGTGAGCAAGGAGTCCAGCAAGAACTGATGCAGCCACTGGAACTTAGAAATCATCCCAGTAAGGTCACTGCTCTGGCACCAGATCGGGTGTGACCGTCCCACCCCTAGCCTTACTGGGATGCAGAGAGCACAGAGGGCTTCAAGACACACTGTGTAAAAACATGCTCTGCACAGCTTGCACAGCCACCGGGGTCCTGCTGCTTCACAACAAGCTGGTGTTACTTGTGGCACTGATGTGGCTTCTGGCCACACACTGTCCCTGGCTGAGGCCAATCCTCTTGGATTATCCAGATGCCTAGTAACACACTTGTGTTGGCTGCTCCTGGGAATGGTGTGCTCTGTGCTGTCATGCTTTCCCAGTGCTAACCCAGGGGTCGTCAGTCACGCTTGGATTTAATCTGTGCAGAGATGGGGCGTGCCACACAGAAAAGCAGGGCCAAAGTCTCAGCAGGTGACGTCCTTGGAGAAGGAGAGGACACTAAACAGATGTAAGGGCAAGAAAATGCAAGTGCTGGACATTACTTCATCAACCCCATTTCTCCTGCCTCCTCTCCTCAGTGTGGCAGCCTGTCTCTGGACTCTCACACCAGTATTCTGGTTTAGACCAGTTTGAACCAGTCAGAACCAGTTTAGACCTGTTTGGAGCTTAGCGGATAAGGGTACATGTTAATTGTGGAGTTGTGCAAATAATGGAGACCCCTCTCTGTCCTGTGAAAGGTCTTAGGTAGCAGATACACCTGGTTACGGTGTTCACACCTCTGTGGGCTTGCAGGGCTGAGTGGCACCTGGGGTTTTTATTCCCTTTTGCTTCAAAGGTGGAGGCATTTGCACAGTGTGAGGGTTCACAGCAAGGTATGACTTACCTTTCCTTAATTGCTTTCCAGAACAGAGGCAGCCTGGCTTGGTCTGGTGATTATGGGAATAAAGTTCTCAGTTCTGTCTGATCTTGTTTTCTCAGGTGGGGTAACCGAGCAGAGGGGTGGAGGAGTTGCAGGAATTAGCCAACATGTTTGTGTTGACGCTTACTGTGGCACAGATCTGGCTAGAGGAGGCTGGAAGCTGTTCTGGTGGGGGAAGTTGTCCAGATATCCTGCATGGATATTTACAGTGAAGCCGCAGTATCTACACTGGTGACTTTTCTATCAAAGAAACTTGACACACCCACCTGAACTATCAATTATACCTGTGAATTTCCAATGAGAAAAGGTGTGTTGGAATTGCAGCATATCTGGGCTTTGTAAACTGGATTATAGTGTGTTTTTGCCTGATAACAAGGACTCTGATCGATGAGTAACTTGGGTGCCAGCATTTCTTACACTGAGGGTGTGTTACACTTCAAGATGGTTTTTCTGCTACTACAACGGGGTTTTGTGTGTGCAGGCCATTTAAAAAGGGAAAGTGTCTTGAACTCTGCAGAGTAAGCAATTAGAAAAGAAATTCATTATGGTAGTGTAGAAGGACTTAAAAAAGATAGACATGGAATTCAGGTGCTTATTAATAAAAGATTAAACGTTATTATTTTAAAAAATAATAAAAGGAATGCTTCGCATCATTATACATTTAAAATAAGTACAAAACCAGTTCATATATAATGTTGCACTTTAACCAAAGTATTGGTTCCACAGTTCACTGTATCTGTGGGAGGAAACAGATCTTATAAATAAGTTATATACTAGCACTTAGTTCCATTCTGAAAAACACATCAAAGTTTTCTTTCCCCATGAGATAAATGTTTCTCCCTTATCCTCGTGACGAGGATTTTTGCCTGCTGTGTCACTGCATATTTCTGCTCCCGTCGCTGTCCTGGTGCTCCCCGCCTGGAGAAGCTGTTTTGCTGGCCTCGTTGTCCGTGTTGTTGTTGAGGATGTCGTCACAATCCATCTGTGCCATCAGGTTGAAGCGCTCGGCCACGCAGTGGGCGGTGAGTCGAGCCTCGGGGTCGTGGTCCCAGCACTCCGTGATGGTGTCGCACAGAAAGCGCATTCCCTGCAGTCAGAAGGGCTCAAATTAGGACCTGGAGGCAGGAGGGGGAGGAGGAGCTAATCTTACACAGTCACAGTGTTTTACTGTGACTTCTGGGAACCTCCTGCATAAACGCCGTTTCTGGCCAAGCTTAAACACAAAGAGGAAACAGCCTTGGTATGTTGTGGCAAGTGCCGGTGCTTCTACTGTTGCTGGCACTGCTGTGTTAGAGCAGCAGCCTCAGCTTGCCTGGCATCTGCTCCCCAGCATTTCCTGACCTCCCTGGAAATCCTCCCTGGAAATTAGCTTGTGTTGGCTGTGGGACTTAAATCAGACTAGGAAGGAAACAGGCCCTCCATCTCCTGTCTCAGCCTTGCCTGTTTGGATCAGAGCACCCTAAAATCAGGAGGGGCAGGGGAGGCGCAGATGGTGACCTGCAGGTCAGTGGGTGAGACCAGGCCTCTGGGTTCCAGCCTGTGCCCTGGCTGTTACACGTGGAGGCAGAGGATGAGTGGGATGAGAGGGTTCAAAGTCAAGTATGGAATTAAACTTCTTAAGTCTGACTTCATGTTTTAGTGGCATTCTGAGAGGGTCCACCGTGCCAAATAATCGTATGTTCTCTCATCACAAGATAGTGTTCTGGTGGAGGTGGGATTAGGTGCTTCCCTGTGTGTTCTAGAACACATGTAGTTCCTCTCAATTGCCATGCTTATGTCTCCCAGAAAAATATTTTTTTTTGGTCCAATTGTGGAGTGCTCTGAAAAAAGTCATAATATTTTGGGCTTAGAAACAAAATAAATGGTAGTATTCAGCTGGTATTTTCCCACTCTTTAGCTAGTAACACAGTTAGCACCAGAAGCTGTGTTGAACCTTCCTTTACCCATATAATTCCTATCATGTGCTATTGCTTTTGGCACCATTGTCAACTAAGGTTGGAACACAGTGGAAAAATCATTATTCTAAATAAAGCTTCATGTTTTTCAGTGGGTTTTGTGTATTTCTTAATTTGCATGTTCAGAGAACCCTCAAGTCCTATGGACCCACATAGGAGGAAAATGCAAGTCCTTTAGAAGTGTAGGGTCAGTGTCATCTGTCCTGCAACTTTCTGCTAAGGTCCATTGTACTAAATCCTCCATAATGGACACAGATTGGAGAGAATGGGATTGTGCAGTAAAACTGACAGATGGTGTGTTTCAGTACCTCTTACGTCACTCGTTTATTAGCTTAGTTGAAAGGATTTGAGGGTAATTGATTACATGCAAAAATGAGCTAGCTTAAATGAAGCTTTTAAAGTAAGCCTCTTCTCAGAGCATGGCACTGTCAAATGGTTTAGTCACTACATTTTCTGTGCTCGTTTTGCCCTGAAATTGTGACACTTACTTGCAGCTGGTCTTGGAAGTAGTGATGGTGCTCTTTTGAATGATACAATTGAAGCATCTTGTTTCACTTACAAAATAGACTTAGTTTGGTTTTTATATTTGATACTTATTTTTCCAAGATTCCAAAGGATGCTGAGTTTTACAAGTGTACTTTTAGTGGCAATATTGACTTCAACCTCTGCTGTGACCTTCCTGTCCTGCACCAGCCCTCCTGTTGTGCCAGTACACCAGTCTGTTCAGCTGCTTCCTGAACCAGATCCAGGAATTTACCTGGCCTAAATTCCCTTTTTTTTTTTTTTTTTTTTCAATGTGGTGGGATGTGAAACAGGGTAGAAGCATGGGCTTAAGGGGTTTGTGAGTTATCTCTGAAACTTTGGGGATAAATTCCTTCATCTGGCTTTGTTGTACAGACTTGCAAACGGTTGCCCTGGAGCTGCTGCTGGGTGAGTCAGCCCTGTCAGGGAAATTAGTGCTGAAAATCAAACCCTGGTCAGCAACGTAGGTCCTCATTTGGCTGAGAGCAATCCTTAAGGTTGAAACATGGCAGCAACATTTGGAGCTCTGCAGCAAACTTACTTTCATTGATGGGAACATCTGTGGGTGCTGCCCGCTGAGGTGAGTGATTTGTTACCCTTTCTTGGTGTCACTCAGTGCTTCCTCCCACAGGAAGACAGCGTTGACTCCAGGAGTTGCACAAGCCAGTGGCTTTCTGTTGCTCCCCAGCAGATGGTGCTGCCCAATTCCTCATCCTGGGGAGAACAGTTGCGAAATGCCCGGAAAATGCCGTAAAACCAGGCTTGGAAGGAAATGTTTATTAGATCAGCCGAGATTAGTCAGAGGCAAACTTTCAGGAATACAACGTGGTTTTTCTGTTCTTCTTGCTCAGTGACCATCAGCTGGTCTAACAGAAGCTCCCACCTTAGAAGTTTTGCTCTGCTTGTGTGCTGGACCGACCCACCTACAGCAGCTTGATTTTTGGGAGGTGATTGCAGTCAGACTTCCTTCAGCCCAGGGAACAGCAGTTATGGTCAGGCTCTATCAGGGTGTGATTTTTGACAACCTCAGCCGCTGTGTATTTTTCCTGTGGTTTCAAAGTTTATCAGAGTCCCTGGGAGGTGAATGTATAAGATGAATACTCAAAGGCTTCAAATATGTGGCAGTGCTCATTGAAGTTCCTGTATTTGCCTTCATCGAGGAAAAAGGTTGGGTGAGCTTCTGACATGGACTGGCTGAATGATAAACTCCCTGAGGGTCCAGCAGAAACCATGGACTCATTTGATGATGTTTGCAGCTTTGGTTGGTTGGGTCAGTTGTGAGTCTTTGGACGAACACAGTTTTCAGAAGAGACATTGTAGGGAACACGTGGCCTCCTCAGGTCAAGAAACTGTATCTTTCCCTTGGAGAAGCCTGTCCCTGTGTGCCATTTGGGCAGAGTGGAAGAGGTAGCAATGTATTTTGTGAGTGGATGTCACAAAATGATGCACTGAATGCTGCAAGGCTCTGTAAGCCAGCAGGCTCGAGGTTTCAGCTTGTTTTTCAGGCGAATGGGATTGTTGATTAAGCAGATGGTGTTTTTCTCACAGGATGTGTGAAATTCATGGTCAGCATGCCTCTTACCCCTCACGTCCTTACTGTGAGGAAGAAAGCACTGGCCCTGGGGCAGAGGACCCTGTCAGGGCCAGGAGGGAACCTTGTTTCTGTAGCTGGTTGGTCTGGATGTGTTTGTAGGTGGTTTTAACAGAGCACATCTCATCACTGCTGAAGTATTGCTATTCTAGAGCACTTACGTTTCTTCTGCTGACACACTTTGCTTTCAGATGCCCTAAAGGCTGATGAAAGATTCCCCTGGGAAGACCTGAACCTAGAAGGGTCCCTGCTCTCAGCTTCATGTGTATTTCCTAGGTATTTCAAATGAGGGAGATGCTTCCCAGTTTGCTTTCCTTGTAGAAATGGAAATCTTTCTCTCATGTTAGAGGTAATTTTGAGCTTCAAACCTTCACAACCAAGCAGTAAGAAGGCTGGATGCACTTCCCTTCCCCCTGTGAATGGCTGTATGCCAGGGACTGCATGTTTCTTCAGTCTTCTGGATAAGGTGCTTAGAGGAGAAGTGGGGTGGACTCAAATGATTTACAGTTTCATGAGAAGAGCCTGCACTGAGGTGCTCCATTTTGCTGTCATCCTTAAGGTAAAGTGAAACCCATCACCTGGCATTCAGAATGCTTCCTGATCATGGGTGTTCATTAACAAATTTTCTACTCATGGCTGGTGGCTTTCATACAATAGGGAAATGGGTCTAGTGGGAGTTATGTGGGCCAAGCCAGCCACAACAGAGCTGGAAGCAGAGCCCAGGAGTTCTGCCCACTTTTCCTTTTATTAGAACTTCAATAATTTTTCAGGCTGGGTTAGTGAGGTGGGACAATGTGGGTTGCTCTTTTGTTGTTGCTCCCAGCTTACCTGGTGCACCAGCCAGCTGCTCGGGATCTCGGGTCGGCCTCTGCCATGCAGCACGATGTCCCTCATGGTGTCCACACAGGGCTGCTCCTGGACTTTTGACCCAAAAGGCAGCTCATAATTCTTTACCTCTGCAAGGAAGCAACACAGCAGCATTACAGGATGTTTTCAGTACATTCCCTGCTTTGTTTTGGTATGGTCCACTGGATGAGAATACATTTGTTTTTAACAGTCTGCAAAAATAAATGGATCTGGAAAAAATTGAGAATTTGAACACGAAAACATAGTGCTGGGTTTTCACATGGAGGTTATTCTCAGAGACAGCACTGAGGAACTATCTGACCACCTCTCTGGACCAAAAGATGCACTACAAAGGACCTGGTTTGTCTTCTGGTGAGACATGTTTTGGGTAGTTAAAAAGCAGTGTCCTGGTGAAAGATGGGAGGTGTGACTGTGATCCAGATTCCAGCTGGAGGCGTAAATCAAGTTAGAGGAGAAACGGCCCTTCCTGAAGAGCAATGCTGCTATTGGAGGCCAAGGAGAAACTGTTTCACAACTAAGAAGCCACCCTGCTTTCTGACAGCTCCTGCCCAACTGTGAACACAGGTGAGATATGTGTGGGATGGCCTGGAATGCTGGCCTGGGAACTAAGGATGCACGGGGCATCTAAGCCAGGAAAGGGCCTCCCACTGCTGAGTGCGAGGTGTCCAGGGCAGTTGAGGGAACTTTCTTGCAGCTCTGTGGGCAAGTGAATGGGACAGGGAAGGAAGGGAAAGAGGGGAGCAGGACAGAAGGCAGGTAGGGGCTAATAACAGGGCAGTTAATGAAATGTTTTGCTACATGCAATTTCAGATGCCAGGATGTGGCTTTGGGAAATGAGGGGGGTACTGCTAGAGGCTGGGGTTTGTTAGTCCCCATTGAAACATAAATTTTCTGGCGTCTGAAGAAAAAAAAAAAAAGAGTTGAGGAGAGGGGAGGCAGATTTGGTTTTTCCTGCTTGGTTTGCTTTGCATCGCTGGTACAGGCTCAGATGTGGCTTGGTGGCTGGTTGGCTTTGAATGGGAGATGGACCACATAACCCCCTGGGGTCCTATCCAGTCCCACCCTCCTTGAACTGTGGCACACAGAACAGGCAACCTTGGGAGGGATCTGCTGCCACTCTTGGCAGCCCTGCAGAGATCTGAGCCACCCCAAATCAGATCCTGTACCATCCGTGAGGACTGTGGGAGTAAGGAAGCAAAAAAGCACGTGGCAACCATGGTGCGATGCTCCTACCTCCTACCACTTCACATCTGGAGGCCATTTCCCACAAAACAAGGGCCATGGAGTAGACATCCATCTGCTTGAAAGACTCCAGGTCTTCCAGGTTCACCCTGGACTCCAGGACTTCTGGGGCCATGTACCTGGCAGTGCCCACCTGCCCACAAAGAGAAGAGAGGCATTAGCAAGGATGGGTGAGGACTTTGGCCACGGGACAACCGAGGGGTTGGCCTGCAAAGAGTCCTCCAGAGAGGAATGGTGGGGGAGAGACTTGCCTGCCCGCTGTTGGCAAAGTCATCCACTGTCAGGGAAGGGTCGAGGCGTATGGCGATGCCGAAGTCACAGAGCACACACTCCTGCTCGTTCTTCACCAGGACATTTGTGCTTTTGATGTCGCGGTGGGCGATGGGGATTTTGGGCCGTCCGCAGGCGGTGTAGTCGCTGTGGAGGTGGGCCACCCCGCTCACCAGGGAGCCCGCCATCTTCTGCAGGTCCATCCAGCTCAGGACGTGGCGGGAGAGGTAGTCCTTGAGGTTGCCCCTGCTATGGTAGGCGGTGATGAGCCAGTACTCCCGGCGGGGCCCCGTGCCCCGGTCCTCGGCAGTGAGGAACTGCAGGACGCTGTCATGCTTGAGGCTGGTATCAGTGAAGATCTGGCTCTCGTTCTTCCAGGAGGAATACTCCTCGCAGGGGAAGATCTTCACGGCCACCGTCTCGTACTGCCCCGAGCGGCTGTGGCTCAGCTTGGCCCTCCACACCTCGGCGAACTGCCCCTTGCCCACCATCTCGTCCAGCTCGATGGGGAGCAGCTCAGCGGGGCGGCTGCTGGCGCAGCTGGGGCTGGCGCCGGCCGGGCTCTCATCCATCAGCACGGACAACTTCTCCTCCCGCTCCGTAGCCCTCCCTGGCTCCGGCAGCGCCGGGGGCTGTCCCGGTTTCCCACCCAAAGCCTTGGCTCTCTTGCGCCGCTTCTGCGTGCGGCAGAGGTAAAATATCACCGTGATCATCACCGCCACCAGCAGCGGGGGCAGGAGGCTGATGGCAGCCACCGGGATCACCTCTCTGCTCTGCAGCATGGAATAGCCTGCGGGAAGGAAAGCAAAGGCGAGGTGCTGCTGCCGCAACAGCTCGTTTTCATCACACGGAGGAGGAAAATATGCGAAGCTGTTAATGAAGCGCAGCCCTTCGCGGGGCCGCGCAAACCCGCCCCGGCACAGAACCCAGATGTCGGCACTTAGTAAGGGAGCTGCTCCGTTTTGGTCTCAAGTTTAGCTCGATTTCTAAAAGGATGGGGGTCCAGGACGCACGCCAGCATCGCTTGGGTTGGCCAGTGCAGCACGTGAGAACCTGCTACTGCCACCCAAATGACTCGGCTGCCTTTTGGGATCCCCAGCGGCACTTGAACTCATGGCAAAGGGAGATGGCGTGGAAATAACGGTGATAAATCCTAGGCAAGTCTCAAACACAGCAAATCTCTGAGGGGGCTTGGGACTGGAGCTTTGCTGGGCCTCTGTGCTACACAGAGAGACAGGAGGGATGCTGGGGGTGAGCAGTGCGCGGGACCACCCCGCTCAGGAGAGCGCTGGGAGGCCTTGCATGATAATTAGTGTAAAGGAGCATCTCTTCACTGCTGTCTGCCAGTGTTGGCATCTCCTTCCTCACTGTGTTTCAACACCAACTCCATCGTCTGTCAGGGCATGGCTGGTTTTGTTTTCTTTCTTCTGAAACCCCTTTCGGCCTTTAGATTGTTGAGGGGGACACACACACACAAAGCCATAACCCTCACACAACATATAATTGTCTGATCCTTTGATGTTCACGATTCCTGGAATAAACATGCTGACTTCAGTAGAGATATTCAAGTAAAATCTTACTCAGAGGTTTTTCTGCCAAATATAATAACCCAGGGGAAGAGGGATAAGAATCATTCCATAAGCAAAACTCTTGCTGCTTGACCTCAGTGTGTGCAGATCATAATTCAGGTTCTGGAAAAATAGAGCGTTTAGCTGTTTTCCTTGGCAAATTCCAAAAAAATGTGCTGCAGCTAATTTCTGCAAGGCTGTGAAAGCGTTTCTAAAATAGGCATCAGGTTTAAACCACAAGATCAACCTAAACTGATATAAATCAATAACTAACTCAGGATTATGTTTATTTTGGAAAGCATTATGCCTGGATATCACCTACTGCTTTAATGGATTTACCCGATGCTTCGGATCCCATCTTTGAAACTCTGAAGAAAGAGAAGATATTTTTAAGGGAGTTGCGTGCACAAGTCTTGAATTGGGGAAGTTGACACAACTTCAGGAAATTCCTTCGTGGGGATGCCCTTTCCTGAGGGAAATCTTTTGATACACAGGGGTTGCAGCAGGGCGTAGAGCCTTCTACAGAGAACAAATGTAGCTGCTCTGGCAATAACCACAGGTCTGTACACTCACAACTTGTTGAGCATCACTGTCGGGGTCTTGTCATCCCTGCTGAGGGGGTTGGACCTCAAGGCCAGATTTGGCTTCAGCAGAAGTGGAAAGGAGTTGGCATGCTCTAACCTAACCAGCACCTTCCCAAGGTGAGCTCCTGTGAGCACAGCTTTAGGAAATCATACCTCTGTGTGTTCATTAGGGTGGTCTATGAGCTCTGATGGAATTCCCTGCAGCCCCAGTGGGAGGACAATGCCACCCAGCAGCCCAGACCTGAAAGCAAGGCTTAAGGAATCAAGAAACAAGAAAAAAATCTATACACTTCAGCTGCTGGAGAAGTGCTCATCTCTATCATCTCTGCTCAGGAGTTGTCTATACCATTGCATAGGGCCATAAATTAATATTTAAAATGCAAATGATCCCTTAAAGCAAAAGCAAAGGATGTAAAGAGTGGGGCCTATGAGTCTGGAACTTGCCAAGCTGGCCCTATGACCCCAATCAAAGAGGAGAGAATTGTTTGAGATCTGCTCTGCTCTGACGTTTGGTGCTTTCTGTGCTGGCTGGCAGCAGGAGGCTGGTTGTGGAGCCTTTGCTGGGGGCGGCATTTCCAATGAGCCAGTTGTCATTTTTGTGTGAAATTACATATCCCAGCATCAGCTTTGGGATTTGACTATCTCTCCCTAGAAGTGTGTGTACCTGTTATGTTTGGCTGGGGAAACAGCGAAGAGCTGCCAAATTTAGCATCATTTGCCTCCATTGAAAGAGAGAGTTCAGAGAACTTGCATTTATGATGTTTTTCTTTTTTCCTTGCATTGTAGGAGAAGCCATGCTGTTGGCTTGCATGTTCTGCTGCAGCTCAATTTCTGAATTTCCCTGTTCTGTGATTATGGAAAACTGGATGAATTTCATTTTGCTTTTGCTACAGGTCAGATTCTTGATGGACACTTGGATAAACCTCATCCATTTGGAGATAGGGAGGTTTGAACAAGCACTTAAAGGCTCAGGATCTGGTTGGAAGTGATTCCAAAGTATATGACCCTCCTGAGGTAGAGAAATGAGCTGCTTCTTAGTTTTCCCTCCTGTGGATTTACAGCTCCTGTTGGATCTCCAGCCATTTGCAAAAGCATCCACAGGCGTGCCAAGCCACGCTCATGTGTGTGTACTGCATGGAGACAGCTCCAGGTGTCCCTGCTCAAGAGAAACTCCATTGCAGGAGTCCCCAGGAGAGTGGCAGGGGAGGGACTGCTGTGAGCCAAGCCCTGTGCCCCAGCACCTCCACCTTTATGGCTCGTAGCCATGGTGGACACCAGCAGTTCCTGGGAGTGTGTTTTGGGGCAGGATTTGCTCAGATGCGATTTATTTAAAGCTTTCAGAGCATTGGCTCACACTGGGTTACATCAGCTCTTGGGTTCCCCAGTTGATTCACCCTGTGCCAAAGGGCACAGCCCACCGAGAGATATAGTGGGTTTTCCATCATCTAATATTTCCAGACAAAGGCTGGAGGTATTGCATGGAAAGGTGCTTTGGCTACAGGCAAAATGCTGGGCTCAGTAACAGGGTATATATTTTAACTGACTTCTTAAAGGGAGGTCAGGGATGACACTGAAAGAGCCCCTTCTGTCGTTGCACCTCTCACTCTGCTGGAAATATGTGTGATTTGTCATTGGCACTGGGTGCTGCTCCCTCCACAAGTGACATTAACCAAAGTGCTCACCATTGGTGTGGTTTTCAAAGATGAGCTTGTCGTTGCACTCCTGCTCGTCCACGCAGCCACAGATGTAGATGATCCCGTCCTCGCTGGGCTGGTGGGTCATGATGCAGCGTGAGGTGTTGTAGTTGGGGACCATGAGGTTTTCGATAGGGCGGTGGGGGTTGTGGCAGAGTGTGCTGATCCTGATGCTCTCGTTGTCCTGCCTCCTGTGTGTGACAAATGAACCAGCACAGCATTAGTCTGACAGCTCAGCCTTTGTGTCACCTGTGTGTCACCTTAAGCCTGGTTCTAAGATGATGTTTTAAGCTACGTAAGGAATGACTTGTTTGCAGCAGCTCTGGTATAATTCTAGTTACATGCTTTGGAGGGCTTGTGTTAAAGCCCTTTGTCTCCTCTAAATGGTGAAAAGAGAAGGTTTAGTACATGCCAAGAGCAGGATGTGAGCCAGAGACTCTGGTTGTTTCCAGCAGACAATTCTCCAGTTCATAATCACATCTTGGGCCAAGTGCCCTGTGCATTATTTGGGGCAAAATTCCCCTTTTACTAATGTCAGCTGCTAGGCTAGCTGATTTGAGGGCTTTATGGTCATAAGGAAACCCACCAAAATGAGGGTCCCACTTTGTATGTCACCTCTGCTGCAATACAAGTCACATCATCTCTGCCTTATCAGAGGCTGGGGGTCTCTGCTGCTCAAATGTCACCCGTGCGGGGGAGAGGAGTGGGATGTGGGGGCTGAAATGCCTGTTCTTCAGTGATAGCTTGGCTGGTGCTTCCCCCCTGCTCTTCTCATGCCCTGCATGGAGGAGGAGCCCATTAAGCACTGTCCCATCACCTGGGCTCTCCATGGGCTAACTGCTGCTTGTTGCACCCTGTCCTTGCAGGGCCATTTGCTCCTGCCTCTGGCAACCTGCGGCAGAAGAGCCCTCAGTCCCTGGCTGGGGATATTTCTAGAGATGGCTGACCTTTGGAGCTGCCAAATTATAAGGAGAAGTTGAAATTACTCCCACTGTTTAGTAGGGTGGGTGAGGGGAGAGTCTGAGGACGGATGGATCTGAGAAAGGAATGGGAGATGCTGGGAGAAGTAGGCAGGTTGTTTGTAACTCTGTAGCTGCCTCACCCCATCCGATGTATGATGCAGGGTGCAGCTGCATCCCACACAGTGGGATTGCTTTCCTGCAGGGGGGATTCATGCTGCAAGGGTCTTACTTTTTCCTGTACATGTAGGCTGTCAAGGGGAAAACCCATTGACATGTTGGATTGCCTATCCAGGATTAAGGTGGCTTCTCTGTGTGTGTCTAGGGGAATTTGGGTCAGGGGGTAGATTTTGTTGTTTGTTTGTTTGTGTTCCTTGTTGTGTTTTGCTTTTTAAAAAGTCCATAATGCAACAATTATGTTGAGGCAAACTCCTACTGAAAGCTGGCGTTCAGCGCTCACGCTAATTAGCAGGTTGAGATAAAGCCTAGCGATAAGTGCTTGGCTGGCTTTCACTTTGGCAGACAAATTAAAAGGGAAAGAGGAATAAAATCACTCTGGGCAGACTCAAAATGGATATTTTTTTAGTTTTGCTCATGGGGACCAAAAAGCTGGGGGAGGCACTCTTCCGGGCCAAACCATGCAGTGTGTGCTCACCCTGAAATGAAAGATTATGTTTCCTTTCCAGGCACCTCCTGCAGGAGCAGAAGAGGGTTTTTTCCAGGGGATGGGAAAGAGGTGAGTTAAACCCAGTGGGTGAAACCCCCGTTTGGTCCCAGCTCAGATACTCACGTGCCGGATGAGGACAGACCTCGGCTGCACCCCTGCATGTGAACTGAGGTTTCACCAGAAGATGTAGGAGGACATCACGGGTTTGGAGGTCAGGGTTGCTGGTTTGCCCTTGGGTTCAGCTTGTAAAATTCAGAGGTTTATGGGGGTTTAGAGGTCCTGCAGCAAACTTGCCACACTTTATGTTGGGTACTTAAACACTTAATTTATTTAGAAAATAAAGTGGTACTAATTATAGGGCAGACCAAATATATTTTTTTACATTTAATTGTAATTTTAATTACAACGGACTCAAAGAAAGAGGAAGAGAAAGTCCTGAATTACTTCAGTGGGCAATAATCCAAGTGCAGGGACACATGCATGTGTGCTCTCCTGAGCTGCAGCCAGCAGGCCCCTTCTTCCACCACGTCTCCCCTCAGCAAGGGAATTTCCACTTACCATATGGCCACACAGATCTCGTAGGGGTCCTCACAGTAGGAGTTGAGGTTGCAGTTGCTATAGCACACCTTCTCCTCGCAGGCTGGAGATGTGGAGTCACACCACTTGCACAGGTTGGTCTTCAGGCTGCGGCGAGTGCTGGCACTGCAGACTGCAGGAGCAGAGAGGGGGTGGAGGGTGAGCGTTGCTGTGATTGTCCGGAGTGGGGAAAAATAGCCACCGTTTTCAGGAATTCACACAGTGGGAAGGAGCCTGAATTGACCCTGTTTCTCCATGCGTTTTTTTAAAGCTTTCATTTTGCTCCATTGCTCAGTCCAATGTGCTCTATATTATGCCAAAGCCTGGAGGAGATGGCGGTGTGGAGGCAGATCCCACCAGACAGAGCCTGGGAAGCTGCAGAGAACCGTGTTTTCCCTCTGTGTTTCCTGTGCCATTTATCATCAAGGGGAAATTTACTTCTTCCTCTACAATCTAGGCTCGAATTGGCATTTTCTTTCACCCTGAGTGTTCAAAAAGGGTTATCTCCATCTCCCTGTATGTCTGAAGACTTCACTTATTCCCCTCCTTGCAGGAAAGAAGTGCTGAGGAGGGATGCATGGCCAGGCTGGGACAGCTCCCTCCTCTTCTACTGTCTCTTCGTCTTCCCTCTGCCTGCCTATTCAATGAGCCCAAGGTAGCAAATGTGTTTGCCACCTGCTCCCTGAGCGTGTCTGCTTGCGAGAAACGATGGGCTGAGACTTCCCAAGCCCTGGGGCAAGAAGGGCTGCTCCCTCTAGGGCTCCGTGTCCCGCTCTGCCCTGTTCCAGCATGAGATGCTCTCGTGTCCCTAGAGCCCTGGATCGGCAGGAGCAGCAGGAATAACTGCTGCCTGTGGGGAGCTGCTCTGCCTGCATCTCACAGGCATAACATTATCTCTATTTTTACAGAAAGGGCACATGAACCATGCTCGGTTAAGGGATAAATCCCAGCTAAATTTAAACTTCCTGTTCTAAGGCTGCTAAATGTCTTTTTGTTACCGAAAAAAAAAAAAAAGCCACTAAGTGGCTTATGTAGAAATGTATATTTACGCTTCTTTTACTTGAATAAATACACTCCAAAGCATTCAGGTATGAACATGAACTGCAGCAGCTAATCCTTTGAAGGTTTGGGCCATCCATGCTTCTCTGGCTGCCACGTCCTGGAGCCACCCAGCACCGCGGGGTGCTCCCAGCCTCTATGGAAAGTGCAATCATGGTTCACTGTACTGCAACAGCCATCACAGGGGTTTCCATCGCCAGCTGTTAGTCTGAAGGAGACACAAATTGCAAAATCCCTGATTGTGGCTGGCAAAGCTGATCCAGGGACACACACATGGGCACCCCAGGACTGTGAGCAACCTGCAGGACCTCCTGTGTTCTTGTGGTCACATCTGTCACCTGCCTGTGTTCCATAGCAAAGCCTAAGGATACTTTATAATGGATATACTGTCCCAATAGAAAAAAGGGGTGTTTAACTTCTCTGCTCCTCAAATCCAGGGTGAGCAGCCTGCTCTGACAGCATTTCACGTGCCTGCTCCACTTCCTTCACCAACCCAGACCCCCCTTCCTGCAACCCTCATAAAGAGCTGCTGGAATGCTCCCACACAAAAATAAACCATTTACAAGCTCCTGTGGCCTTGTATGTAGAGCCAAGGTTAATGGTAGAGGGGAAACCTGGATGCAGAGGAAAAGCCTGTTACATCTTAAGGCTGGAAGGGGGAAATTTTGGTTTAAGTGATATATGCCAGACTTAAAGTGCAGCTCAGCAGGGTTTGTGTTGTGCCAGGTAGCAGGGGAGCTGGGAGCAGACTGGGTGAAGATGCTGCCCACAACCTCTTGCTCAGCATTTCCCCATCCCTGGGGCTGCTCTGCCCCTGCTAAAGCATCTTGGGATTTTGTGGATGACCTCAACAGATCCAGTGCCCCACATTCATCCAAGGATTAGCTACTGAAATCATGGCTTCAGCTGGGATTTGAAGCACCTGCAGCCTGCATGAGCTGCACTCAACTCCCCGCCTTGCTCTGCTAGGGCAGGGCTTGCAGAATCCCAGGCAAAACTCCTCTGGAGGATGAGAGTTTTAGGGGTGGAATAGAAATCAAGTCCAGCGTTTTTGTGCAGCTGTCAATCTACAGTGAGAGCTGCTGCACCCTACAAACTCCATTGGTGTTATTACATGGGAAGAGAGAATTAAAGGTAAATCATTTTCTCCCCAAGCCCTACCAGCCTGTAGGCCTGTACTCAGCTGGTGTCACTGACATAGTTCTTTCACCCCTTCAGCTCAACCCATCCACACCACAGCTCATGCTGTGCTTGCAGCAGGCTCTTTCAGGATTCTGGGCTCAGCACCACCACCCCTGGGATCTCTGGGGACCCTGCAGAGGAACTGCAAAAGGACAAATCCAGTTCGTGGTACAGGATGGGGTTTGTCAGACTCATCAGGTATGTTATTTACTTATTTATGTCAAGGGTTTACTTGTGATCTCAGAGCAAAATGCCAGCCCTGACAGTACTGTACTGGTGTGTGGTGGGGATGTTGACTTGGCAGTTGTCTGCACTGTGCACTAGAGGAGCCAGGGCAGATGAAGGAGTTAAATATGGAAACGAGATCCAGAAATATAGTGGTAACCAGACAAAATTCTTTGGAGACAAATTGTTCTAAACTAGCTCAGGCTGTGATTCTGTTATCTGCTCTGCAAGAGAGGTCAGAGCAGGAATCTCTTTCCCCCCCCACACACCCCTCATTCTTCTCCTAGGAAGCTAAAAAAGAAGAGCACAAAGCCCACTACAAGTTTCTTCAGGACTTTGTGTCCTTGAACCATTAGCTCGTAGGTACAATTTAACTGCCACATCACTCATCTTGGCCCTGATTAGACCCAGATGAACACTTTCAATATTAATAGTCAGATGATTTAATAAAGCTGCACGAGCAGTAAAAGTAACAATACACTTCCATAAACGGATTCCAGATGTTGCCAAGGCAAATGCTAAACATCAAAATACAAACTTCAAAAAAAAATAAAAAGCTAAAAAAAAAGCTGGATAAGCAAAACTTGGAACAAACTATAAACTAATTAAATGTGGGTTGAGTTTTCCAAAAATAAATTGAAGCCATAAGGACATGATGTGAGCCAATAAATAGTACAGTTAGTCAAAGTTATTGTGGAACGACAGTTGGAAAGATGGTTTGAAGTCACCGATAGGTGGGCTCACTGTGAGCTTGGCTTGCCATCAATGGGAAGGCTTGTTCTCCTGTGCAGGAGAGCAGGATCAAATCTTCTGGTATCTATAACTGGGACCCCAGAGAGGTTACTGAGAGAATACAAGATGATTTTCAAGTCAAGGAATAAAGGAAAAATGATGCCAGAAATGCCTGTGCCTCTCCTGCAAGAGCAGCAGGGGTGATATCACCCCCCAAGGACACTGGAATATTTTTTCACGCATATCAGGGCAGCTCTCCCACCTCTCATTGCCCACATAACATCCATGCTCTCTGCTTGGCCACCTGCAAAGCCCACTGAAGTACCATTGCTGTAGTCAATAACCCATCTTCTTCCCCTATAAAACAGTCATTGAAAACAGCTCTCCAAGAGAATGTCATGCCAGTCCCATCGGTGCAGCCACAGAAGCAGCCAGCCCCCAACGGAGCTTTTTGCTCATTTGCCAGGGGCTCAGCTGTCAGCAGTGACTGGAGCTGTAAGAACACGGTGGGGGGCTTTGGTTGGGCCCTCTGTACCAATCCATTCTCAGACAGCAGGTAGGTCATCCACTACCTAACTCTGGCTCCAGCTTTCTGCAGATGGTAGCTCCTATGGAGGGAGAACCACTAAGGAGCAAGCCTGGGGCACATGGAGGTGCAGGCACAGTGTATTCATAACAGAGAAGGAGGAAGACCTTCATTGCCCAAGCAATGGCATGGCTAGGCAATATACTTTTGCTGAAGGGCAGAATGAACACTTTCAGTTTTCATGTGTTATCCCTGACATGCTGTTTTGGGACAGCTAAACACCAGATGGACTTAAGCAAAGGTGCTTGGTGTGAGATGCCAAGGTACTTATCCCCTCCCCGCATCTCCCCTTCCCAAAGTGGAATGGACCAAGGCCGCTGCCACTTAGGACCTCCACTATAGGACTTTCAGATTATGCCATCCTGTAGTGATAATTTCCCTTGCATTGCTTGTATTTCTCAAGGAAAAAGAAAAATTGATAATTTGTAAGTCATAAATGCTCTGTTCTGAGCTCTAACCCCTCTTTTCTGCGTGCTGGGGTTGACACTAACTCAGCAGTTGCGAAGGGCTGCCAGTTTGCTGTTACTCTAGTGGCTCTGGGAGCTCTCTGCATCACCATTTCCATTCAAGTCATTCAACCTGAAATCCTTAGGCTTTGCACTTGGAGAGACTAAGGCCACAGGGATTAGTTGTGATGCTCTATGGCTTTTTCTAATCAGCAGCACACTTAAATGCAGGACTGGAGAGCACCTCTCTCTCAACCCTTTGGCCATGTTGCTCCTGGAAACCCCTGGGTAGGTGTCCTGATGGAAATTCAACCTGCACTTGGACCTGCTTTCCCACCTTGGTGAGCCTGAGCTCAGTGTGGAGTCCTTTGTCTGCTGCTGAGTTTGGGATTAGGCTTCACCTTGGGCTTTTATCCATGGCTAATACTTGACTACGCAATAACAGAGCCTCTCATAAAATTATTATTGCAGGGTCAGAAATTCCCATTGCAGTTGTCCAGCGTGACCTGTATAACAGAGGTCCTAGATTTCTTGCAGTCAGGTCCAGCTTGAGCTGTTGGGAAGTGCCTGGCCTTGTTGCAACATCCTGCCATGCTGCAGAATCTCCCCAGAACTAGATCTCAAAGTACTGTAGTTTTATTTCGGATGCAGCTCAGCTTCCTGCAGCACACTCCTGTTCTCCAGCAGTGGGGTCTGGTGCTACTTTCTGCTGCTCGAACAAAGAGGTTTGTAGTATCAAGCTGCTCTACACCATCCATGTGTTTTACGCTCTATCTTCACATGAGAGGTAGAGCAGACCAAATAGAGCCGAAAAAACTTATTATTCCATTTTTAACTCTGCAAAGCACAAGCCACTGGCTCTCCCAGGAAACCCAGCAGTGCTCAGGCTGCATCCAGGTAAGATGACCAGGCTCTGCCCTCAGGTATGTGGTCCCACATCGTCCTGCATAATAAATAGTGTACTTGGCAGAGTACAGGATGGAGCAAGGAATGAGCCAAAAATATTTCCTGGTGAGTAAAAAAGGACTGATTTTGATTGTGTTAGACATCAGTGCTTCCCAGTGCCAGGAAGACATGCAGTATACATTTCTGGTTTGCTTGGACCTTCTTCAAACAGGCTGGTAACTGACTTATTCCACCACTTATTTTTCCTTTGTGGAAATATCCCTTTAAATTAAGTGTTTAGCAAATACTGCTTAGTCCCGTTACAAAATAAATTGGGTATGGTTTGTACCAGCAGGCTCTTCCAATATCCTTCAGATGCTTAAATTACATCATGATCTAACTTCACCCCTGGGAGAGACAAGCCCTGCAGATTATTGCCTGTCCTTCTGCTTTGGTAATCTCCAGCATTTCTCAGGTCCCTTTCACAAGTTTTTTATGCGTCAGCAAAATGACTCCGCTTTTGGGGCATTGGGTTGTTTCATACAGAGGCATCCCACCACTGTGCCCCAACAAAGCTGGCAGCATCCAGGCAAACTGAAGTGCCAGGGGCCAGTGATGTGATGCCCGGCACTTGGCAGGGAGAATTTGGCCACAGCAGTTTCCCTTTGATTTTGGTCAGTTGGTGTCTGTGCCCGTGGGTGAGAACAGGGGAGGGCACCTGGCCCCACTCTCCTCCATCTGCCCTCAGAGCCACTTGTCTCCTCCATTCACTGTGATGAGATCTCAAGTTTCCTTCACAGATTTCACTTTCTGACTCCCAAAGCTGCTCCTGCTGGGACAGCCCCTGCTCTCTCCCTTTGGGTCCTTGCCTGGGTTGCAGGGCTCTGGGTGCTGGGTCCAGCCAGTGTCCATGGGGGTCTGGCAGGGAGCAGCACTCTGCCACAGGATGGCTTGAGCTGGCAGGGACACCTGCAGAAGTGGGGGCTGAGGGGCAATTATTTGCCATATTGTACTTTCACTTGTGTTTAAAAACAACAACAGCTTAACTGACTCATAGATCCTACGGCCTCTGAGTCATTTTTTATTTCTGGATTTCACTGCTCTGCCCTTTGCAATGAAGGGAGTTGCATGTGCACACGCACACACACACACACACACACACATCAAGTTCACATTTGTTTTTCCCCTATAAAAACAAAACGATTTCCATACCATTAATGAAACAGAAATGATTTGACTTCGCATACCCTGGCTTTTATTTTCCATTGTATAAACTCTGCAGATGAAATAATGATGGTTGTAAAGTAAACCTCTCTCTTTTTTTTTTCCTTTCCCTTTCCAGGCAGCCTCTTTTCGAAATAGCAATAGGGAGTCACTTACAGGCTTGGCTTGTGCTGCGCCTGTAGTAATTAACCCCTTCATCACTAGTTTTTCCCCTGTTGGAAGTTAGCCACAGCGTGGGCGAAGACATCAGCAGGTCTTCTCTGGGACTAGAAGCAAAGCGAGGGAGCAGAGAAGGCACAGAAATGTGGGAAAGGAGGCCAAGAGCTGCTCCTTGCAGAGCAGTGGAGTGTGCCCAGAGCAATACACCCCTGGACTGCACAGCTTTTCTGGGACAGCCAGGGCACTGGCACTGCAGAGCCCCAGGTACCCGGAGCCTTCCTGCACATCTAATTTTTTGGTGCAAGTCAGCACCAGCTCTTTGTGTTCAGCCCCATCATCTCCCTCCTTCACTCCCTGGGGACCACCAGTGAAATGTCCTCTCTCCTCCACACGCCACCGCAGAAATAATCTGTGATAAATAATTAATCACCTAATCTTGCTCTTGCTGTTTACAGGGCCGTTGTGATTTTACGAAGTACTCAGAGGAAAATTATTAGGGTGAGGTAATACCTTACACGAGCAGCAGATACAGCTGGAGCACGTGCCTGCCTTGCCCTGCGGGACGGGGTGAGCTGCCCTTCCCACGGGAGTGTGAGCTCTGCTTTTTGACAGACCCTCACCATTACACACGGTCTGCCCACGCAATCTGTCTGTCTTCGAGGCTGCCACCCATGCCACAAGCATTTTTCCTAATCGCATCTATCATGCAACAGCACAACCCTGCAGCACCCCCCCAACGCTCGCTCAGATGCTTCGCCGATGCCTGGCCCGGGCGGGTTAGTGACACTGACTGAGATACTGTTCCACTTCCCAGACTGGGTGATGTGTTTTATATTATTTCTCTTGGATTTATTAAGCATTATGTAACTGGCTAACCAATCCCGCATGCGATGCAATCGTGGCTGATTTCATGTCAGTGGAAAGTAAACAAAAAGATTGCTCTGAAGTGGCTGAACTGAAATTCATTTCCACATGCAAAGCAATTCCTGGAGGATCTTCCCCATCTCCTTGTGGCTACTTTGCATCCAAGCTCTCATGCAATCCATTAGAAAGGAGTTATGGAAAAATTGCACATAGAAGATGACAGTGTGTCACAAGCAAAAACTATTAAGATGAAGTTTATTTTACCAAAATATTTTTTAAGCAACTTTATGGATTTCTGCTGCTCCTTGGAATGTGTTGCCTATTGATAGTCTCTTAGCTGGGAAACTCCTTCAACTCATCAAAGAAAGTTTGGCATTAAAGTTTGAAAAACAAGGCAAGCCAGCCGGCAGTCCTGAGGTCCTGAAGCCCAGCAGTACCCAGCCCAACACGACAAGGAAGATGTTCTCCCTTTCTGAGCTCTGGAAGGACTGTAAGTATCAGGTGAGGCAAAAATTATACCCCCATTAGATTCTAAACTCAGCTCTCTCGGGACCACTTTCTTTCTGGGGTTATGGGCAACATCCTTCCCGTTAACACCGTTTTGCACTCAGAGAAGCTGAGCTGAGGATGGAGGAACGTGGAAAGGCTAAAACAGTAGTAGCCTTGTTCATGTGTTCTTCTCAGTGTTTTCAAAACATTCAGCAATGTCTGAAGATGTTGTGTGTATTTCTGGATCCATTTCACTGATGCACCTCACGGAAACATCAGTAAAGCTGGTGGCTGGGGGTTACCAGGTTGTATGGCATTTGCATTATTTTTCAGTAAGCTCCTAAGTCAGCCAAGCACCTGCTTCACCTGGGCAAGAAGCCCAGCAGGGGCAGGATGGGACAGCCCTGAAGGCGATGCTGGTGGGCAAGTTCACAGCTCAGTGTGGGTGTCACCACTGCACCTAGCCTTGAGCTAGATGAGCAAAGTTGAAGTTTGCACAGGACAGAAGGTTAGCACAGGAATCCCCACACCACACAGGACAGCAGCTGAACAGTGTGTGCTGGGTTGCTGTGTAATTATGGCTGGTACCTCTAGAGCCAGTATCACACCAGGCAAAAACTTCCCTGGGAGACAAAAGCAGTTGTGAGTTTGCCTGGTAATAACTGTACTTTCCTATCAGGTGTTTGGCAGCCACTAGTTAAGCACTGGGCTATAAAAAGTCAGGCTCGAGGAGCTATGACACAAATCAAGTTCCATGTCCATCCCGTGTCTGAAGGTGCAACCCAAGCTGTTGGCTGGCAACAAGTCCCTTTCACTGCACCTGTATCCTCATTCCTTTCCCTTTCTTGTCTTTTGCTGTCCTTTCTACACGTGTGTTGTATTGGAAAAGCCTTGAGAGAAAAAGCCAAGCCAGCAGTACAGCTTGAACAACAAGTTTGGGTCTGGGAAGGGAAAAACCTCCACAGCTGGGGGTCACCTCAAGGGAAAACCACGAATACAGCCAGTCCTGTGTGGTGACCTGCACCAGCATTCTCCCACAGCCCCCGCAGCTCCCACCAGCCTAGACAGCACACAATGAAAATGTGCCATTTTTCTTTGTCAGATGGAAAGCAAAGCCATTTATTCAAGGTCTGAGGAGGTGGAGAAATGCTGAGTTTCAGCAGTTCATAAGTAATTTTAGCAGCTCTGCCAGCACGTCTGCTCGTGTGGGGCTCTGCAGGGTGAAGCAATGCATTAGCATATACCATGGCATGGTGTGTGTGGGCTGCCAGTAGGGTCTGTAGAGGGCTAAGTTGGCACATCTCTTGTGGAAAGTGCCTTCTGATGACGGAGGATTTACATGCCATGTTTTCAGAGGGCTCTGAGATTTCAGCCCTTTGAAGAGCACTCTGCAATGATCTGGTTTTGACTAAATTCTTAAGTCCTTTCTCTCACCTCCCACACTGTTTGGGAGCAGGAGTCACAGCCTGGCCACACATGAGTGGTTTGAGCTCATCTTGTAACAAGTCTTTGCAGAAACTGCTGAGTATTTTAGAGAACTTTCAGGACTGGGAGGTGAATGGCAGAAGGTAAGAGTCATCCAGCTCCACACTGTCATTTCCTTCGTTTTCGTTGCTCTTGTTTCTGCAGAGGTACCAACAGTCTATCCGATATTCCATTTAACTGCAACTTCTGCAGCTCATTCTCAAGAAGATGTAGCATAGAGGAGTTCTCCTTTTCATACTGAAAAAGCATCAGTGATGACCAAGGAGCAAAAGAATGTAAGCGGCAAGTTGGTAGCAGACATGGCCCTGTCTAAACTACTGCTATTCAAGTAAAACTACTGCATAGCAGTCAGAGTTCTCTGTACTATTGTCATCATATTATGCTCTGGAATTCAGTTTTGTGTATATTTCTCAGGCTCTGCAGGCATCCTGGGTCTCCATGAATAGATGGAATTGAAATTTAAAGATATCATCCACATAGGTAAACATGTCAGAAACATTATCTGGGTCACATTTGGGCAACAGGGTTCACTCTGTTTTAAGTACAAATGGTTTACTGATGATTTAGATGAACTTCCTGAGGAGTGTTTGAAATTCCTGGCACACTTTTGGTTTACCATCTGCTAGAAGGTCTTTGATGAGCCCACAAAGAGATGTTAGACTGGAGCTACCCTTTATATCTGTGTTGGACTTTATGTGATTCACTAGTTTGTATTTTTTTGCATTTATATTACTTTGATTCCTGAGGAATCACATCAAATGGGGCTTGCAAGGGACTGTGTGACAAGCTGCCAGGGTAGAGATATTCTCTTAATTCTCCATCATTGTGCTGTCATCTACTTGTACCAGTACTGCCAGTTCTTTATATCTGCTAAAATTGTTATGTAGAGCTTAGTTCTGCTCTCATTTAGACCAGATCTAACGGTAATTAATTTAATTAAGTAATTAATTTCTGCTGTCAGAGTGAACCTGAACTTGAGGCTAGCCTGGATTACAGACATAAAAAACTTTTTCCCTTCTCATAAAGTGTACCACATTTAGCACATAAATAGAAGGTGTGTTCTTCTATTTCATGCCTTCCTTGAACTCTTAAAAATATCTTTTAGGGAGCTTGTGTTGTAACCTACCAAAAAGCACTGCCAAAGAGTGTTCTTGTCAAATAGCTTTCTTGTCTTTGTGATGCCTCTCAAGAGATCTCACTTGCAGGAGAAGGAGAAGGTTCCCTCAAGTCCCAGCCAGTGGGCAGAGCTGCAGCACAGCTCCAGGGAGACTTGACAACTGCTGGGGATGAGATGCAGAGGGCAAAGCTGCTCCTCCAGCATGGAGGAAATGACAAAGAGGGGAATGTCCTCTATCCATCTTCCCCTCCCAGATCCCATCATTTTGCACCAGTGCATTGCCTTTTCAACTCAGCATCCTGCCTCTGGACACCTCCTGAAACATACAGTGGTCTGAATATTGCTGAGCAGTACATCTGCCCCAGAGCTGCCCCCCACGCCACAGCCTGTTGCAGAGCTGATAGCCCTGTCAAAGGTACAAGGAAATCTCAGACACCTGTGATGCTATTTTCCGAACAGGTGAGCACAGGGCAAGTACACAAAACCACAGTAAATGTGTGCTGAGATCTCACCCCCAAGAAAATAACCTCTGGTGGGAACATCTGCAACCATTTTCTTCCACTAAGTGCCTCTTGACATATTAAAGACATGGCAGGAACTGAGCTCCCAGGGGATCCATTGGTCTTATTTCTGTGGATGCTTGTACCCTGGGTCTATTTGAAGAAGGATGATTCATTCAACTGCTTGAGCTTATGGCTCTGTGTGTCACTTCCCATTGTAAGAAGAAGGGTCTTGTTTGCTATCATGGACGGGTTGGGGCTAATTTGGGGATAGATCTAGCATAGAAAAAATGCTTTACACAGCAAGACAGCAGCTGATTCAGTTTCTTCCATGCTGGATACTGGTGTTTAGGGTCTCCCAGGCAGGAAGTTTTATCAAGAAACATCAAACAGATGTTCCTCATCGTGTCCCAGCTGCATTGACTGGGAACCTGCTCTGTCAAACACTTGTCAGGGATACAGGCATTCATTCTCTACAGACAGCATTCTATTAAACAATCCACCTGAAAACAGCAATGGGTCTTTCTAAAGAAATAGCTATACCAGTGTTAGCTGTAAAGACACCAGAAGCATTTGTAACTTGGCACTCCCAAGAACCATTTCCAGGAAAGGATCTGAGTTACCAATTTTGCAGGAAAAGAGAAGTTCTCTGGATTTTCAGTGCTGGGCACATTATGAATTCACATTGGCAACATCATCTTTTTCATGGGGCATAAGGTGCACAGGAAAGCCTTCTGGTTTGGCATGGCTGAAGCGAGAAAGAATCAATATTAAAATCCCAGGGGTTTGCATTGTTGATCTAAGGAAAGGATCCCTCTTAGTGGCCAGGAACTTCAGCAGCTGTCTCTGGGCCTCGAGATATAAAGATGTGTGTGTTGTTCCCAGAGGGAACATCTTCCCAGGGGTGTTGGAGGAACTGAAAAGATTAGGAGAGACTCAGATATTGGGGCAATATCAGATATCAGTCGGTGTCAGTTCAGGGGATTGTTTCAGGGCTCAGCTCTGCCTGGACCCCACACCAGGGTGATAAATCAGCCCTGTTTGCTGGCTGCCATGGTTGTGCTGGTTCTCCTTGCTGATACAAACACATCTGTACTACTTTGTATGCAGGGCATGCATTAGGGGGTGTGTGATAGTCCTGGACTCTCCAGCTCCCAGGCATGGCCAGAGGACTTCCATCATATGCTGCAAGGGCAGGACAGCAGCTGTCTGCAGGCTGAGTGAAGGCAGGCTGGAGTTTCCTTCAGAAACCTTCACACCTCAACTGAACTGAGTCTGGAGCTGGGATGGAAGCTGCTGGGCACAGTTTTCTCTGCACATCTACTTATCTGAAGTTTTGGGTCCAGTGGTGAGTAAATGACATGGAGCTACAGTGGGCATCTCCATCCACAGTGTGGCAAGGTGAGAGGTCTTCCCACAGGCAGAGCACGTCCAGTATGATGTTGCTTCAAGCACTTTGAGGCCTGTGGCCCACTCTGAGAGAGGCAAGGGTGGAACTGGAGCAGGGGACACTCGGCAGCTGCCGCTGCTGGAACCACACATCATCCCCCCACTACATCATGCTCCTGCTGACTGCTTCAGATTGTCCAGTGCAAATACTGAAAAGATCCTTAAAACAAAAAATTAATCTTGGAAGCAAACAACCCTGTGTAGTCATGAGTAGCACTGGGTCGAGGCATGTCCCTGGTCTGGTTCACACGGGTGATAGCCCTCCATCCAGCACAGACTGGCAGGCTGCAGAGCACAGCTGGACACATTAATTACCCCCACGCCAGGATGCATTTGCTGTAGTATAAATCAGCTGTCGTTTGTCAGGCGTGTTCCTGGCTTATCAATGGGAAGGAAAACACTCCAGTGGAACAGCTCTATGAAAGGGTAAGTCCTGGAGCGGCATAATTGCTGGGAGCATAAGCTGCAGAGGGGATTGCACAATAAGCAGGCTCTCCCACTTCTCTTAAAATTTTTAAAGTTACCAAGGGTTGGCAGGAGAGTTTCAACCCTACATGGGCTGTAACAAAAAAGATGAACTAAATGATGAAAAAGAAATACAACTCCTGTGGACGCTACAGATCCTTTCCGGAGGCAAGATCAAAACGACTGAATTCAGGGATGTGCATGTAAGCAGGGCCAAGAGAGCTTACAGCCATCCCTTCACTTCCCCTTGGAGATCCCTAAGGAAATGTTATCCCACAGTTGGGGTCTAGCATGGAGATAATGTAGCTGTAATCCCCAGGTTTGATAGGGCAGGCAGCCATCAGTGGTGTTATCTCCCCTCTGCATGGAGGCCCCTTCCAGCACGAGGCTTTCACTTGGCACACAGCTCTAAACATGGGATGTGAAAAGAGCAAAATGTGTGGGAGCTGCTGATTTTGTCTCCTTGGTGGGACTGCTTTTTTTTTAAATAAAAAGATCATATGTTGCACTTCCTTGAAAACAGAACAATCTATGGGAGAGTTCATTAGTTTATGGCAAGTTGCAACACTGTGGAGTCCGGCTGAAAGCAAATGTTATTGCAAAGAGTTATCACTAAGGAGAGAGGAAAACAATGTCCTGAGGAAATAAACTTGATGGAGCAAAACATGGAACAATGTAAAGCTGTGGAGTACAGGCAGTAGAGCTGAATACTTTCTCAGAATAAAAGCCCCCAGTCACCTGTTTTTAATGCCAATGTTTGCTTTCTGCATATTTAGTGAATATGCAGGATACAATTGTCCAGAGCTCCATCTCTCACAACTATCATGATTGCAGCTGGCTGAACTTACTACTAGTAGGCAGAAATGTCTGTGTGACCATTACTAAATAGTGACAAGTAAAACACCAGTAAGCATCAGTTTTAGCATTGGGTCGTTTGGTTTTTTTGTTTGGGGTTTGTTACTTTTTGTTAGAAAATGGTGTTTTAATTTCAAGTTGCATGGAATTATATTTCGAAAAGGACATTCCTTCACAAAGCCCCCCATTAAAAGACAGATTTGAGAAGCTTTAACGATGACCAGCCTGTCTCAAGTCTGAGTAAAGCTGGGGGTGCAAGGGGAGGAAATGCCAGTTTTCATAAATCTGACACAGCTGTACACTGCCAGTCTTCTTAAACTTCAGTTAATCTAAATTACACCAGATTGAAAAGGTAGTGTTGGATTTGGAGAAGTGTAAAGCTGAATTCAAAATAATCCATTGCTTTCCTTGCCGAGTCTCTTGCCACTTGCAACACTGCAGAGGATTCAGGTTCTGCATTGTCAGGGTTTTTCTTGTGCTTTCCCTTTTTATTTCCTAACTGGACAATTTGTTGCAGCTTTGTTCTTATTTAGCCTTGTGGTAGGACACAGATATTTCTCCTTCAGGCAGATGGATGCTATGCCTGCTTCCAACCCAGCTACCTACGCCAAACTAACTTGGGGCCCTTGCAGACCTTTGGTTTGTTTTGAGGGTGATAATTTCTTCGTTGGTGTTTTGGTTGTCTTAAATCAACAATAAAGCAAAGCGTGGTACTACTTGAGAAGGACTGTAATAACCAACCCTGAAGCCCTGTGTCCTGAGACGGGCAGCACGCACCTCTACGTGGTGCATAGCCTGGGAGAAGAACTGCCCTCACTCACACTTGGACCTGCAAAGCTCCTGTCTGGAAATGGAAGTATTTGCCTGTGAAATGGAGGGTGAATCACTCCTCTTTATCATCTTCGTTCCCTCATCTCAGCAGCTCAGGTCCAATCTCACGTTCTTCAATTGTGCATGCATTGGTGTTGGGGTGCAATCCCAGCAGCTCCCCTGCCTGAAAAGCAGGCTGGCATTTTGGAGGCACTATGACCACTGGTTTTAGCTCTGGCGACCTCAGAATTAAGAGGCCAACTTCCTGAACAAGCTGCCTGAGGAGCCTGGGATAGGTCAGAGATTTCTTGGGCAGATCAAAAGCCAGAGATGTTTTTCTGACAGCCCTGGAGCTCCCTGTCCTGATTTATGAATTATATGCACTCCATATATTTAGTCAAAGAGGCTCACTAGGGGAACAGTTTGTGCAAGCAGGAAAGAACATATGGCTTCAGAGAGCCACCATCTACCAGGACCTAACCCTCAAATGCCCTGGAGCCATCAAAGTTCCATGAGGGACCACAGCAAAGGGAGCCCAGGCAAAAAAATGTCACGATATTTTCGTGGACCAGAATTTTAATAGGAGATTGAGTTGTGAGGAAGCAGACACAAACCTCGGGAATTGAGAGGTCTTCATCTCTTTTCAACAATCTCCTTTCTCTTTCTCTGGACCCTCAGCAGATCCCATGGGGTACAGTTCATTCTCCCTCAGTAAATGCTATTTGTCCTGACAGATTTTGAGTTTCATATCCTCTTTTGCAGGTTGGATGCCCAAAGATGCTCTGCTGGGCTCCTGGAGCTCTTCATGCCCTGAAAGCTTTTGTCACACCAGTGACACTTTGCTCACATTCTTGAGGTTGTCTCCACAGGTGAGAGGGTTGTGGTGCTTTGTGTCCTCTCTGTGAGAGGAGAATGTGTTCAGCCCCGTGCCTGCTTGTCCAGATGTGAGCCCTGTTCCTGACAGATGGAGCACAAGGGAGACTTCCCCAATATTGATAAAAAACAGGGCAGGAAAACTCCTAATTCTTAACTGTAAGGCCACAGTGTTTCCATGTGCACAATACAGTAATCTTGATATCAAGTCCGTAGTTTCTGTGTGGGTTATAGTTCCAAGCAGATAGTCTTGCAGTCTTGAAGGCTCAGAGCAACAAAAATTCACATCTCAAGTCTGAGTAATTACGTGCTGAAACAACTTTAGTGCTCTAACACAAATGCACCCATTTTAGCTTCCAGTGTGTACATCTTGTTTTTTCACTGTTCCATAGAAGAGGAGACCCTCTAATAGAAAGCATCTCCCCAGGACCTGGCTGTAGATGGCTCACTCACCTCCCAGTTCTCTCCTGGCCAAACTGGGACTTCAGCTCTCCATATCATGAGACAGTTTTCCAAATCTGAATGACCCTTGTATTTTGTTTTTTGTCACAGGCCAGGTAAGTCCAGGACTGCACCAGGTCTCTTCCCTGGAAGGATTTTCTGCTCACCTGCATGAGGGCTTTTGTCAGCAGCAGTGCAACTACATTTGCTGTCTGCACCTTCTGCTGAGAAAGTCCTGCAAAAATGCTGCCCTTCAGCAGCCACTGCCGCCAGGGAGAAGTTTAATGGTAGATATTTTGAAGCCTTTCTAGGACTGGCTGGGGAGAATTAGGGAAATACAGTAGCTGAATTTCAGTGTTCTGTTGTACAGCAGCCTTTTTTTCCCGTTGCATATGGATGGAAGTGGTCAGAGGGGCTGTGTGCTGGCCAGTTAACCACGTTGGTGATTCAAGGCATAGAGACAGGCAGCATGGAGCACAGACTTGGGTCTCTGCTACCCTGTAAACTCTTAGGGAGAGCAGCAAAGTCCCTAAAGACACTCAACCGGAGTTATTCTGGGATAACAGAGACACAGTTTGGGCCGTGTTCTCTATGGCAAGTCTTAAATCTCTGTGCTAAGAGGAGCAACTTTGATGCTGTTACCAGGTTAGCACTGTCACTCTTTAAAGAGAGGCTGAATGAGTGGTATGATTTGTTGCTTGAAGAACAGCTGAATGTGTATATTCTGTGTATTTGCAGAACTTGCTGTTTCCTTCTCTTTTAATGCCAACACAAAGTGGGCTCCCAGGGTACTTTTACTGTCTCAGAATGACTGTAGGGCCAATCTTATCACTAAATGCAAGGGAAGTGGATGTAGTCTCAAAAAACATCCATCACTGATGAGCTGAATCACAGACAGCAAGCTTTGGCTTATTTTTTTTTTCCCCATGCAGAGGCAAATTTTGTCATCATATCACTCACATAACCTTTCAGATGAACTTAGTAATCATGATAAGTTTTGGTTTGGCTTCTTTCAGATTAAAACCTTGCCTTTCAGAAAAAGGAAACCATAAGTTAAATAACTCCAAAATTAGGTATTTCTGAAGGATAGTTAGTGGTCTTCTTTCTTACCAAAAACAACCCAACACTGCGCTTTTAATAATACCTTGTAGTAATTCTCGCTCCAAATGTGATTAAGTTAGCAGGATGTTATCAGTATAGCATCCTACATTTCAAACCATACTTTAGGGTATTATCTATGATAATGAATACTGTATATTTCCATAACTTTTTGAAAAATCAACCTGATTTTACATCCTACATCTCCCCATCTGGTTCTCTCTGCTTCAACAGTTGCATCCAGGGTCGTGTTTGCCTACACACAAATTACTGACTGGTCATTCTTTTATTCCCTGTTCTTGTAGATAGGGGGACCCATGTAAAGTGAATACAAATATAGATTCCTGCCCCCAGTTATTTTGTTTGGATGCAAAAATACTGGAGTTATAATCCTCCTACATCATCACTTTGATTTTCGTTGCATTGAAATTTCCTCAGCAAGGTCTGTGTTTGTAAGAGTTCACTTTAAGAAGTGTCAGTGTCCATGCAAATATATAAATACACACTGTATAGGGATATATGCATATATACATAGGCTCTGTATCTACAGAAAGGCACACACACACACATACTTAGGAGATGTGTATATAACACTCACTTATATACAAATCCATTCCTTGTTATGAAACAATCATCAAGACATAAACAAGAGAAGTTAAACCGTGGATGGGCACATTTTTAAGTGCTGCTGGAGGGTTTTATCTATGGTATTGAATAAGTTCTATCAGAATTATATTTAAGGGCACTTATTACAAAGAAATCTTTACGTAAGTGCTGGAAAGGTTTGCCGAATAACCAGATGTTGTTGCAAAGACACTTCTCCTCCCCCACTCCCCACTTCTTTCCTTCTTTAATAGTTTGATTAATTCTGTGCATAAACCAGGGCTGATAAAAGTTCTAAGCTGCAAACTTCACCACATCTGGACACTGTCGAAGCCAGATCGTTCAGCGGCGCACTTCAGTTGCTTTTAATCTCTCTCAATAAAATAAAAACTTCCAACAAGTAATGCTGACCTATATATATTTTTGCACTGTAAACACTGACATCTGCGAACTGCTCCAAGCGAGCACACAGCACTTTCCACCAAGAAATCGCTCGCCCTTCGCCATAAGAGAAATACACAGCTGATGCAGTCACAGCAGCGTATTCTGCTAAACCCTCAGCTATTTCCAATCCTCTGGCTAATTGCTGTCAGGGGAGAGGTCCAAGATTAGCTGTTTTGCTGGAGGAAGGAAAAATAAACGACCTCTCTGAGTATGTTGCTTAATGTTGCCTAACCAGAAACATTTTTCTACTCACAGAAGGAGAGCAGCAGTAAGGAAAGCAGACCCGGTCTCCTCCAGTAACCCATTTCTGGATCCCACTAGCAAGCAGAAGCCCGGCTTCACGGCGTTGACCAATGCATCTTCCCTCAGTGGAGCCACTCTCCTGCGTTTGTGCTGTCAAGCCCGGAGCCCCGACTTTGGAGGCTCCCAGCCAGGCTTGCCGGGAAGGCGGATCCAGCGGCTAAAGCCCAGCTGTGCGTGGGGTCCGCCCAGGAACTGCAGTTTATGAACAAACTAAGCCTGACTCTCCTCTCGAAATATATACAAATATGGGAGGGGGGAGCTGAGGGAAGAAGTCAGGCTCTGAAAAAAAGGGTTTGACTTTTTTTTTTTTTTCCAATGACAATGTGGAGCTGCTCCTGGCTCCGTACAGCCCAAGGGTCTTTGAAGGGGACCTAAAGTCTGCTGCGTGCATCTAATCAAAAAGGCATGGGTACTCCTGCATGAGTCTTTCATGTGAATAAAGCACAAAAGGTAATGCTTCAATATGCTGAGCTGCCATTAATTCACCACTTTCTCCCTCTCTTTAAGAATTTATCTTTTAAGTAAGCTTCAATGGGTTACATTTTCAATAAAGATAATTAGAAGTTTTAGGGCAACTTTTTCAGAAAGACCACATCAGTATGAGCTTAGCCTAAAATAGGTGCTCTCGACCCATTAAAGCAGTAGGATTTAAAATACGTGTTTTCCTGAAGCAGGGCCTAAAATAATAACATACAGCATTTCTCCCAAAGATCTCAAACTGCTCTACAAAAATTTGTAAGAAATATTATCCTACTTACAAAAGGGAAACTGTGAAATGCAGCAGAATTCTGATTTGCCTTGGTTGTTAACACAATCGATCTGTGGCAGAAGGAAGAGTAAAATCCTCAAACTCTTGCCCTATGATCTACCCCAATCCTTCAGATCAATGTGCTTCAGTGCGGCAGAGAAAGAGATGTTTTTATTAAGGGGTTTTGTAACCAAAAAAAATAAAATAATGATTTATACTTACTGATAAATACATTGACTACTTTTCAATGCATACATGGCATTCTAATTCAGTGAATCTCCTGGTTTTTATTTACTCATTTTACAATTAATTAATTTTACAATTTCATTAATCAGTTTGTGGTGGACATGTGGTGTATTTATATATGCTTGTATGTATTCACATTCATTACCAGTGAATGTTTTGCTCCACTGGACTTGAAGGCCCTTTCTTTGTATCCATTTTTCCAATAACCTGCACCCACTTGTTTTGTAAACTATTTTTATAAACTATTCTGTTACGGAGTTAAGGTACCTCTTTTCCCTTCTGTGTTTGAAAAGGAAAAAGGGGAGACGTTAGATGAGGTACAGACATAGTTGATACACATGAAGTGTGTCTCCCATGCCATGGCACCAAAAGCATGGCAGAGTTGCTTGGTCGGATCCAACTTTCTTCAGGGCGCCCAGAAGCAAGTCACTTCAGCCTGTCCTCCGTGGGGAAGTGGCTGTATGTCTCTTGGATAACAGAGCAGAAAGTGAGGTGGATACCCCAGGAGAAGTTACCACCTGGGGCATGCAGAGAACATATTTGAAGAACAGGCCTAGAAAGGTCTGCCTGACCAGGGGAGCTGCCTCCTGCTCACAGCCTGGCAGGACATTGGCTTGAGCCACAGGCAAGGTGTGACAGTGCTCTCCCTCACTTGGCTGTCTTTGCATCAAGGTGGGCAGATTGCTGTGTGCTGTGTCAAGAAGAGCTGGGCTGGTCTGAGTTACCACAGCTGAAGTAGGGCTTTCGAGGACTAAGGATGAGCAGATGTTCAGCAAACTTTTAGAAACACATTATTTTCCAATAAGCATATTGGAACTGCTGTGTGCTCAGTGGGTTCTTGGGGTGACCTGCCAACCCTTCTGTTTTGGATTCAGAGCATTTCAAAATGCCCACAGATTTCTCAGACTGCCAGACGGATTTTCAGATGTGAGCCCTTCTGTGCATTATAAGACAACTGGGTAAGCCTTATGCCAGCAGCATGGCAAATTATTCATGATCCATGGGAGCCCTCTTTAAATCAGGAAGAATCCCCCACTGCCTATAAAACTTGGAGAGAAATAATGTCCCCCCCAGAGGGGCTTTAAACAATGGTGGACATTGACAAAGCATGCTGTATGGTTTGGAAGTGCAAGGGAAGCATGGGGTATTATTTTTTTTAGCAGCAGAACCTAGGAAGGCAGCAGGAAGCCTGCACAATGTCACCGCAGCCAGGGACCTCGAGCTGCGGGAGCTGCATTTCCCAAAATTCCAGGCAATCCCAAACAACTTCTGGGCCAAACTGAACCCTGTAAAATGCTTCATCCTGTCTGCATAATAATCTTAGGGAGAGATTTGAGGCCAGACCTCACTGAAATGAGAGCAAAGGCAGTGGTTGTCCCATGTAATGGCATCTTTACAAGACAGTTGTGTTTCTACAGGAAGCTGTGCAAGGGGAAACCTTTGGGGAGCAATGTATGTTCCATTCTTCATAAACAGTTGTCCTTATTTCTAGCTGGTGGTGGACCTGCTGCTTGATAAAACACGTGCCATGATGACACAGTCAGGGGTTTGCTTTCCCAACCTGGCTGCTGGGCTCTGCAGGCAGCTTTCTGTGCAGGGGGAACCTGTCTGTTCAGCCCTTTTGTAAGATTGCACAGAGCTAGACGTACCTTCCTGTAACCTGCATTTTCATCCACTGAGATGAGGCTATTGTAAACAAAGCTCTTCAGTGAAACAGGAGGAAAGTGAGGCTGGGAGCTTGTTTCTTTCCTAGCACTATGCCATGAGTCACCCCAGGTTAAGTGGGGAGCCCCACAGCACACTGCTGACCTGGGCTTTTCTCTGACTAACAGCTCTGTTCTGGAGACCCTGGTTATTTCTTAGACTTTATCCGAGTTAAAAATGCAAACTAAAAATCCATCGAAGTTACTCGGGGGAAAGTGAGTAAGAACTCTTGGGGCTTAGCCTAAAGTGTCTAAATTCACATTTTATGCCTTGCTTCCATGAAAGAACACAGTGACCTTTTGAGTAAGACACTGGGGAGGAAGAATAGATAAATGGTTATTTTTATTGTTGGCTTGTTTATTCCTTTTGGTGTAAGTTCCCCTGCTCCTCTATTAGTGGTCTGGACAGCCTCATAACTCAAGACACACTGAAGGTTGGATTTAAGCTGAGGAACGTAAGGTCTCTGTAGGGTGATTTTTAAGTTGCATTATGGGAGCAGTTTTCCCAAAGTTTTCATTTAGGAGCTGGAAGATATTTACTACAGAAGTAAAATCAAACTTTGGACACCTGAAACAATATAGCATATATTTAAATGAAGGTTTCAAACAGCCTGGGTTTGTGCTGTGGGAGGCAAGGCTCAGCAGTCAAGCAACAGATTTGAAGCTCCCAACATGGGCATTAAATACCCCTGTGTAGGGTAACATCATGATGGACACGTGCCAGACCCAGGTGAGTCAAACCTATTATTCTTCCTGGAGATGAAGATCACCTTCATGTGACAAGGAATGTGAAAGGGGAGAAGAGAACCATGTAACCATGCCCCAGAAAATGCTAGTGCAAGGACCAGTGTTCCCAAGCTTTCCTGGACCTCCTCCATGCCCTCTAGACCCCAGAGATCATAGCAGGGGCACTGGGTTTTAACCGACTGACTACAGCAAAAGCAAAAGGTGTTTTTTGGTTTACTTGAGCAATCAGGAGATGTTCCCTTGGCCCTCTGGATTACCTGCACATTACACAACTAGACTAATATCTTTTGCTTCTGCGTTGTTCTTTTTTAATCTGTTTATATCAGGAGTTACGCTGAGATTTAGATGAGGTCTATAAGTGCTTTTGTTGTGAGGAGAATTTGTTTTACACTTTGAAGTATTAAAACACAGGTCTAAGGAAAATGGCTACCTGGCATGATTGGGACTTAGCTTCTACTCGTGAGCACAAATCCATACTCTAAATTTATATGCATATATTGTGTGATCGTATTGAACTATCCCCAAGTTGTCCTGGCAGTTAATTAAATACCAGAAATGTCATCACTTCTGCATCTGATAAGCATGACCTTGGTTTCACTCTTTCATCAGCAACAGTTGCCTGACTTGATATTAGGAAGAAATTTTCCACACAAAGGGTGGTCTGCCATTGGAATGGGCTGCCCAGGGAGGTGGTGGAGTCACTGCTCCTGGAGGTGTTCAAGAGTAGGCTGGAGGAGGCACTTGGTACCACGGTTTAGATGATGGGCTGTTAGATTATAGGTTGGACTTCATGATCTTTAAGGTCTCTTCCAATTTTGTTGATACTGTGTGATACTGTGTGAAGGAAGTACACCCTGCAGTGTGGATCCAAGCCAGCCATCATATCCATCCTACGTTCACAGGGACACTGGCTCCAGTCCTGGAAGAACTGACTAAATTCAAAAGCCATTGCCTTGTGGGCACTGAGGGTGCCCATTGCTCTCTAGGAAAAGTTCTCTTTACCTTGTGCTGTTGCAGTTTCGTAATGTTCTGATGTTTGAGATCATGGACATGGTGCTATGGTTTGTGGTCCCTGCTACCACCTAAGGAAAAATACTATGACTTGACCTTTGGTATTTTCCATTCTCGAGCTGTAGCTTGTCCCATCTTGTGTGGTAACCTTTGATTAGAGAGTGTGAGGAGTGCAATCAAAGCCAATACTGTGTCCTGGGGGACAAAGCCAGGCACAGATAGCCTCATCTGCATTGCCACAACCAACTCTCTTTAGCCCTGCCAATTTCCCTGGGCTGCTGCCCCTCAGCTAATGCTCATTTTGGTAGCCATGCAGGATAATTGCATTTTCTAAGTGAGGCCCGACTTTTACTGGAGTCTTTGCATAGCCCAGAAACACTGGCCTAACTTCTAACGTCTCACAGACTGTGTGCCACATATTCTTTTATCAATGCCACATCAAGATTAAGTAAAGGTCTATCCATCTCTGTCATTTACAATGTTTTTGAGTTAGTTTGTTCTTTTTATTTCTCTTCAATTCTGTCCAAAATCTACTTGCTTTCTTCCTTTGCAGCTTTGAGTTTTTCTTATGGCTTGTTTTGAGCTGCATTTGAAACCATTTTCAATAAATTTTCATTCATATTGTTGATGTGTTTGTACAGATTCTTTAAAAAAATGTCGATTAGTTTTTGCTTTTTTTGTTTATATTCATGGATCCAGATCTGCTGTTGCTGAAATGGATGGAAACCACTGCTACTAATTTCAGACTGAGTGGAACTGAGTGATTTCCCACACCCCAAAAGTCACCCACATCTCTTTTCCAGTATCTGCTTGTCTTTCCATGAGCTTTTCTTTTTTTCTAAAAGAAAAATTAAATGTTGATTTTCCTGCTGTTTACTGATCATTTCACACAGATGTTTAGATGATAGAATTATATCTATGACGAGCCTGGACACACCTGCTTTTCCTCTTGCACTTTTCTATGCTGAAGCAGCTACTCATGCATTTTACTGACAGTTCCTTGACATTCACTCCTCTTTGTGTTTTCTTAGGGATCCCAAGCAAACTTGCACTGTTTTCTGCTGTATCCATCATGCCAAGGACATCACATGCAGACAGAGGCCAGGTCTTCAGTGAAGATCAGCCTTTGGAGACCAACAGCACAAGCCGGCATCGCTTTGGCTGCTGGACACCTCCAGATAGAAAACACCTCAGTTCTGGAGGAATTAGCCTGTAGAGGGAAGTAGGAGCAGTTTGACAGCCTGACTCATGATCTTTGCATTATTATTACTGGTAGTGAAACTATGATAGGAAACAGGAGCCTGAACCATGGATCAGGAATGTGCTTTTGAAGAGAAACTCCTGGCCTTCCTGTTCTGACTTGTGCTACAAGACAGACTTAAGGCAGGCACATACTGATTTTTTTTTCCAGTAGCAGCCAAACTGGAAGGTGTGAAGGGTGGCCAATCCTTGGGAATGGGCTAGAAACACCCTAAAATTATAAGCTAAAATACATATGGCATGGGTGGCCGGTCCTCAGCTCCAGCTTTGTTGCTCCATGAATCTACTCTGCACTGTACCCCACTGCTTTCAAGCACTGGCACAGCCAGACACTGCACAGGATATGTGTCTCTAGTCAGCAGGAATATTGGCTGGTTTACTCTCTCTTCCTGAGGTTACTGAAAGGCTGCGGGTGTTGCAGGATAGATGCAAAGCAGAGCCACTGCCTTACGTGTTTTCATTTAAGTTCTCAGTAGCAAAGCGATGGTTCTTGGTGGCAGTCATATTATCTTTTAATTCTAACTACTTCTAAGATGAGGAACCCTAAATGAAGATACTGATAAATTGTGTTGTTCCAAAGTTGTTGTGAAATACTCTCCATTAATATGGCCTTTTTTTTCTCTGTTTAAGGTGTGTTATTTGCTAGAGCAACACAGGCTGTCAAAAGATCCAAGCAGGAAAGGTAGCACATGTAACTTCATAAAAAGCACCAGGAAGCTAATTTATAAGGCAATATACCTTGTGCAGCTTTCTTCTGTCAAAAAGCAGAGTAATAGCAGGATTAAAAAGAACAGATTCCAGGATAGAAAAAGATGGAGTCCTCTGTTTTCCAGAGACTGTATCGAGAGTCAGGAGAGCTTCAGAGATTGAAAGGAGGAAACTGAGTTGAGTTTGCCTTCTTAAGGTTGAAGAACAAGAGACGTGCTGCCTAGTGAAGATGCTGAAGAGTAGGGGAGTGTCCTGGTTAGAGTGACTTGCAGGAAATTGGACTCACATCCTGACAAGAGGGGATGCAAAGAGACCTTGGCTGCATGTATGTATGATTGTGCCCAGTTAGGGGTGAAACACTGAAGCTTATTTTGACCAAATTAGCACAAGTCCTGGAAGTTCTCCTGAGAGTAGTACTGTGCAGCGAGAAAATATTGTCGGCCGACTTTGCAGGCTGAGGTAGGGAAATGTGGCTCAGGAAGAGCACTTTGCTGGAGACTTTGGTGCTTACTGAAGACATCTTCATTGCATACTAGTTTCTCAGGATATCTCACTCTCCTCTAAAGCCCCCCAGGCTATAATACACATAAGGACAAACCCAGGCTAATGGTCAACCTGGTTTGGGCACATCTATCACTATCCTCCTCCTTCACATGTAGTATTTTAATTCTTCTCCACATCTTTTACTAGCATGAAGAAAATTCAAAGGTGAAAATAGTTTTTTAAATCATAGAATGTTATACCTGCAAAACATTACTGTACTTTATTGATAATGTTGTTTCCATAATAAAAATATTTAGTGCAAACTATGATATCCTGCATGAGCGTCACATAAATATTTCCATTATATTGCTGATATGGATCAGAAAAATTTCAGTATGTGCATGCTGCAAATGCAAGTGTAATTGATACAAGGTATGTATCTTAATGTACATCTTGAATAAACATAAGAAAACCATACCCTAATGGAAAACAGACTGTGTCTTACAAAGTGCAATCGTGCTTTTACATCTAAACTGGACTTTGGGTTTAGAAAACAAATCTTAAATCAGTCCTATTCAGAGGACAAATCACAGTTCACATTCTTGTAAAAAACCCTTTGTTTTAGGAAAGCCTTTCATGGAAAAGCTTGGGAAACTCCATCCAGCTACAGTGGTGGAGGGGTGGGAAAGGATAGATTGAGGTATCAGTTCAAACAATCTGAGGAAAAAGTTGAATAAACATTGAAGACAACAGAATAGAAACCAGACGCCAAATATTAATTCAAGGGGTCTTCAAAGGGGATTTTGAGATTTATTTTAATTGTTGTTGAAAGAAAAAGATTAAATTTTGGATGAAAAATGTATGCAAATTCAGCTCTGGCCAACACTAAAAAAACCCCCAGTTTCCTATACAAAGCAGAAACAGAGCAAAGCAAGGAAACCCACAATATCAGCTCTGTAATCCCCTGAGGTGGCCTTTAACCTGGGTTTGAAGAGGGCAAGAAAAGAAAAAATGCAACATGAGAATAATAAAAACTGTAATGACTGAATGAGAGGACACGAATCTGCTGCAAAAATGGGAAATCTCAGGGGAGTGATGTGATATATAAACCAGGGACCAACAGCATTGCTCCTGAGTGTCCAAAATGCTGTTTGGAATAGGAGGAATAAATAGGAAGAACCTCTTCGTCCAGTTTGCCAGCCTCACAAGGACTGGGAAGGCATCACGGGATCATAAAGGAGTAAATCCAAAGACTGCAATGATGAAGGTGTGCATGTGTATAGTGTGTCATACATTGGCTGATGCTCTGTAGGAGCTGCGGGACAGACTTGCTGAACATCCCTCTAAGAAGATGGACCAGGAATCACAGAAATGCACAGGAAGGTTTGTTCCTGCTGATGGAAAAAGCTGGGCAGCTGGAAGGGTAAGGCAAAGGAACCCAGCACGACTGAGTCCTTCACTACTAGTAAAGGAGTCAGAGTGGGGAAATAATGGCCTGGGGGGCTTTAAACAAATAACCCGAGCTGCCTAATGCCAACAAACACCCTGTGGGAAAATGAATGGCTGCTGAAAGAGACTCTATAAAGAAAAGTGGCAATCCCTGCTACAGACGAAACACAAGAAAATATCTGAAATATTTCCCATTCATACGGCACGTTATTTTTTGTTTAAGGTGCGTTATTGTCTAATAAAACACAGGCTGCCAAAAAAATCCAGGCGGGAAAGGCGTGCCAAGCACGGGCACACGAGAAACCCCGGTGACCTGAGAGAGGAAGGACAGCACAAACAAATCTTAGAAACAAACATTTCCAGCAGTGCCAGCGAGGGCGAGCGGCCAGGCGGCTCGAGGCTGCCCGGCTGCGGGCGAGCGGAGCCGTCCCTGCCACAGCGAGGGGCGGCACGGGGGCGGGCAGGGCTCCCGCAGCACCCCGGGCCGG